>JAHWFO010094271.1:170475-220323 GCA_023313115.1 Rhysida immarginata
CTACAAGGACTATGGGACCCAGGCCGAACCACCAAAACCACTACTACGAATATTAGATCCCAATCCTTCATCAGCTCCTTTTATGTCGTTCAATGACGTAACAGACCGAGTGTTCTTTTGGAACCATATGGTATTATTAGTAACTTTCAAAGCTAAGGCAAGGCATGTAATACATAAAATAGCTAGTAACGACGTGCCATCCAAGAATATAACGTGTAATTAATCGTAGTCTAAACAGATTTAGTGTTCTGATGGTACTATTACGGCACCCATGAGACTTTCAATTCTAACATAAGGTATGTAATTAATAGCTATCAATACCAACTTGCTGTTAGGTCTAACATTATCTATAGCTAGTTTCTGCTAGACATGTTATTGTCAATAGCTGAAATGTGCAGGGATTCAACAGCAGATGATTACGTAGAAAACGTTAGCAATGCAATCTTTCTAATATTGTCCATATAATAGAAATGCTTACACAGAACGTTTCAACAACTGACGTTCACTTCGTTTAACATTATATAGGAATGCCTAGAAAAAAAGAATTTTTATTTTTTCGAATAAATAAAGAAATTCTATACTTTCCATTTAACCTTTTGGGGAAAGATTTATCTCCAGTTTCCATTTAGTTAGTTATTAAGTTTTGGGGAATTCTTTATACATTCCCATTTATGAGAGTGATACGCTGAGAGATCTCTCAGCAAGTTGTTCAAATTATAGCCTACTTTGTTATATCAAAGAAATGTACCCGACCAAAAACTCAAAATCCTGGGTATCATTTTTGATAACCAACTAAAGTTCACTGCCCATCTGAAATTTTTAATCTGCCAACTTTCCAAACTTATTTATTTGGTCAAGTCATTACGACGAACTTTGACGAGAAAAAAAATTATCACCATTTTGAAATCCAAGATTACATCCAACATAACACACGGCTTATCCACCTGGGTCCTTGCAAGCAAGTTTTCCTTAGGAAAACTGAGGATAGCCTATAATAAAATATTAAGAACAGGACTAAACCTGCATAAAACCCAATCCATAACTCTTATTTATAACGAAACAAAGCTCCTTACTTTTAATTCGATAGTGACTCTGTCCAAACTTAAAGAACTAGTCAAAGCAATTAACCAAGTCTCCCACCCGGCTCTTTTTATGAAAGCATGGCTGAACCTCGCAAGAGACTGTAGAGAATCCAAAACAACTATTTTTCCAGCCGCCCCACAGTTATATCAAATTTTTGTGAAATTTTTTTTCCTTGGAACAGTATTAAAATTTGGAATGAAATACCTTTAACCCAACGACAAAGCATTCTTAACTGTATTGCTGATAAGTTTAATAACCATACCCAAGACGTTTACATGATTTTAACAAACTATATTTTAGACTGTCAAAACCTAAATGACTAAGAGATTTTGTCCTTTTAGTGACGCAAAATATTATTATTATTAATAATAATAATAATAATAATAATAATAATAATAATAATAATAAGTTGAGTGAAGGGAGTCTCTTTGGGGAAACTGAAGGAACCATGATTGCCATACAAGACCAGGTTATTAACATTAAAAGCTACAGAAAACATATTATCAAAGATTCGACTGACGGGTCTTGCAGGAAATGCCATATCGCAGAGGAAACCATCCAACACGTCATATCCAGTTGCAAAATACTCACGCAGACAGATTATTTACACAGACATAGCCAGATAGCCAACATCATACATCAACATCTAGCTAAGATACACAAGCTAAGGGAGATTCACACTCCTTACTATAAATATATCCCCAACACTGTCTTAGAGAACACCACACATAAACTATATTTTGACAGAGCTATAATCACTGACAAAACTATCCCTCATAACAGACCAGACATTACACTAGCAGATAAGCAAAACAAAGTGACCTACATAATTGATATCTCCATCCCCAACACACACAATTTACAAAAGACATACACTGACAAAATCACTAAATATACGGATCTTGCACATGAAATAAAACGCCTTTGGGGAGTTAACAGAGTACACATTATTCCTATCGTTCTTTCTGCCACTGGGGTTATTCCACATTCGCTACACAAATGCCTGTCAACACTAAATTTAAACCCACACTTATACAAAACCTTACAGAAAGCCACAATTCTAAACACCTGTCACATAGTAAGGAAATTCCTACACCCAAACATCAATACTCCCACGAGTGCATAACTTTCCCTCCCTCGCATTTGAGTCCCTTGGGCTTTGGCCCTCTTTTGGGTCCGCCTCTGGGATTGGCTTCCGGACTTGATCCGAGTTTGGCTTCCCCAAAAAATGATAATAATAATACATGCAATAGCACTGAAATTGTTAAAGACTTAAAGACTGTTACCATTAGAATAGGCTCCACTGAAACAATATCTGACCATCTTCGAACATATTAACTACTTGTTAAGTTCCTTCATGACACCTCGTTACAAAATTGTATGTAATATTACTGACCACTGTTAAATTATTAGAACATGTACCAGTGAATCAATTCCAATCATCTTTGAAGTTATTACTCATTATTGAGAACTCAACAGCTTATTGACTCTATTGACTGTTACTTAGGTCAAAGGCTATTCGATAAAGTATTACACAGACGTTTCTAATTCATTGGATATCTTTATGAAACTACAAAACATGAAAATCACTTTTATAATAAAAAATGAGTAAAACCCTACAATTTCACTATCAGTCATTTGCTGTGTTCATAAATGCATCAAAGTGCGAATGGACGAAGCTTGCCTTTTTTGCCATGATTATAAACAATCAGAATATAAATGAACGGTATTTCTACGAAAGCAGAAATCATAATTAACAATTAAATTACGAACCCCATTACAAAACCACTCATCATTCTGATAAACAATCAATTCAGTCTAATGTATCCCTTAAAACTTTCTAAAATATTCACGCCTTATCGTCTTCAAGCTCGCAGCAGCAATTCCACTTGTGACAAGGCGGGAAAAACCATTAGCCTCGACTTTCTCATCTGTTTCAATGCATTCTATTCTCGGAATTAGCGCCGAAGCGGAACGTTTCGCTGTGCTTCCAATGTGAATCTTTTGAGACGGACCCAAAGGAGCGATAATTAAGATGGAAAGGGCCACAGACGGCTAACTAAGAAGAATATTATAATACCGTTCCTCCTCGACGGTTATAGAGCGTGTACGCGTTCAAAGGAGAAGTTTCCTCGAGGCTTAAAAATATAAAATAAATGCAATTACACAACCAGTGCAAAAAGGGGCGTTATTCTCGATTCAACTGTTTTATGCTGATTTTTCAAATAGGTTAAATGGAAAAGTTATAAAGATTTCCACAATCATAAATCTAGTGAATACGTAAGAAATTATACGACCACTAAATTGTAATAACTACTGAAGCTAGAAATTTAATAATTCTCATAACATATCTACTCAAAACAATTAAAGAATAGAAATTTTTAAAAAGTTAAGAAATAACAATATCATTGTATGTAAACTAACTAATCAATTTAGTAGGAACACCTCAACTTCAAATAATGGTTCGTTCCTGACCTTCAGTCGTGCAGCAGAATAGTCGATGAGGAAGATTTAAATGTTTTCTTGATTCCTGCCTCAGAGCAATGGTATCTTCAACCCCGTTATCTTTATGGCAAGGAGGATTGTCATGTTGATACATATAAGGCCCATCCCCGAACTGTTTCACAATATTCACTTCGAACTATGAAAAAAGAGCCCCATACCATGATGCCACCTCCTCCAAATATCACAGTAGTCACCAGACACACACTCAGTAGGAAACGTTCTCTAGGCATCCTCCAACCCAACTTCGTTATCTGATCGTCGGAATGTGTACTATGATTCATTAGTCCATAGACACGTTTCCACAGTTCCATATTCCAGTTTCTGCGAGTTTTACGCCACTCCAAACATCGCCTAGAATTGTTGTCAGTGATGAACGGCTTGTAAGCATCATCACGACCGTGGAAACCTAGGGAATGGAGTTTCCGACGAATGGTGACTGTGCTAGCAAAACAAGAAACAGTATTTCTGAACTCTGTAGCAATCATTTCAGCAGAAGACTCCGGGTCACACGTGCAAGCACTCGACGATCTCTCTCTCTCTGTGTTAAATTCTTGGGTCTGCCAGTTCGTGGCAGCACTGTTGTTGCTCCCTGGGTCTTTCACTTCGCAATCACATTGCCTATAGTTGGAATATGGCATCCTATGATGGTCCAACGTTGTAAACGCTCAACTCTTTTGAACAATCCATATCTTAATAATATGAAGAAGATATGTGTCTGAAGGGATGTGATGCTATTTCAGTAATTTACATGTCATTGTCCTGCAACATTTGGCACATTCCATGAGTTATGAAGGGTGTCCCTAAACTTTTGATCACAGTGTATAAGCCATAGCCACAAGAAGAAAGGTGTAAGATGAAAGAATTTTGTCTGCAAAAACATTTAAAAATTGATGTTAAATTTATACATGGGTACATGCGAAAGTAACAAGCAATATAATTCGAATTAAAATAATTTGATGGTTAAAGGGTAAGGACTATTCCCGACCTTCGAGTCGGGGCCTGCTCTGCCGATTGAGTTGCTGCATTGTGGCTTCAATGAAGTTTATTTGAATATCTTGTAACAGCAAAGCTGTTCATATCCGCGGGAGCTCAGTTGGTTAGAGCAGTGCCAGCGATAGGCATGGTCCCCGGTTCGAATCCGGGTCGCGGAATTTTTCCTTCCCTTTTCAATTTGTCTTTCGAAATCTTGGAGATGTTTCTTCAGTTATGATCTTATATTTGAGGCCTATTATTGTCAATCGCTTGAACTGTACACTCGCATGCCAAAAATCATGGGATAGCAGTGGAATTTTTCAAATGGCAGTAGCATCATGTGCAAGCAGTATAAATATGCAAATCAGTGTCATGAGTATGGGGTGAGGTGATCAGTGTGACAATAGCTACACGACGAGTGCTATCCGAGTTTGAACGTGGCCTAGTATGTGGAGCACAGCTTATGGGTCATTCAATATCGGAAGTGGCTCAAGAATTCAGCATCCCACGGTCCAGTTTCAAGAGTCTACCGAGAGTACCAACTTGACGGCATTACCTCCCTCATGGACAACGCAGTGGTCGACCACATCTTTTCAATGAGCGGGACCAACGGCGTCTGAGTAGGATGGTCACCGCTAACAGGCAACTGACACTCGCCAGATGACATATTTTAACTAGAGTAATACTAGAGCTCTATCGATGTGAACTGTGCAACGAAATCTGGTGTCCATGGGATATGGAAGCAGAAGACCCACGAGGGTGCCATTGCTAACAACAAGACATCGTCAGCAACGTCTCTCCTGGGCCCATGAACACATCGACTAGACACTTGACAACAGGAAACGTGTGACCTGGTCGGATGAGTCTCGATTCCAGCTGATACGAGCTGATGGTAGGGCTGGAGTGTGGCGCAGACCTTATGAAGGTTATGGACCCAAGTTGTCGAGCATGCACTGTGCAAGCCGGTGGTGGCTCCGTAGTGGGCAATTGTAGGAAGCTCTCCAGTCGGAATGTTTGGCAATGTCTTCAGATGTCTTCCACCGACTTGTGGAATCAATGCCACGTCGCACTGTGGCACTTCGCCGGGTTAGAGGAGGTCCCACACGTTATTTGGTGCTAACCCATGACTTTTGGCATGTGAGTGTACATGCTTAAGTAGGAACAAATGAATTTATATAATGATCTTATTTCAGAAGATTCGACTGTTTTTCTACAAAATGAAGAAGCTTCCGTTCACTATACAGAACATACGGTTCAACAAGAAGAGCCTCTCATTACATATCACACCTAAGTACGCCGTTTTCCGCACAAGTCCGCTGCTGCGTTGAGAACAAAAAGGTGTGCGGAGAAAAGAAGGGTTATCGAAGAACTGAAATTCCCATACGGTAAGAAGTCCAACTTGATTAAGTAGAAACGCTTTAGCAATAGATTATGAAGAAATAATAGGTTCTTATACAGAACGCTTGAGCAATTGATTCTCATATCACTAAGAAGGAATGCGTACAAATTAAATGACTGTTAGATTAGTACTCTCTCCGTTTAACCTTTCGGGAATTTTTTATTCATTTAGAATACACATTTCCTTTAGAACTTGGTCTTGCCTTTGCAACTAGAGGCTTCCTTTTGTCCTTGAATTGCTTAAAATCCTATCGGTCCTGGGCATTTCGGTTGCCTGACTTGTTATTCATATTAGTTTCCTTTACGTTTTAGTTGGCGATTTTATATTCCAAGTTGCTAAAATTACTTCCAACATCAATTTAACGTTGCGCATTATATCAGACTGTATAAATCAACCATTCATCACGTGTTATACACACGACGGCTTTCTTCTTATTCCTAATGCACATAGTAAGTATATTTATGAAATGCAAATGCCATATTGAATAAGTCTCCCTTCCCAAGCCCGAGCTTTGATAAATGACGGTAGCGCATACTCACTATTTTGTTTCAGAAACGAAATTTTGTTTACCATTTATTACAACGGATATACGAATCACGTGCAGAAAAAAAAAACACAAACTCTCTCTATAATTGATGATAAACTAAAGCAAAAAAGTATCTGCCAACTGCTGACACTTGCTTATGATTGATGCTGCTATTTTCCCTTTTAACGATTCTTAGAGCGTACTAACATCACACAATTGCAGGGGATGGAAATAAGAAAAATTGGAAGGAATCGGAATATTTTTCGAGCGATTTTTCCAAAACTATTCTCACTCATCACGTAAATTTAAGAAGAAGAAGAAAGAAGGAAAAAAAAATAAGACAAAATTTTTATAAGTGCGCTCGAGACTATGATTTCATTTTAAAGAATCACCCGATATCGGACGTATTCCACAGCTTAAACTTCAATGAAATATGACCTGTTTCGCAGTCAGGAAATGTCTTGTCAAACAATAAGGCCCAAAAATAAAAAAGAGGAGTTCCATGTTATTTCCGCGCATGTGATAGACCATAAATATTGACTTCCAGAAAGGGGGCCCACTAGTCAGTTTTTCTTTCCCCATTGACAGGAATCCAATAAGAAAAAAAAATTGGCAACAAGAGTTTCATTCGAAAACATCAAACCGTTAAAAATTCATAAAATAAAAGAAAAAGCCTACACCCTAAATAAAAACATTCCTTGTTTTTATCGCAACTCAAGCAGACGAAAACACCGAGATAACGCTCTATATTATTTCAAAAATGTTTTATGTCTACAGAAATATAAACTTTACCTCTACATAAATGTCAAGACGCATGAATTATCACTACGATATTTCTAGAAAATTACAAAGTACTTCTCTTATTCAAGCCATAAATTAGATCTTCAGATTCAATATAAATATTTTATTACCAGTTTCTTACCATTCACCATGAAGTTTTGTGATAATATTTTCAAATATATCATATCGCGTGACTCTAGTATAACCAAGACTTTAATACGCTGAAATCTCTAGAAAAAATTTTAAAAGTAAAAGATCTATATAAATAACTGGAACCATGGAGCCAGTACAAATTAGAGTATTAAGACCCCTCAAGAGCCCGTTCTGCCGATAGGATTTTTATGAAACTTGGAATATACGTTATACAGACCATGGGAAAGAGACGTTTGCAATGAAAAAGCCATTAACCAGCTGTAAAATCATTCTTTGCTATGCTTATACAGAATAATCACCGAGCTTTACTGGTCAACCTGTTTCATTAGTAAAGATTCGGCTGCACTGCAAGAAATTCGAAGCCTGTGTGATGCATACGAAGAATTTTATAATTCAAAACCTCCTGTACATCACATATTTCCTAGATCAATAAATATTAATATAATTTATTTTGAAAAACCAATAATTAATTTTTAATTGTTTAACGTTCTTTGGTTTTGTATTCTTTTTTTTTGGCGAGTGTATCTCTCGTGTCTTGCAAATGACATCTGCAATATTTGTTGTACGTGCTGACGGTACAGCAGAGCATTGTTGGACAGAGTAGGAAAAAGCTCGGCACATCCATTATACTCTGTCCAACGAAAGAAAAACTGGGCGTGTCCAGTTAAATTTCCAATTTCAATTGTTAGCGATTGTTAATTTTACTTAGCAACTATGTCTAACAATTGAAATCGGAAATTTAATTAGACACGCCCAGTTTTTCTTTCGTTGAACAGAGTATAGAAGACTACTACGATACTCTATTCCACAGCCACTGGACCAGGGCAACACCACCTAGGGTGCGTTCACTTATTCGATCGGAGTCATGCTTCGAGTCAATGTGATCACGTGATCAGAGTACTAGTGGCTCAGAGCAACGCCACCTAAAAAACAAAGCCTTCTCACTGCCTGTGGACTGCGTCATCAAACCAGGGCTGACAATCCAACTTTCATTGTTTACAACAAACGAAAAAACGCTGATTACAACAGGTGCTTTTTTGTTTGTTGTAAACAATGAAAGTTGGATTGTCAGCCCTGGTGTGATGACGCAGTGACCAGGCTTTGTTTTTTAGGTGGCGTTGCTCAGAGTCAACACAACGACGTAACAATCGAAGACTTTGATCGTTATAATCATTTGTGTGCAGTATTGCCAATTTAGCCTTTTTTTTCATGCGCTTGTCTTTTGTTAGACATTTTTAATAAAAATTAAACAATGCACAGCAACCATCTACCATTCATTTATAAGTCTTCAATCCTCTTCAAAACCTCTCATCGTTATTCATTGGTGAACTTGTTATTATTTATTCTTATTATTTATTATTTTATCTTCTCCATTTATAAACGAGTTTAAAATCATTCATTAATAAACAATATATTATAACATTTCGTTAATTAATGCTTAAAAATGAAAATGAGCATTTAAATTGGACACAATCCTGCTAAATTGGCAACACTGCTTGTGAACGATTCAATATATGTTTTTCCCCTCTTCACAACCTCCGGAGGCATCAGAAAAGCATGAGCAGTGCCCATGGCACTTTTGGTTATGGGGGACCTTTAACATTAAGTTATTTTTTATTAACAGGAATAAACAATAACGTATTTTTTATTTTTTAATATTTTTATAAAAACAAAGTTCTGGTCATAATTATAATTTTAATTTATTATTACAGAGGCTAGGGTGGCCTCATGCGTAAAGATGGAACTGAGATTGAGCATATAAAAATCAATTATGCTGAAGAAATTATCTTGAATCAAATTTTCGATCAACTTAAGCTAAATTTTCGTTTGTATCGTGCCAAGCCTACAACAATGGAAGGCTAACTAATTATGGTAGGCTATGATCGTGCACCTTCGAAAGATAGAGGCGGCCATGTTGATAGTTAAGCAACGTATGCGCCAGCTTGAAGAAATAAGTCTTCTCTTGTTTGTGTGGTTGCCACGGCTCCCAACAAGCGCGCTCGCAAACGATATCTCATTGTAACAAAATTAATCATCGTTAAAATTAGCAACTTTGTTGGCACTCTTCATTGTTGCGCCGTCTTTCTCATTAAATTTTTTGACTCCGATGACTCCAGCTTGAAAGCGGGAGTTAAGGAAGTTAACCCGAGTCGCACTCCAAGCGAATAAAGAAACAAACTCCGAAAGACTCCAAGCGTACCCTGATGTTGGAGGTCAAGGGAGTTAACTCCGAGCGAATAAGAAACGGAGACCAAATGACTCGGAGCAAATAAAGAAACGGAATCCGAATGATGCATAAGTGAACGCACCCCTAGACAGAAGGCCACGCACAGAAGGCCCGAAACTGTATACTTTGTTACATCATCGTCAAACGGCTAAATTGAGAGCTTATTATTGGCAGAAATAAGATTAACAATAGCCGCTTTAGTATGATATAACAATGTATGACATTTCTATGCGTAGGTCTTCTGTCTAGGTGGTGTTGACCAGGGTCGAGTTTTTGGACTTTAGATTGCGGTTTAGTAAGCATCGCTCATACGTCAAAATTGCGTAAGATCAGAGCAATCACCATTAGAAGGCTTTGATTTTACGCAATTTTGACGTATAAGCGATGCTTATTAAACCGCGATCTCGTGGCCAACAAACACGCCCCAGGCCACGTCATAAGCGAGACGCCGACAACGGATTCCCACATGTCCAATAGGAAACATATCTGGCAAATAAGCAGGCAAAGGAAGAAGCTGTATATTTCTTAGAAAAAGAAGTCATGAACATTCCTTGCAACATCTAGGCGGCCATTATCCTGTTGAAAGATCGCAAGGAACGAGTTCGGGCTCCAGCGCGTAACTGATATACCGTTTGCTGTTAAGATTACTCACAATTTGTAACAGAAATCTTCATGAACATCCCATTGGTGCATTAATCTATTGATTCCCATCGGTTGTTGGCAGAACCATTGAACCGCCGTCCATTTAGTAATTATTTTAGAGGACCAAAGAAACGAAAAACCCCTAATGGCACGTAATGCAATTTCCAACTGCCTCACATTTTCATCTGATGCTGCAACACGAGCATACCCTGTACAGTCCAAATCTTTCGTGAATTCTCTTCCTTGTTGAAATTTCTTGCACCATTCAACCACTGCCATATGTAAATAACAATGGTCGACGCATACAGAGGATGGCTAGAAAAGATGATGAATGATTGGCACACGACACAGTAATAACACTACTCTATTTGTTTTCCCTGATTACTATAAATTCGCTTACAACGTTTTTTCCACGAACCCAGAGCTTTATTAGTAAGTTTCTGAGGCATTTTCTTCCACTCAACGAAAATAGCCTCTTTAAGCCTGTTTAGACGTGTCACTTTGCAACCCCACAGGTTCTGTTTTAAGAAACCCCAAGCAAAATAGTTCATGGGGGCTGTTTTAGGTAACCCCAAGAAGTCAAGAGTTTTGTGGGTTAAGAGTTTTGCAGGGTCAGAATCTTGATGGAGAATGTGATCGCCATTCGGATATAACTATGGATCATCGGTGTGTGTCCAAAGACGGTTTGATAATCTCGCTGATATAATAATCTGTGTTTATTTTAGCTCCAGGCTTGATAATTCTGAAACGCTTTTTTGCCATTATACAAACTTCCTCCTCACACGATCATGGCAATATTGACAGTTGTTCGAGGCTCTGGTTCCCCGCTTGAATTGTAAAAAAAAACTGTACTCTGTCCCCTGCAGCCAGTAAAATAGAAACAGGCCTCGTCGGTGGTAATAATGTTTTTCAAATTTTTAGAAGAATTCTGTACAATGGCAATGATCTCTGGCGCCTCTTCTCAATATTGGCTGCTGAGATACGCCTTTAATTTGATATTTTCTTTAGTTCTTATTCTAAGATGGCCCACCAACTATAAAAACAATGATTCCATACAACCGCATTAAACGCAGTTAAAATTCAGTAATTACCGAAACACACTCCCTCTATCAATGACTGATTAATGAACTCAAACTCATGCAGACATGGCAACATACTTTATGCTTTCCAAGCTTATCTCGAAAGTGATTTATTCATTGCGTAGAGAATAATAAGATTAGATAGGAAAACGACTTAACAGCAACAGACACAAAGTATTAAAACTTTATGATAAACATCAGATACAATGTCCAGCGCAAAAGCTCGTTGCGAAAATAAAAGTTGACGGTAGACGAAAGGTTTCATTTTCTTCTCGCCTTGATCCGATTTTTGTCACAATGCATTGACGTTAAAGGTCAAAATCGAATGAAGTTCTCCGTAAATCCTATTTGCGGTCGAGACGCAATCATCGTAGCGAATGCATCGATCATCATCGCGGCCCCCAAACCAGTTGATCTGATGCCACGTAAGCTATTTATTCCATGTGAGGCTTCCACCACACCTAAGCTCTTTCACCAACTGGACCGTTCCCGAAAACAAGTGCCTTCCATATAAACCGCTTAAATTCGACAAAACTGCAGCCTCAACAAACACTTCGGGATGCCGTAACCTAATGCGGAAATGCTTCTCGTTTCGTGGGTGCAAAATAAGATTTGCACGAATTCTCCATCCAAAACGTAAAACGAGTACAAACGATCTTTTCGTTCACTCCTTCCTACACAAAAGTAGATAAAGTGAATGCGCAGGCAATTTTTCAGTTAAATATCGAAACTAAAAAATGTTACGGTAAAACAGGCGTTCTTGGACATTGAATCTATATGACCAATAAGTTCAAAGCAATGTAGATTCAAGCTAAAAGTAGAAAAATAAAAACGAACCTTAACTCTATAGAAACAGGAGGCTCGGGGATTTAAAATGATACGATTGTGACCTTCGGATTCTATTCAAGTACCGTTCCTCCATCATCTGTAACTAATATCATATCCCATTGCGAACCAGTGCTATAGCTTAGGCGTGAGACATATGGGAACTACAATTCTAAGCTGTTTGAAAGTATCCAATGGACCACAATGGTTCCACTAAACCAAGTACCATTGAACCAACTTTGATTGATATAACCACCAAGGAAGACCATCACGTGTCTTCACCTAATTCACAAGCCTTCTCCTCTGTCTTACCTATCGAATGGCAAGAAGAGAAAAGCATTGATCTATGCACAGGCCATTTATACATAGAATTGTGTAGTGAAAATCATGGTCCCCTCAGTTATTTGTGACCTTTTGAACCTGAAATAGTTCACCGATATTTTTCCATCAACGAACTCAGGCTGTCGTTTTGCCTAAGTTGTCGAATGGCGAAAACGGAATTCGAAAATTCGGAAGCGTTCGAACGCTAGAACACCAACAGACAGACGGTCGGATTAAAGGAGGGACGCTTATTGTGAAAACATAAGTACCTATCGGTACTAAAAACAAACCTTACTATAAAATTATTCAGTCTTTACGTAGGGTGACCATCCATTTCCATCATGTGCAAGGGTTTTCTGGCATTGGTTAAGCCAATCTAACCTACCTAACCTAAGATTAGACGATGACCACGAGCCTTATGGCGGCACTGCAGTTTCAAGTTATTATGACACATCTTCGAGGCATTTTCAGCTAATTGGCCAAGCTGCGCTGTGTAGGCGGGATTTCTAAGAACATTTGAACTCCGTTCACATTGGCTGTATTATAGGTAGTATGGGCTCTGTTTCTACTTCATTTTCACAACGAACCCTCTTTTAGTCTTGAACTGGAAGCTGGGTGTTCCTTAGAATAACATTACGGAAAGGAATATATGCAGTTCCCAAAACTTGTTTAATTTTGCCTAGAAACGTGTTTTTCGCAGTTTTAGAGCTTATCCTTGTTAGCAAACTACCCAGCCGTATTCTACGAGAAGATATCAGAAAGTAACGCCATTTATTTTTTTCAAAGAAAATTACAAAACATACAGGTGAAAAACTAAGCGCACCTGAGAGAACTCCGTCGGCTGTGAATACAGCCAATGGCACACGGCTGGTTTGATTCTTCGTCAGTTTCAAACCTTTGACCACCCAGAAATCTCTTCATGGGACCAAAGAGGGGTAGTCCGAAGGCGCTAGGTCCGGACTGTAGGCTGGGTGGTACAGCACCCCCCCCCTTCCCCCCAACCGAAGCAGACCAGTTTTGCTTGGACGACGTTGACCACATGCAGCAGTTTAATCAACGTTTCCCATTAGGTAGCGGCGTTGATGGTTGACCCACGAGGCAGGAACTCAGAGTAGGATGCCTTGCAAATCCCGAAAAACTTGTAAGCATTATCATCCGAGCTGAAGGAAAAACTTTGAATTGTTTGCGAACCGGAGAATTTAGATGTTTCCACACCACGCTTGCAGTTTTAGGCTCAGGTGTGAAGTGAAAGATCCAGGACTCATCTCCTGTGACAATGTCATTCAGAAAAGCAATTTCTTCCTGGTTGTACGAATGTTGCAGACTGTTCTCGTGTTAGAGTTTTCGGAATCCAACTCAAACAGACTTTGCGGTATCCATAGGATGTGTAAAACGTTTCACTCACTTCTATCAAGAAAATGCGACGATTTTCTCTGATTGTGTTGTTAATGTTGCTCCCGAAACATTTTACAACATTTGCACATATTGGAACAGTCCAGACAGTCGGCACCGTAAACTCCTACCATTTCCCCATGAATTTTAGCAATTTGCAAAAAGAAACCTTATAAGAACTCGCTGTTCTCCCACTATAGACGAGATGATAGCGGCAGCTATTGTAAAACGACTGGTAGCTTACGTAATGTCTGTGCATGTATTCAGCCTTCTTTTTGGCTGTGTTAACTTTTACACAGCAACGTTCTGATATCTCCTTATACTTTACTTTAAGACATACACTTCAATAAAATTCTTCAATACAACGTAACCTCAATGATAACTAGCACTTAATATAAGGCAACTTCAAATGAAAGTGATTCGAGCTGTAGCGCACGAGCACGTGAGTGCGCACAAACGAGGCAAACGGGTGACTGTTGACATATTGTCTGCTTGTACTGATAAGCACTGCTGTAGGAAGTTACGTTAGGCTTATGCTCGTATTTTGTTTGTGTTACAATGGACCCTCCTATTAAATTTCCGTCCAAAACTGACCAACGAGCTGTGTTAATGTTTCTGACAGCTGAGGGCATTCCACCAGTTGACATTCATGCTCGGCTGTTGAATGTTTATGGAAAAGCATGTGTCTCGAAAGCAACCGTGGTGCATTAGGCCAAAAGGTTCCATGTTGGTCGTGTGGAAACGGCTGATAAACTACGTCCGGGCCAAGCAAACGTGGTCATCACCGATCACTTGAAGATAGACAGACCGATCAGCATACGGTCACTTGCGAAAAGCCTGGGATATGGCAAGGTCTGCTGTCAGTGGGTACCCCGAATGTTCACGAAAGAGCACACTTGGCTGCGTTTCGGTTGCTGTTTGAATCATCTGGTGCCATTATTGGGAACCCTCCGGGAAGGTATCCACAATGCAGTGGAAGCCTCCATCGTCACCACGGCCCAAAAAATTCAAGTCGCAAAGTTCGGCAGGGAAGATTATGCTTACGTGTTTCTTTGATTCCGAAGGTCCTCTGCTTTGGATTTTATGAAACCCAAAACCCGTATTAATGCTATCGCATACACGAAGACACTACAGAACTTGCGTCAAGCTGTGATAAACAAGCGTCCTGGTAATCTCAGTGATGGGGTGATCCTCCTCCAGGACAATGCTAAGCCACATGTTGCGAGACTAATGCAGGAAGCAATAACCAAAATGCGGTGGCAAGTTCTGCCACACCCTCCTTACATCCTGGACCTCTCACCATGTGATTTTCATGTGTTTGGTCCTTTAAGAAAGGCACTGAAAGGTCGACGATTCGCCAATAATGAGGAGGTTAATGACGCTGTTCGGGCATGGTTCAGAGAGCAACAGAAAACCGACATTTTTGCGGACGGTATTAGCCGATTGATGCCCCAGTGGGAGCAGTGTATTGCGGCAGGTAAAGATTTTTTTTGGGACTGCGCGTCTACAGGGTGTTTCAAAATTATGTACAATAAATTTAGTGACATATTCTTCAGGTCAAAAGAAGACAAAAATGTTCTATAGCACTTTGTCTGGAAACGATTTGTTTGCGAGTAATCCAATATCATACAATAGGGAAGCACGGTAGTTAGCGGACGATATTTTAGCAGTTCCAGCGTTTCGACTCAACAGTAGGTTGAGTGGTTTGTTCCATTTAAACCTACTTTAGGGTTGTTCCATTAGTTGTGTACGGTTGTTTCCATTACTGTAGTTTCACTACTGTACATCCACTAGGAATATCAATTTCAGAACGTTTGCGTGCTTTGACATACGCATTACGATTTACGTAAAAAAAGTCATTTACACGTATTCCAGTGCAGAATACACTGACATGCACCTAATGTATGGTCTTGCGGACGGAAATGCTGAGGAAGCAAGAAGACTCTACCAAGAACGCTTTCCGAATAGACGTTTGCCAAATAACCGAACATTTGTATCTGTCGACAGACATTTGAGGGAGCGTGGTTCCTTTGGCCGTCAAACAGGACAAAGGCGGCCTGTAGCACATTCTCCGGATGAGGAGGGTGTGATAATTGACATCATACATGATGAACCACAGACAAGCACGCGTCGTATTTCTTCCATGGTACACATTCCGCACTCATCTGTTTGGCGCATTCTTCACCGTCAGCTTTTGCATCCATACCACCTGCAACTGGTTCAGGCACTGAACCCAACGGACTATCCACACCGACAACGATTTTGCCAATGGATACAACGACGTCATGCTGCAGACGTATAATAGTGACACCCTGTATAATAGTGACTATAAGATGTTCTTCTGTCATATAAACAAAGGTAAATATTAATACTTTCATTTAATCCGTCTCAGTGTCATTTGAATCACTTTCATTTGAACATGCCTTATAATTACAAAAAAAACTTACTTAGGATTTAGAAATATGCATTCGTTTTAACACTGAAGCATAAATTAACTTCATTACCCAGTACTGAATATCATGAAGAAAACTTTAAAAAGATCAATAGAAAGCTTTAATTTCTGCAAATAATGAAAAAAGCCATCCAATGAAATGGTTCCCTTTCTAAAAAAAAAAAAAAAAAAAAAAAAAAAAAAAAAGTCTCTGATGAACTCAGTGCGTTTTGTACATACGGAGAACCCAAGGAAAAACGACAATTTTTTTCTTCTGACTTTTAACCTTTAGAAACTCACGAGCAAACTTAATTTAAAGTGGAATTCGAGGAACCTTTACGATGTATTAGATTTCTCTCAACCGAAATGGTTGCCATGAGGTGATAAATGTATACCAGGTTAGAAGACGAATTCTTAGGATATGAAAATTTGAAAGAGAAGAAAATTCCACAGACGTTGCTGCGTGAAATTACATTAAATTTTTATTAGCTTCTTCCCAGTGTAATCTTGGTGATACAAGACATGTTATATGTTTACAGTTATCAATCTCATAGGAACAACCTATTCAATACAAGTTTTCATTTCAAATGCAAATATAAGTATGGCTCAGCTTAGTCTCAAATTGAAACACAATCTCAGATAAAAAAAAAATTCCGCGAACTGGTTTCGAACCAGAGACGACACGATTCGAGCTCGTCGCGTCTTTCACTAGACTTCCACTTTAACTTCCAGAGTGGTTATCATTTAAGTTACACTGTTCAGACCCCTCTAAAGCCCGTTCTGCTGATCGGATTTTCATGAAACTTGGAATATACGTTATATAGTCCATGGAAAAGAGAGTTCAAATGAAGTTTCTGAAGCGCCCTATAATAATTTCACGCTCCATTTTTGTGTTTTTGTTTACAATTAATTATGTTGACGTAAAAGTACACAATAAAGTATGTGACTGTATTTCCTTGTTGGTATGTTTTCTTGATAAAAATTGATGGAGTCCCCTTTTCTATTTCAATGAAACAACATGATTTCCTAGGATGTCCTATATTTTCTTCGTGCACTATACATTAACAGTCTCTACATTCTGATATCATTACTGTATTGTATGTTTATACTGCTGATTTTATTCTTGGCTCCATTTTCTTTAAGGAGGTGTTCATCACGTATGCCCGTTACTGCGAACTTCTTCAGCAGTACGTTATTCGTACCTTACAAGAACGAGAATATTTAGAGACTACTGCCTGCATACAAGATGGTGCAACACCCTATATTGCCCAAAGAATGAAGGAACCGCTTTTTGCCCAATTTGGAGATGATCGGGTAATTTCGAGAAATTGTCCGACTGCCTGGCCTCCTCGTTCCCCGGACTTGAATCCCTATGACTTCTGGTTGTGGGGATTCCTGAAAGATCGTGTCTATGCAGGAAGCATACAGACTCTGTCTGAATTAATAGCAAGCATAACACCACTCAATGTTTATTGCAAGCTCCTCAAGCAACCCTACGCGCTAATGTTGAACACGCTATAACGTGATTTGAGTAAATGTTGTGAATAAATAATTTTACGTATATTCCAAGTTTCGAGAAATTCCAATTAGCAAAACGGGCTCTAGTCTGAATAGGTTATTTCAATTATAACCCTACAAGAGTGTATAGAGTAATTCCCTTCTATTCCACTACTATTTCAAAGCGATCATAATGAGTATCCTCGAGCATGTGAAATCCAAAAAAGATAATCTCTGCCCCTTTGTTCACTTACAGCTAATTCAACATTCCCATTATGTTTGGTATTTCCATCATAAATAGAGAACTTATTCATAAGCACGAGGAAAGCTCGTCAGTCAATAATACTAACTGATGAAAATTCCGATAATAACTGAATAGCAAAGCCCGCCTCTCTTTGAATTGAATCTCTTTGTAGATATTCTCTATAAAATTTTTGAAAAAAACATTTTTATCGCTGGGATAAAAATCAAATCAATAGAGCTAGACCTTTAGTTAATAATACAGGGTGTTCCTCAAAGGACTTAAAAAATCTGATACGGATGTTTCAAATTTAGTAAAAAAATTAGTTATAAATGTTGCCAAAAGGTGGCGCTGTACTTAGGAACTGAAAATTTCGTTTGCGCTATCTCTCTACTGCGAAAGGTCCACATTTTTACTCGATTGAGATGTGGTTGCAATGGCTGCTTGCCTATGACAGTTTATAGCCTATTTCTCGGACTCCATACTGTGACTGCAGCGTACAGCGCCATCTGTCAACAAAATTTGTAACTAATTATGAAACTTCTGTTCTCAGATTCTTACGGCTTTCAAAATAAACTATTTGTTTCATTCTTCTATCGATCTCAGTTTCAGAGATATTTACTCTTCAAATCAAAAATTATTTTCTTTTAATCTAAATAAGATTAATTGAAAGTTACTTTTCAACTCAACAATAGTCAATTTTTTTAATGCTTGATGTTCTAGTCTCAGATGATATTATCCAATGTTGATGTGGAGACTTCTCTGAAGTTTTCCACGATGGTTATTTTTCAAATACTTTTCATGAAGTTGAATTGTAAATCCACCAGCTAATTCCATCTTTTATTTGAAGAGATCAGTTTAAAATGGCTTACAGATGTCTTTCCCAAACTCTGTATCAGTCTGATAACGGTCATTTGCTGCTAAGCGATAGTCAGTTCCTCCATCCGCTTTTCGAGGTCTACCACTTTTTAATCGGTCTTTACAATCCTTTGTTTCGTGTACAGTTGAAAGTTTAACTGTTTTGTAGCTGTCGAATAACTTAGTCCATGATCACTTAACTGTTTCAACCGTAATCAATTGCTGCAGTAATATTATTTGCTTTTCCCATTTTTAAAGGACATTAAATTATATAAAATACAATGAAAAGCATACATGATAAAATTAGAGCTTCTCACCATACAGTGCTACTCAAAAGTATAAGACCAGGCTAAATCATTTTTTCTGACAATTTTTTTATCCGTAATGAACACAAATGTCAAACAAAACTACAACTTGCAAAAAAAAAATAAAAAATAAGCTATGCAAAAAAACTCCACAAAAACACATATGCAAAAGTACAGGGTCGGGACACATTAATATGACCACCTCTCCTCGAACATGCTGGAACGTCCCATGGTATGCAGATGAAAAATCATTGCAAATCATTAAAAGCTGACAACAGCAGACGTGTAGTAGCATCCGTTAACGCAGCAATTGTCGCCGTCATGGGCAGAGCAACTGACCTGTCGGACCTCCAAAAGGGGATGATCATTGGCTATCGGGCCAAAGGGGGCAGCATTTCAGAAACTGCCGCCTTTGTGAACTGCTCTAGGGCTGCCGTTGTGAAGGTGTACCGCGACTGGACGAACCAGACAGTTTCGAGCAACCGAAGAGGTAACTGTCGGGCCCCACGGGTCATCGATCCTAGAGGCGAGCGTCAGTTACGACGCCTGGCCAAGACCAATCGGCGTGCCACTGTTGAGCAACTGACACAGCAAATGAATAGTGAGGCCACTAGGCGTGTCAGCACCAAGACAGTGCACGATCCCTCTTAAGGTTGGGGCTCCGGAGCAGGCGTATGGTATCAGCACACATTTTGACGCCTGTGCATCGCCAAAAACGCCTCTAATTCGCAATGGACTATCACCATTGGACCTCGGCCGAGTGGCAAAGGGTTGCTTTCTCTGACGAGTCGCGGTTTTTGGTGAACAGAGTGGACGGACGATGGAGAATTCGCAGGGAAGCATCTGAGAACAGGCATCCCGACACCATCGTTGGCAGACGACAGGCAGGTGGGGGAGGTGTGACTGTTTGGGGGATGTTTTCGTGGTATGGTCTGAGTCTACTGATACCGCTGGAGGATACACTGAATGCTGTATCGTTACCTGACGATCGTCGCAGACCAGGTACACCCCTTCATGTCAACAGTGTTTCCTCAAGGTGATGGCACTTTTTAACAGGACAATGCTCCCTGCCATGCTGCCAAAATTGTCCACGACTGGTTCGAGGAGCATGAGGATGAATTCAAGCTACTCCCATGGCCACCAAACTCCACGGACCTTAATCCCATTGAACATATGTGGGACCATTTTGATCGCCATGTCCGCAAGCTGGACCGTCTTCCCAGATACCTGCAACCACCTTCCCAGGACTTATTGACTCTCTGCCTCGTCGACTAGCTGCTGTGCTTGCCGCTAAAGGTGGATATTCCGGATACTAGCAGGTGGTCATATTAATGTGTCCCGACCCTGTATAAGGTCCTCCTGAGAAAAAGGAACTGTCCTACCACTTTTTGCATATAAACAAACTGGCACAACTAATCGAACTTTAGACGTGCTGCAGTACAATCAGAAGGAACATACAGCGGTTTAAAATAATGCCTAAGGCCACACATCTCAGCAGCAAATCTGAAATCCAACAAATTTGGACACTACTTGGTACTGGGAAATCGCAGCGCCAAATTGCTGCAACGATTGGTCGTTCAAAATGTGCTGTCGCCAATATATTAGCCAGAGGACACGATAGGTATGTGAAACCTAGGACAGGACAACCAAAGCTTCTCTCTGAAAGATCTCGTCGTCACATCTAAATGTCAGCAGCGAAAATAAAATCCATCGTGAACACCTCCTGTTCCACTTGCACCATTACAAGGGATTTGAGTACTTAACAGAACATACGATACTTGTAAAGAAAAGAGAGCACTGCCGCTAACATCAAGACACAAAACAAAACGTCTGCCCTTTGCTCATAAAAACGAGAAGTTTCTGATGAGAAGAAGTTTAATCTCGACGGGCCTGATGGCATTCTCTATTACTTGCGCGATCTACTGCTAACCACAAGAGTGAAGATGAGACGCCAAATGGGAGGAAGTGCATCTTGGTTTGGTATAGATTTTCTGCTCTCGGAAAAACGGACTGTGTTGTTATCCAATGGACGCATGACGTCAGTGGAGTATCATAAGATGATAGACCAACAACTTCAGGCGTATGGTGAAATTCTAGGAGGGCCCGAGTTTTGTTTTCAACAAGATAACGCACCCTGCCACACGTCCAACATGATGAAACTATGGTTTCAAACACAAAATATTAAGCTTCTTCCATGGCCCGCAAGATCACCGAACTCATTGAAAACCTTTGGGGTTTACTGGCAAGAGATGGGCGGCAGTTTCAAACGCCTGATGAACTGAAATCAGCAATTTTCGCTGCATGGGAGTCATTTTCATGTGAAACTTTGAGTCTTTGATTGGTTGAGTCTATGCCAGAACGTATTTTTGATGTAATCCATAACTCTGGAGAAATCACAAAATACTAAAACAGCTTGATCGCAGTGTTGTTTGTTCATGGTCTTATACTTTTGCACATTTTGTGTGTGTGTTTTTTTTTGCATAACTTATTCCAGAATTATTAAGTACCGAAAGGTGCTTTATGCTATCAGTGTGGGGAAACGTGTCTGTCTGTCTGTCCGTCCGTCCGTAACTTTAAAATCCTCCGAGGCTATGAAAGATTTTCAAAATCTGTTTTCGTCAGTCGATGAATATGGTTCATGGCACGAACCAATCACAATTATTATCTAAATCGGTTCATTGGCACGTGCACAAATGGTACCTCAATTTTCCCGCCAAGCAATTTTCAATGAAGGAATATATCAAACAACTCGTAATGAAGAGATAGACGCGGATATAAATTACTATTTTCGCCAATTAATAAATATGGTTCCGGGAATGAACCATTTTGAAAATGTTTGAAATCGAAACAATGGCACGTGCTCTAATGGTACTCTTATGACACCCTCAAATATTTTCAATGATAAGATATGGTACGTAATATATCAAACTACTTGGAATGATGTGCCAAGAATGAATATAATTTAAAATTAATAATAGTCAAAATTGGTTCCAAGGAACCTGGTTTAGTGGAACCATGATGGTTCATTGGAACTTTCAATGCTAAAATATGGCATGTAATATATCAAACAACTTTGAATGAATGGAGCGTAAAATTAATGATAGTCGTAATTTTACTAAAAACCACTAGAAATTATCGTAATAACTGCTTATCAATTCTTGGTATTAACACATGGGCGGAGTTACCACATGAAATCCGAGAGATAGCTATACTTCCTAAGTTTAGAAACAGCTTAAAAAATTACATAATGAATTATTCTCCACCAATTACATAATTTAAACAGACTTAAATATTTTATTTCATTGTTTAATTTCAGTATTGTTTTAGCTTAAGTTTGACAGGTGAAATTAATGAGTTTTTTAGGGTGATGTCCAACAAAAGTAGCCTGAATTACTAATTTAGGTTTTACAGATACATGCATTTTGTTTTCTGACAGCATCCAGAATTAGCAAAGGTACTATATTAATATAAGATAAATATTTGTTAAATTATGATTATCTAATCTAATTTAGGCTTAAGTAAACTAACCATTTTAACTTTTTATATTGTAAATATTTTTTTGTATCCCCTTAGGTCTCACATGTCGGTCTTTGGCCATACCTGACCTAGGGGTTACAGTTGTATTAAACTTTCTTTAAATAAATAAATAAATAAATAAATAAATAAATAAACAAATAAATAAATAAATTGGTTCAAAGGCACCTGGTTTAGCGGAACCATTATGTTTAATTGGAACTTTCAATGCTAAGATATGGCATGTAATATATCAAACACATTGTAATGATGTTTCATAAATGAATATAAGATAAAATTAATGATAATCCAAATTGGTTCAAAGGTATGTAGTTTAATGGATCATTATGTTTAATGAATATTAACGTAGGGCTGTTTAAAATATGGTTCCGCGAATGGTTTCGTTTAACCTTTCGGTACTTGGTTATGTCATTCCTTAATGGTTTATTTTTACTTCATCCAAAGTTGTAGTTTTGTTTGACATTTGTGTTCATTACGGATATAAAAATTGTTAGAAAAAATTTATCCGTTTGTTTTTTTTCTTTAGCAGAAAAAAACGCCTGGTCTTATATTTTTGAGTAGCACTGTATGTTCACATGAAGTAACTTCTAGGTCGGCTCGACTTCTTTCATCGGTCCACCCCAAAAAATGGTTCTAACCATTACATGAGAAAATTTGCATAACCAGTTATACCGTGTATTTCAATGGATTAATTGGTTGCTTGACTTTGTAGGTGAAATAGTGAAGTAGAGGAATAATGCTTCAGACACAGCCCGAAAATCTGGATGACTTAAAGGAAAGAATCACAAAACCTGCACAGCATTCCACCAGCTACACTTTTACGCGTGACAGAAGAAAATTGGGATCGTGTGAGACATTGTCTTCGAGGGCAAGGTGCACATTTTGAACATGAACGATAAGCATGCGAAACCGTGTGTACCTAAAGCCAACCTTCATAAACTTTTCATACGGCACGCGACTTTTGAGACACACAGTATAATAATTTTTTGTAGTAATGATAAAAAGCAATTGCATTTCACGAAAGATATATTGTACACACGAGCTCCTACACGTTTGGCCGCCAGAGATTCTATTTAAACCTGTTTCTATGTATGTATCTTGATACCGATCTGAGTTAACAGAGTTTAGTGCAGACTATACTTAATCACGCAGAAAAGAGTTATTTTTCTACTTCTATCGAACAATATGTACATATTTCTTAACGAAACCATAACTATTGTACTTCCTTTTTAAAAAAAAATCTAGACTGCACTTTTCCAAGATTCTAGTTGTAACGATAAGGTTGATTGCGAAAACACCGCAACTTCCTTAAAGCTATCAGGCAAGGTAGTGGGAGACAGGAAGAAAGCTTTGGGGAAAATAATGTGAAGACTCAGTGCTTGTGAGAGGAGAAGACGTTGCTAGGGAATGACGGGGGAGATCATAAAACGCAGAGCATGTGGCGTCTTAACAACAGAATCCTGTCATCATCACTCACATTTGGAAGGCGCAAAAATTTCTTATGCTAACGAATTCAGAAACCGGCTTCCAGAACGCACTGTAGAAGAGGAATTTAAATTATTTGTCCTATAGTGTGACGATAGTTTACTGAAAAAAAAATTTTGAACTGTACTTAAAGAACAACAACACACTATGACATCAGTTTCTACTTCTATTCTTGGTATTATAAATTCAGTAAGTTTTTTGTGTATCTGTTAATCACGAAACTCAACTTTGATATTCAACCTCGGAAAGCTTTGATGGAACAGTAAATAAAGTTCAGGTAAATGTTCAGCGGTTCATTGTTTTCAGAGGTTCCATGAAATGTAAATATGTTTTCACTTTACCTCGTTGTGTGATAAAATGGCTGGAAGGATTTTATGATAAACTCGCTGACATAACCTTTGTATCGTTTTCCCTATGTTCCGTTCTTTGATGTTAGTATTGCAGAGAAAGTTGTTCTTGTATTATAGGAAAAATTTGCGATGGAATAATATATAACTTTAAAAGAACCCCAAAAAAGATAGATTATTCTATTTTGCTTACAATTTTAGAATTTCAAAACTTAAAATATTCAGATTCGTATAAAGCAAAAGACTGTCTGGAGCGGAAGCCACCAAATCAATGCATCGAACAGAAATTCATTTTTTTCAATTTTTTTTCCTTGTTTTGTCTAAATATTCATGAACCCTGAGAAATTTTGAAATTTTATAGTTTTACAGATTTTTGCAAAGTAAAAAAAAAATTTTTGATATAGATCACCTCAATTCAGAAAATAAGCAAATTAAATTTTAAACTTTTTTGATAAATTATAGCCATACATATGTTAATTGTCATATTCAACTTCATCTATTTACAAAAGAAAAATAATAATAACTGAAAAAATGAAACGAACGATACATTTTGCTACATGAGGATCGGGAAAAAAGATTGAAACCAGGATGGAAAAAGCCCTTATAATGAATACCAACTCATTACATAGACTATTTAAAGTCACACATAATAGTGCATTTTTCTACAATGGGTTCTTGCAAACAACAATCAGTGCATCCCGTAATTCCATCACCGTGCGGTGGCCATGGGATTAGCTGGAATTCATCCTCATGCTCCTCGAACCTTTCGTGGACAATTTTGGCAGTATGGCAGGGAGCACTGTCCCTGAGGAAACACTGTCGACATGAAGGGGTGTACCTGGTCTGCGACGATCGTCAGGTAACGAACAGCATTCAGTGTACCCTCCAGCGGTATCAGTGGACTCAGACCATACCATGAAAACATCCCCCAAACAGTCACACCTCCCCCACCTGCCTGTCGTCTGCCAACGATGGTGTCGGGATGCCTGTTCTCAGATGCTTCCCGGCGAATTCTCCATCGTCCGTCCACTCTGTTCACCAGAACCGCGACTCGTCAGAGAAAGCAAACCGTTGCCACTCGGCCGAGGTCCAATGGCGATAGTCCATTGCGAATTGGAAAAGTTTCGGCGATGCACAGGCGTCAACATGGGTGCTGTTACCATACGCCTGTTCCGGAGCCCCAACCTCAAGAGGGATCGTTGCACTGTCTTGGTGCTGACACGCTTAGTGGCCCTACTGTGCATTTGCTGTGTCAGTTGCTCAACAGTGGCACGCCGATTGGTCTTGGCCAGGCGTCGTAACCGACGCTCGCCTCTAGGATCGATGGCCCGTGGGGCCCCACCGTTACCTTTTCGGTTACTCGAAATTGTCTGGTTCGTCCAGTCGCGGCACACCTTCACAACGGCAGCCCTAGAGCAGTTCACAAAGGTGACCGTTTCTGAAATGCTACCCCCGTGGCCCGATAGCCAATGATCATCCCCATTTGGAGGTTCGACAGGTCACTTGCTCTGCCCATGACGGCGACAATTGCTGCGTTAACGGATGCTACTACACGTCTGCTGTTGTCAGCTTTTAATGATAGGCAATGATTTTTCATCTGCATACCAAGGGACGTTCCAACATGTTAGAGGAGAGGTGGTCATATTAATGTGTCCCGACCCTGTATATAATGCTATAAACTACTCCTCTCTTTCCTATGGTCTTCAATTTTGGGGTTCAATCACCAAATCTAATTTTCTACGTCTACATAGATTACAAAAATGGTTTGTACGTACCTTATTAAAACTGCCGAAACCTACCCCTGTCTCTCACTTTTTTAATTCTGTGGGCATAACTCTAATACACAAACTGTACCATTATAGCCGAGCAGTTTTTTAATATAAAGCTTTAACAACATTATAATTACATCCCTCCCCCAACCTTTAATTACAACCGTTAGAACACTCCCCTACAATACCTGACACAGAAATTCCTTCCCATTCCTTCCCAATCGCCCATATTAAACGTGACTACTAGCTCAAGAGTATCTCTATCGCCGGTAATAAACTTTGGTCAGTATAAAAACGTCTCCGCTCTAAAATAAAGCTATACAGACCGCGTGAGACCAAATAACTCTCCAAAAACTTGAAGCTCTTGTGAAATCCATTTCGAAGAGACTCATTGATGTTATTGAAATGAGAAGACGTACACATACTGGCCAATGAATTAGAAGCCCGTGATGAATTATTGTACTGATATGTAAAGCGGGATCACAGATCAGAAACGATTGTGATATGCAAATGAATGCAATCCTGTGAGGTACATGGTCATTCCAAGCTGCAGGTACAGGGTAGGAACAAGCCGCAGCTGCTCAACTTGAACAAGATGGGGAAAACAGCAGACCTGTCCGAATTCCAAAAAGGAGTTATTGTGGGAGTCCGTCTATATGGAGCTACGATTTCCAGGACAGTACAACTGACCGGTATCTCAAAAGGTCAGGTCTCCAAGGTGTTCAATGCGTGGAAACGGAATCCACAAGAGTTGTCGAAACGGCAGAAATGTGGATCAAAAACAATCAACACAGACAGAGAGCGACATCGTCTGAGACGGATTGTGCGGCAAAACTGACGGCAGACTTCAATGAAGGATCATCGCAACCCATCTCCTCCAGAACAATGTGCCGAGAGTAGAAGCGAATAGGGATGGGAAGTCGCATGCCGGTGAGAAAGCACCTGGTGTCAGCAACAAACCGGAAAGTTCGCCTGCAGTGGTGTAAAGAACGGTGTGACTGGACAGTAGACGACTGGAAAAAGGTGATGTGGTCGAGTCACGTTACACATTGTTTTGCACCGATAGCCAGCAGAGAATTTGGCCGCAGCCCCATGAAGTGATGGACCCGTCATACGTTGTGAACACAGTTCAAGCTGCAGGAGGAGGTGTCATGGTATGGGCCATGTTTTGTTGGTATGGCAAGGGTCCCCTGATATTCCTTGCAGTCGGATGAAAGCCAAAAACTACCTGAACATTGTCGCAGATCAAATCCATCCTGCAATGGTGCATTTGTACCCAAATGGAGACGGGTTCTTAAGGACGACAATGCTATTGTCCATCGAGCGCAAAGTCCGGATTTGAATCCGATCGAGGATGTTTGGGACATGTTGGAAAGAGGCATTAGTCGAAGGCATCCGCTTCCGTCTACTCTGCAGGACCTGAAGGTCTTTCTGACTAATGCATGGTCTGCGATCACCTTACCTGCATTGCAACACCTTATAGAGTCCTTGCCAAACCGCGTATGTTCTGTAATTACAGCCAAAGGAGGGTCAATGCAATATTGAACGAAGGTTTCTAATTCATTGGCCGGTGTGTGTACAACATATCACTGATCCATCCTGGTCTTAAACTTTTTCCCCGACCTTCATACAGCTAAATGTATGGTTTATTTTATTTCGCAATTTTATTGAGGTGGTCTCAAACTTTTTTCCACCACTGTATCTGGAAAATAAATTTGAAATTAAATATGAAATTTTGTACAGCTTCTAATTAAAGCCTGTTTCAGTTGTGTGCTAAGTTTCAAAAAGTTTGGACAGTTAGATCAAAAGTTGGCCTCTTTTTTGAGTGTCTCCATTTAAGCTTTTGAAATTGTAATACGAGATTTCAACCAATCTTGGAAACGAATCCACATTAGGCCAGATCAATTTTATTTAAAAAATGATCCGAATACACTAGCAAAGTTTATGGGCCTTTTTCATGAACTGCTTTATAATTAAATTAGATTTAATCTTCGTATTATACAATCAATGGTAATTTCCAAAGGATTTTGCTTCAGGCTGACTACAAAGTACGTAATTATATTTAATTCTTTTCATAAAAACCTTTGACAGAAACCTAACGTTATCGATAATCATCTGATTAAATAGAAATCAAAATTTCTTTCCGACGACTTTTTGAAAGAAGAAATGAAGCAATCAGGCGCTCTGAAATAAATGTCATTTCTGACAGAAATCTAATTATCAGATCCCTTTATAGAAAAGAAACCATAATAATCGCTCGCTTATAAAAATTACCCGAAATTAATTTACATCCACTTAGATTCACCGTAATGTATTCCTTCCTGTTATAAGACTTCGCTTCATTAACAAGTTGTCAATGGGATTCAATTTCATTGCTCTGCCATTATAATCTTCCTCGTTTCATGAGTAAACAACGGCCGGCAGAATACTTCCTGAATTTCTCCTTTCCACAAGTTGAAAATCTATAATTACATGTTCCATTACAATGCCAATTTCATACAATGCTCTCCTCGTCTCCCCCGTTGGTTCCTGGTTATCCCCATTTGCATAATGTGCCCTGAAACCCCCTCTTTTCGCTGGAGCCTTTATCTCCCCAGATCCCCTAGCTTTCAGTCACGAAAGTTACGACATGTAAGTGATAACTTAATGATAGCAGGTAATTACTCGAGCGGAGGAAGTGGACGAAAACGGCAATTGGCCCGTTTGACATCTTCCTATCCGTGTCAGTAGAGGAAAATCCCCGTGACGCTGATCACCGTGGACATCCGTGAAAAATGGTTTCCCTGCGAAATAATAAATTTCGCTCTTCCCGACCCCGTCCCATTTGCTCCGCCATGGAAACTTGAATGTGTTCGTTGGCCAAAAATCAAAAATAACTCAAAGCCCATTTTCACTAAGGTTTATGCTTTCAATACGCACTAACGATATAGGCGCGAAATTTGTTTTGTTTTCCTGATGGAATTTGTGAACCAGTGGTTTTATGAAAATGTGTACTGCTATTTTCGAACTGTTGTCATCGCTCTGGCCCTCGTATTAATCTGACCTCAAACCCTACATTATCACTATATCACTTCATCTTCAAAGTAACTGGAAATGGAATGTTTATGTAAAAGAGAGGGAGGTCTTATGCCTGTAGGGATGTTCTAAGTTTTCTAGGGGAAGGGATATTTGCTTTCTGTGTTTATGCGAGTGGAAGTCAGTAAATAAGTTGCAAATTGACATAGAAAGAAACAAATAAGAGTATTGACTTGAAAAATACTTATATTTCTCCGCATAATTTCCCTGTATAATGAGGAACCTATCCCATCGTTCCACAAGCCCCTCTGAACCAAGCGATACCTTCCCTTTGTACAACTTGAAGTCGAACAAATGGAAGTCTCTTGGAGCAAGGTAAGCGTATACGAAGGATGCTCGAAAATTTCCAGTTGAGCTTTTACAGCATCTCAGTTGTCTTGATGGAATGTGAGGATGTGCGTTATCGTTGAATAATAACAGGACCTTGATTAGGAGTTCTGGTCACTTCCGTCGAATGACATTACATGAGGATGTTACAGTATGAGTCGGCATTTACAGTTTACTCTCGCTGTCGGAATATGGTAAGCATTATGCCCTAATGTTTCCAGAAGACTGAGCATCACACTCCCGACGAAGAAGCTGTACAAAGGTCACAGTTTAGTTCAGACAGCAGCACATAGAGCAACTCGCTAAGTTTTTTTATCATGTTACAGGTGCTGCTGTGCACTCTATCTAGAAGGGTAACACCTGCCACGATTCTCAGAAATCTCTTTTCGGCCTCTTGTACCCGCGATCGCACTCTTTCGGTCATTACCCAAGCTTCATGACCATAGGTGAGAATGGGGACAAAGATAGATTTGAAGACGGAGAGCTTGGCTTTGTTACCCAGCTCGTGTTTCGTTACCACCGATCGCCACAGTTCACATCTGACACAGCTTGCTGCACCGATCCTAGCATCCAATTCTTTCTCCTGCCGTCCATCACTCGTGAATGCAATCCCGAGATACTTGAATTTCTCCACCTGTCTCAATGAGGCGCCCCTAACATGGAGAGCGCACTGAGCAGGCTGTCTTGAAAGGACCAGAACCTGAGCTTAAGGGAGTCTTTAAGTGTTGAGCCGCTACTTCTCCGCATTGAGAGATTTCAGTTGCGCTGGTATGGCCAAGTGATATGGATGCCGCAAACTGGTCTTCTTAGGCAATTGTTATTTTCCAAGCCGGTGGGTAGGAGACCAAGGGGTCGGCCTAGAACCAGGTGGCTAGACTAAATGGAGGATTTGGGTTCGAGTCGCTTGGGTATTACCAGGGAGGACATACAGCTGATGGCGGAAGATCGCGATCGCTGGAGATCCTCCATAGGGCTGCTGCCCCCGCGACCCTAACGGATAGCGTCCCTTTAGTGACTCTACAGATATAAAGTCAATGAAACATGTCTGTGTCAGTTTGAGCAAAACATCAGTGATACGAGTCAGGTAATGGCAGATCAGCCGATAATAGCAGCACAAACACTAAGTCCCTCTTAAACCCCCTATACAAACAAGTCACAAGGGGTTAAGTCAGGGGAACGTGGAGGCCATCTTGATCATCATTTCCGATATGACCGTCCACCAAGTTTGCAGCTGTAGCCCTCTAGCGGCCGCAAACAGAAACATACATCTGCCGAACATTAAAAAAAACTTGGCGAGTTGCACTATATATTTGCAAAGTTTCGTGATGATAAGTTAAATAATACACCTACAACAAAACCATGAAACCGGGTCAATCATCTGTGTACACCCTGTATAAGTAGTTTTCAAGTTAATATTCTTATTTGTTTCATGTCTATATCAATTTGTACGAGTCACATCCAGAAAGTAAAGATACAAACGTCATGACATGGTCAAAAATTTTTTGTAAAACACGCCTTCATTACTATCAATACTTTTATACAAGCTCATTTTTCAGTGTAGTTGCCACCATTATCCAAGCACTTATTGAGCCTGGGGACAAGCTTTTGTATTCCGGTGTCATAGAAGGATGCCGCCTGTCTTTTTGAACCAAGCGTTGACTTCATGCTTCATATCGTCATCATCATCGAACAGTTTCCTAGCAAGATGCTTCTTCAGGTGAAGAAGCAGGTGGAAATCGCTGGGTGCGAGGTCCGGACTACAAGTATACGGTACATGATCCAGAACTTCCCACTTGAAGCTTTTCAGCAACTCTTTGGTAGCACGTGCCATATGAGGTCGAGCATTGTCATGGAGGAAGTAGACCCCATTTGTTAACATCCCCCTCCTTAAACAGCAACAATTTCTCTGTAGATTTCAGCTGGAGACTCATGTTTGGCGTTAAGAAATTGAATAACAGATCGGGCGCCGCCATATCAAACAACCGTTTCTCATACAGGACGTAGTGTGGTGCCACCATATGAATTAGTAAAGCAAGCTAACGAATGAAAGTGAAAGTTAACCCTGTGAAATTATCGTAGCACAATTTACCCTCTGGCTCTACCCTATGTATCTTTACTTTCTGGATGAGCCTCGTTTTCAGAGTTGAGGTGTGGTTTTAGTTGATATTTTAAGAGGTATTTACCTTAACGTATGAATTAATTTGAACCCTGTATTAAGTTTATTTAAAAATAAGAAACAGTGGTCAGCTTATTGGAAGAGAACAGAAAAATCCGACACACAGACACACACACACACACACACATACATACACTGCAATATGCCCTAAGGGTGGGAGGAGGGTTTTTGAACAATGAGACAATTTTCAGGTTAAGCGCGGAAACAAACACTAATATAACCCCAAAATCCTAGTTTTGGATGTTTAATAAAATATAAATGTTTGAGCCCTGAAAAATTTCGGAAGTTTGATCTCGCCGTCATTGCCAAGCGCCAGAAATAAAAAAAATTTTTTTGAAGACTGAAGTCCATATAAATATGCGGACTCAACAGTTTAGTTATCAGTACGTTATTTTCTGTGGAATATGTTAACCTTATTGAGAGACAACAGGGCGCTTGGTAGGAAATAACTCCGAGCCGCGAAAACTCGCAAATCTCTATATAATTCGGTAACGTTCTAAACATATCGGATTTACCAAATAACTTCAAGAAATTAAAATTATTTCTCGTTGAGCAGCAAATCGATGGACAAAAGCAGATGAGTTTATGCGAGGATTTATTATCGAATCCTAATTCCGTTTGTTTTGGATTATTAGTCCATGTTTTCCTATTTCCAATTGTATTTGCTGAAAGAAGTGGATGGAATCAGTATTTTCTGAAACGTTTGGGAAGAATTAGACGTTGAATCAGCGTAGCTATCACGAATCAGTTTCGATACCCGAAAAACGAGCCCGAATTCTGCCACTCATCGGAATTTTGTCGGCATATCTTCATTACTAACCCAAATTAACAAATACCTTACTCCTCCCCCTTTACCCTAAACCTTCCTTGTCGATACCAGTTCGAGTTCGACCTACTCGTCAGCATTTAAGTACGCGGAAACGGCGTTCAACGTTTGCTGCTATATAATTCATTATTAAGCATGGAGAAATGCTTGAAATGATGGTTTCGTTAAAGTAGAAGCACGGGATAAAAAGGAAAACTTTGTTATAAATTCTCATCTTGAAATAGAAACCTTGAACTAAGACGAATGGGATACAATTCGAATAGATTCAGCGTTCACTTTGACTGTAAACCATAGATGGCGTTTTTAAACTGACGAGCTTTGAGGCGTTGATATTTTGCAGTTAAAATGAATAATTGTTATATCGAGGTGGTCACAGAGTTGTGATAGATTCAGTGAATTTCTTATATTTATAGTGAACTAATCGAACTTTGCTTATGGAATCAATGCCACGATGCAATCCAGTTTTATTGAATGCAAAAGGACGATCTATACTGCGTCTCAAAAGTTTAGGTAATCGTGCTTTTTAATGATTTCAAAGAATTATTGAATGCTAAACAGATATTAGCGTTCACTTAACCGAATTATACCTGCATAACAAAACAAAACAAAAGCACTGGCCTCTAATTCATTATTTTAAAGAGGATTTTAACAAAAATAAAAAAGCCAATGTCTCAAAATTTTAGGTAATTTATTTAGTTTGCACAAAAAAAATACTGTTAATAGACAGTGTGCTTTCCACCATGATGAATCACATGAAACACACTATCATTTATTGTCATGATTAGTCTTCGAACCGATTCTGGCTTGAGATTATACTATATATCTTCAATTGCTGATGCTAGTTCTGCTACTGAAGCAAGCTGACGTAACGTGATGTCTCAAACATTCTCGATGGGATTGAGGTTCAGACTTCTTGATGGCCACTTCCTACAATGCATTTGACCAAAGGTTTGTGGTGCGAGATATATAGATGGGCGCATTGTCCTGGTAACAAAGGCTGGGACAGAACACGCTAACAATCTTCTGACTTCATTTGCTAAAAAGAACTGCTAGACTTGTAACTCCATTAAATCTAACTGCACCCCAAATCATTGCTAATCGACCGCCTTGTTATCAATTATACAGGGCGAGTCAAAAGTCGCAGTACACCCTGTATTTTCGAAAAGCTTACAGGAATTGGGAAATCTGAATATTCCGGTAAAGTATGGGTGAGATGGGTCTACCTTTTTACGCTGTGTACCGAACATGGCCGCCATCTTGAATCTAAGTCAATTTTTTTAAATGGAAAGGAGATCGTGTGATATATCAAATAACACCAGCATTTCCTGTAAATTTCATTTATGAATTAGCTTTGGATGTTTTCAAGGTGGACTGATGTGCAATCTGTAGCACAGAAAGTCCGTGTTGAGTTGTCATTCGCCAAGCTGTAGACTATCTCTGGTAAGGTGTATAGTTATGCCTTCCAGATCGAGGTTTTGGGTTCGAATCTTCACCTCTACCTATTATTTTGTAAATAGCGGATGCAGACCGTCCAAATTCCCTTGCAATTTTGTTCAGATTTTTCCAGAAAATGCTTTTAGCATCCAAACATTTCTAAGTTCATCAGATGTGAATTGCTCCTCTTTTGGCACGGATCGTATAAGCTTTTACAAACAGCAATTGCTGTGTACTAGAAGGAAGTAAATTACAGCTAATATAGAAGGAAGCTGATATAAGCCTCTAGAATCACGCCAGGGGCCTCGAGGCACCAAATACAATTGAAGCTATAATATTTGAACAGAAAGGCCCAGGAACCTTAAATTTTGTATATTCATTGTGTGGTACTAAAAATATTGCAAATATACAAAAAAAGTAATATAGGCATCAGCAGAACAAGGCCCACAGGCCCCAAACACAAGCAACGAAAAGGCTACAACTTTTAAACGAAAAGGTCTAGATATCTGAAATTTTGTTTACTTATAGAAAATTACTTAAAAATTTAGCTAATATGCACTAAAAACTGGTGTAAGGCTCTTGGGTCTCAACAGGAGCCCTGAGCTGTAACTTTTGAACCGGAAGTCCAGAAATCTTAATTCTTGCATATTCATGGTGTGTTACTTAAAATTTTGGCTCTTTTACACTAAAACTTATATAGTCCGCTAGGGACCTGGCAGGGGTCCTAAACACAAACAGAGCTATAATGTTTGAACGAAAAGGGTTAGAAATCTGTAAATTTGTATACTTATAGTAGTTTACTAAAACATTTAGCTAATATACACGAAAAACTGGTATAAGGCTCATAGGTCTCCACAGGGTCCCTGAAGCCCAAATCACAAATAAGCTCTAACATTTGAATAAAAAAAAGGCCTAAGAACGTGTAGTTTTATATTTTTACAGTGCGTTACTTAAAAATTACAGACAATATACAAAGAGACTGGTATAGGCCTTGGGGCCCCTGGCGGCCTTAAATACAATTGAAGCTATAAAATTTGAACGGAAAGGCCTACAGTCCTAAAATTTTGTTTAATCGTTGTGTGGTATTTAAAAATTTAGCTAATCTATATTAAAAATTATATAACTCTCTTGACAGGGGCCTTGCGGCCTTAATCTCAAATCAAGCTATCAATTTAAAACCAGAAGTCCAGAAAAGTGAACTGCTTTATATTTATAATGTATGCTTAAAATTTTAGCTATTACACACTAAAATTGATATAGTCCTCTGAGGCCTCGGCAGGGGTCGCGAGGCTCCAAATGCAAATCAAGCTATAACGTTTGTACGAAAAGGCCTAAGAACCTGAAATTTTGTATTTGTGCCCCTCCACTTATTATAGTCACGAGCCGCTACTGCTCGTAACATTGGGATGCTAAAACCCTTTTATCGTTGGATAACGATGCCTTAACTAATTTTTCATTGTTGTTAAAATCATCTTTAAAATAATGAACTAGAAGCCAGTGCTTTTGTTTTGCAACTTACATTGAAGGTAAAATTCGGTTAAGAAAATTAATATTTGTTTAGCATTTAATCATTTTTTGAAATCATTAAAAAACACGATTACCTGAACGCAGTGTATACTTACGTTTTTAATAGATTCCCTTTAAACCGGTGAGTCAGTTTATATCTTGTGGAATATTGTTCTTAATAACATACTAGTAAATGAAGATGTCCGATTTCCGACCCGCTGAGTTCTTAATTATAGGTTACCTTTCAAAAAATTACAAGGCATTTAAAAATTTTAAACTGCTCTACGTCTAATTATCGACAACAAAACATCCTGCTTGCATGCTCAGGTATATCCTTAAATGAACCAGCATAGATACCCCAATTCACCGACACCCCCCCCCCACCAATGCTCTTATTGGTTAAAAGTAAATTCTCTTACTTCTACCTCATTTTTCTCAGCGTTTTAAAATTTCATCCACCTTTGCAAGGGTCTACCACTAAATCCATGATTAAATTGAAATCCATGGTCTATAACCTTTGCGTGACAATGGTTTAAACATTAAACAAGACATTTTTGCTAATACGGTGTTGGATTCTTTATGGTATCCCCATGATTAATGGCAATGCATATTAAAAAGAGCTTCGTGGTCGATAAATCGATAAGCGGTTGGCATCTCTCTCTCTCTCAGCGTTTTTTTAAATGCGAATGCCAATTTCGCTATTACTGCCTGCAAAATTAGCTTCGTACTTAAGTGTAAGCGTCCCGTACGCTTCTGAAGTCCACTAATTAAATAATGAATTTAAAAACTTTGTTTATATTTATTGATCAAAGCTCTTCAGATTATCACAAACTGAGCTTCCCTAAAGTTCCTCTCGTGGATTTAAAGTGTGCCTTTTAACCAGCTTGGTTCGATAGTCCCCCTAATCTCTTCCGGCCACTGTAATTTTAATCTGGGGCATTTCAATCACAGGATAACATTCCTGAAGGTCTTGTTTCATCCAATCAGCATATGTAGCCATGACTTTAAATGATGTCCCCCAGGAAGTGGGCTCACAAATCGTGCCATGGACTAATATCCTTTGCCATAAATTCTCAACAGGAACACAATGCCTCTTAGTCGGCTTTACGTTTAAATTAAATGAGATATCGATTCAAAAACACAACAACGTGTTAATAAATTCTGGTATTTTACCTAGTATGATGTCACCTATCAAACAGCATTAGTAGCATGAATTATACTGCGTCGCATTAATTTTGTCATACGTGGGAAAAGGACAAATTGCTCAGCGCTTCGGCATTGTAATCACACTTTTCCAAAGTTAATGTTACCTTCTAATTGTTTGCACAAAATCCACGTTTCTAACATCCTTAACTCTTGGCCGCAACACTGGGATCTACAGGGATTGGATAAAATAACGCCTCACTTACTAAAACCGGTTCTCTTCTAACTCTCCTGTGTTACATTTCACTACATTACATTTTGTGTTCAGTTGTAGTTTGCAATAAGTGTTTCCTGAAATGTTTGACCTCAGAGACTTTAAAAGGGGACAGATCGCTGGTGCCCGTTTAGCAAGTGCTTCCGTGTCCCGAATGCCGCATAGTTGAACATTTCAAGAGCAACAGTCTCCAATGTTATGAGTGCGTACCAAAAAAAGGTAAGACGTCATCGACGAAAAAGAATAGTGGGCGGAAAACAATACTGATTAATACTGACGTCAGGCATTAACAAGGATTGTGTCGAAACAGCCAGAAACTACTGCAACAAAAGTAACTGCAGAACTTAATGCCCACACATAATTTCGGTAACTTTTGTGATAACTGCAGTTCATACAGTTTGCGGCAGTTGGTCCGTCGATCCTGAACATGGCGCGGCAACAAATTATGAACGTCGCTCTTGTGTCGCGTCGCCAGTTGTAAATCACGGTTGTTAATTGTGTTTTACCGTGTACAAAGATCTCCCCTTTCAGGAATACGAACATAGGCCTGCATTTTACTCTTAGGAATGACGCCGCTTCTGGTTTTGCCAATGTTATTTAGTACACTCGATATCTCTTTCTTAGGCCCGGCGCAAATAGGGCAACAACCAGACGACGGGGACTGAATCGGTCGAATGGAATGGTCGCTAGTGGAATGAAAATGGTTGCCAGCAATATGCAAACGACATGCAAACGGCTTCTGGACGCTACCGCTGGTTGCTGTCGCCTCGATCAAGTCAGGTTTAATCCAGCGCAATAAGGTTGCCTCCACCACTTTATCATGTGATTGATAATAGCCAATGATTACATACCTCATGCATTTTGCATGTTCAAACAACATGGCTGATCAAATAGCTACGGATAGCACGACCTGGATCACATGGTTTCCGCATTTGCGCTATCTGTTGCCTCAAAACAAGCAACAAGCGTGTTTCCACTGGAATAATGTTTCAAAGCAGCGTGTTGCTTCGACACAATTTGCTTCAATATTGTTGCCTCATTTGCGCCGGGCCCGAGGCTAACGAAAAATACAGGCTCCGGCACTGAAAAGACACCTGACCAAGATAGGAAAAAACACGGATTGTTAAATAGAAGATGGAAACAATTAAAGTTACATTGTTAATAGACCTATCTTGGTCAGGTAACTTTTCAGTGCCGGAGCCTGTCTTTCTCGTTAGCATCGCGCCGGGTCTTAGAAACTACAGAGTCGAGTCACATTATTAAGACCACCAGACAATATCCCGAACAACCGCCTTTAGCGGCACGGGAGTGAGTCAATAAGATTCTACTGGTAGCTGTTGCCATGCAGACTATAAAGCATCCGACAGCTGCTGAAGAGTACTCGGTGATTGTTCTTTAGCCCGCGCATGACAATCGAGGTATCCCAAAGGTACTCGATTGGGTTGAGATTTGGGGTATTAGGGGGCTAGGGTAGGTTTGGAACTCATGGTCGTGTTCCTCAAACCACCCCCGAACAATTGCAGTCGTATGACACGTCGCATTGTCTTGCTGGAACGTGCCATCTCCCTCTGGGAAGACAGTCACCATGTATGGGCGTACTTGATCTACAATTATGGATAAATAACTGAATCGGTTGAGAGTGCCTTCCACAAGTATCAGTGGGCCCAGACAATGCCACGAGAACACTTCCCACACCATGATGCTATGGCCACCAGCCTGGATTCGTCCAATAATGGTTGCAGGATGCTTGTTCTAGGAGGTTTCTCGCCTCTCCCGCCAACGGCCGTCACTTCTGTGGAACAGAAATCGTAGTCAGAAGTGGTCCAGTTTCTGTATTGTTGGGGAAATTGAAGCCATGTTCGGCGATGAACCTTCGTCACCATGGGTGCGTTATCATCCGTCTGCTGTACTGTGGTTTTAGAGATATGTCTGGTAGCACCCTCGTTGGTTTGAGTGGTAAGTTGGCCCACTGTAGCTCTTCGGTTGGCCTTCACACACCTTCGCAGCCGACGTTCACCTCTCTCATCAATGGCACGTGGTGCTCCACAGTTCCAATACCGTTTATTCTGAACTCGTCCCATTTTCCCAGTCAGAGTACACTTTAACTACAGTAGCATGAGAACAGTTGACAAACTGCGCGGTTTCCGAAAAACTGCCACCCTTGGCCCGAAAGCCGATTATCATCCCCTTTTCCAGATCTGATAAATCACGTTTCTTACCCATTGCAGCAATGAGTGATATGTTTTTAACATAGTCCCAGCGCGTGACTTAGTTCCTCGGCTGGGCAACTCGGAAGACAAACGTAGGGGGTTGGTCTTAATAATGTGACTCGATCCTGTACGAATCCTCGCTTCTTGCATGCTTTCATAATTTCGGTGGCATTTCTCTATGTATTTAGCTCGTTTTTCGAATACTAACTATTTTCATATCTGTCCCAACGATACTCCATGTAATATCTCGCGTGAAACGAACGCTCGCGCCATATTTAAATATGCTAATTATTACCATAGATCTCTAACAAACCTCTATAAGTTCCACAAATGCAATTAATTACTCCAGTGAAAAGAAAGAAAACGAGAAGATACCAACAAAATTAAATATTTCTACATTTGATTTGGGAAAGACACGCTACCCCCCCCCCCCCCCGTTGGAGTCATGTTATTGATTGTGAGGGGGGATCGCTTTGATCAATAAATTGAACGTCTTTAGCGGTTATGTGAGTGCAATTTCTCGCTGAGAACACGCAAGAACTTTTTAAATGAGCCCAGAAATTTTCAGTCCTCTCTATGTTCTATTAGCAAAGATACCTGGCATTGCCCGGGATAATTACACTTGTAGGTAAACAGAACAATCTCAAAAAATTAAATTAAATTTTGCAATATGTTAAAAATAAACACATGAAAACGCTTAGAATTAATACAGTAAAAATTGGCAGTGTTCGTAAACTGAGCCAAAATAAACTACGCTCACTAAGCTCGGGGAGCGCTCTCGAAGAGCAAGATTTTACTAACGTCGAGATACAGGAGGCGGGGAATTTACGAAAGCATTTGGAGCGAGCGTCCTCTGAGCACTCACTGAGCGCTCAATTTACGAACACGGCCATTCTTAATGAAAATTCGAAACAAATTTTTTAAAGGCTCACAATGGCTGGACCTCTCCAAGGATGCCACTGCTAGTCTAAAGAATTTCTTACTCACGTAATCTTACTTCAGATGTACAATTGATGTTGTTGCAATTCCCTTTCTTCTCTCGATGTCTTGAAGAAAAACTTAGCCATTCATCACTTTGTGTAGTCTAGTGGTCGCCGATTCTTCTATTTACTTGCTTCCCATTTGCTCAATACAGCACGGAGCTAAAGGAGTGCTTCCTCTCTCGTCTTTCCACTCTTTCTCAATAGTCTGCTAACTCTCCATTATCTCTAGTTACTGATCATTTTTAAAGATTTTCAAGAAATTGTTAAATACTAAGAACTATCTTTTCTAAGAAAAGCCTGAATACCAGGAATTCTATGCATTGTTACAAATTGAAACTTATCTATATTGCATCATCATTTTATGTTCATTGTTATAATTCTTGAAAAGATTGCTTTAACATTGCATCATCATTTTGTGCTCATTGTTATTGGTGAATTGCGCGTTGATACCATTGTTGATGCGAACACGATGGGCCTATTGTTGCACAAACTTTTCCTTGCATTGTTGGTCATGAGATGTATATTGTTGGTCCATGCAGTGTGTTTGTGAATTGCGTGCTGATACCATTGTTGATACCTATTGTTGTAAAAACTTTGCCTTGCGTTGCTGGTCATGAGATACTTCTCATTAATATGCCTTGCCATAACCATGAATATCGATTTTTTTATCTATATTTTTATTTTTCCGAAATCTGAGGTAGACAGTGACCTTCCTCATGCTTTGAAGGTCAAGTATACAAAATTTCATCAAGATCGGAATAAAACTAGATTACTGAAATTAATTTTATTTTTGCTTTTGTAAGTTCCTTTTACATACACAGCATAAAATCAGGGCAATAGTCTCTCATAATAGTCTGGGAGTGAGGATAATAACTCACTAGTTTTCTGAATATTTAGCATTTAGTGAATAATTCGAAAGGTATGGCCTCTATTTGAAGTGTTCCATGTGAAAAAAAGGACGCTTCATTATTAAGAAAGATAATTGATGATGATAAATATAATGCACAACGCACCAGAATCCTCTATAAATGAACCCGCATCCATCGACGTCGATTACGTGGAAACCGCCATTTGAAACAGCAGATCTTCGCCGAGTGATAGATTTTAATTTCAGATGCAAAACAGTCGGAATTGATTGTCACTCTTTTCCTTGCAACTTCATCCGAGGGAAGGTGGAGGGAATCACCACCGAAGGCTGATTAGACCGCCAAAGATAAATTGTTGGTGATAAAGTGTTACAAGCCGTGATTGTCATGTTTATGTCATGAAAGATGTGAGTGGAGTGCAGGCAATGAACACGGTGGTGCCAAGAAAATGAAGTCACGCGACAAAAACCATCAAGCCGTCTGTTCTCGAAGGATCTTCGCCGATTTTCAGTCCCAAACTAATCGAAACCATGTCAATTTTCTTCGTGCGGAGGCTTCTCGTTCCAACATCCAACTGACAGGCTTTTGGCTTGCAAAAAAAAAAAAGTTTACTTGAGAGTGGGGAGGGGGTGGAGGGAGTATAGACTTAAATGAACACAAGACGTCGAATGTGATTGACAACCCTGCTTAAAAGGTTGGGTTCTTCAACAGATTTACTCGAGGTTAAATTCTTTTCGATCCACGTCTTTATCGAAAAAGCGTTGCACCTAAATGTAGAAACAGTGCTTCCATGAGATCAGAACGAAGGCAATTAATTAATACAACAACTTGTTATTAAAATCGCTAAAAATATAAAAATTAAATTTCCAAATGGTATCCCTCTATATGGTGCTGAAAGGAATGCCTGCTGCACATTTTTTCAAACCTATTAACACAAATATGATGGTTTTACAGCATAAATGACGATTTCTCTCTTTTTAACCCAGACTAACCACAGATTTGAAATTTGACTCAAACATCATAGCAACGATGATGTTACCTAAAAGAATTTGTATACCTAATCCATTCATCACCAGACACCCCACCAGTATCGTGTAGGGCCGCCTTTCGCCGCAATGGCATTCATAGTTCTGCGAACTAAAGCAAGAGGAGCAAAGCCATGCCATCTCCTCCGAATTTCACTGTGGGCGCGACTCAGCCGGGGATTCGCCAAACCCACACACTGGTAACCGGATTCATAGCTCTTAAGGATGGTTTTCTATTGTTCTGGAGTCCAGTGACGGCGTTTTTAAAGAAGCCGTCCGGTTTGACGTCATACACCTTTCGAGCATCGACGGTCGCTATCTGTAAATTTCATCGGTTTACCGGGTCTAGATTGCCATGTTATAACCCCTTCTCGCTTCCACTTCAAAATACTCATTGTCGAGCGGGGTATTTGAATTTTGTTGGATATCTGACGGATCGAATACCCAAACTTGTGGTCTCCAATAATCACCACCTCTTTTCTCCGCACTAAGTTCGCGTCGTCTTTCATATTAACTGCAGCAGCCGCTATGGGTGTATCCTAACTCGTCAACGTCTTTGATAGCTTGTATGACGGGTACGGATGACCCCAAGAGACTTAGGTGGGTTAGGTCCTTATTGCACCGAGTCCTTCAATTAATGATACTCGATATTGGTTTAGTAATACCTGTTCTATGGTACCATAAGGTGCCGTTGGAAAGTTCCAGTGCTAATATATGCCATTCAATCTACAGACCGTGATTCTAACCTTTTTTCATGTTTTCATTTTCACTGTATGTCCACATTCAGATATTGCAAAATTTCATCAAAAAACAGCCCAATTATAGCAGCTAATATATATCATACATCTCGTCACGGTGTGTCATGAATACTCGATATTGGTTTAGTAGCACGTGTTCTATGGTACCATTGGATACTTTCAAAGCAAAGACATGGCATGTGATATATCAAAGTACGTGTACTCGTAACGACGTGTCATGATTGAATTCACCGATATTTGAAATTGGTTTAGTAGTACGTGTTCTAATGGTATCAGTAATGGTACCATTGGGAAGTGCTCTAATGGTAATAACTCTTAACGAGTTTTAGACCTATTGTTATCCATAGTTAATTGTTTTCACGAGCTAACTTCTTTTAGTCATATTACTGTCAACAGCTAAATGCTAGTAGCTAATCGCTTACGTATAAAAGCTTTAGCAATAGAATATGAAAAACTAAAAGAATGCTTCAACAATTGACGCTCACTTCGTTTAACATTATATAGAATACCTTGAAAGCAAAAAACTTTTATTTGCTATGTTATGGTGTTCAATTTTGCGGTTCTACCTCTAATACTAACCTAACCAGAATCTTCCGCTTGCAAAAAAGGTTTTTTGGAATATTATTAAAACTCCCAAATTTGAATTCGGTAAGTCATTACTTTGGATATTTCCGACTACTAACAATCTATCAAATATATATCCAGGAACTGCTATCATTAATTTCCAAGATAATTAATGGCTGTCTATACGTTTCTAATCCACCAATAATACAGTTTCAATACAATTTTCACCCTTACCCCACCAGATCTCCCTACTCAATACGGTGCCCATTCGCCAAACGGAACGACCAAAGTAAGTGCATCTCCCATGCAGGAATAAAATGACGGGCTATCTTGCCTGAGAATTTAAGGCAAGCCCCAAACCCAGCATCCTTTAAAAGAAATATAAAATTATTTCTTAAATCAATCCCCCTAACCTAACTAACACATTATTATATACTCTATTCAAAATCAAATACTAAACATATATTTACATAATGAAATCAATTAAACATTAATTATTAGTAAAATACAGATAATTTATAATAATCTATAACGATTTACGCAAATCAAATTGTATCTTTCAATTTTAACTATTGCATTATTATATACAACAATTTTATTTATGTTTTACCCTCCGGAGACCGCACATGTCGGCCGAAAAGCTCTAGACAGGGTTATTGTAATAGTTTTTTTTAGCAAATAATAAATAAATAAATAAATTTGTTCCAATATAAAAAGAAATACTACACTTTCCATTTAACCTTTTAGTTCCTCAATTTTATTCGTTTAAAATCTCTTTTTACGTTAGTTTATTTATTTAAGAATTTACACTTCAGTTTTTATATTTACATAGTTTTATTTCAAGTGTTATAAAATGTAGGTTAGTTAGATCTAATGAGAAAACGAATGATAAATTATTAATTTACGGCTTGTTTCTGATTTGTCCAAGTAATAACATCCATAATAATATTTATACAGGGCGTTTTTGAATTGAGTACAGATTTTTTGGGAGATGATAGAAAAGGTCCTTAGAAGTATTTTTTGTCATATGAACATGGGGTCCCCGCAGCTCCGTTTACATACAATACTGCATTGAACAATCAAATGACACCGGGACGCAGTTGCTTGGCCACCGAGATCGCCAGATCTCACACCGATGGATTTTTTTTTATGGGGAAGCATAAAATCAATGGTGTACTCCGAACCCGTAGATACCGAAGAAGAATTGGCGGCTCGTGTTGTCGCGGCAGCAGGTGACATCAGCGACCGTGCAAATCAACTGTTTTTACGCGTATGAAAATCATAAGGCGTTGCGAATTGTGCTATGAAGCAAATGGCGGTCATTTCGAACAATTACTGTAAAAGTCATACAGTAGATTGCTTGTGTTAATTGTTAATCTAGGCCTACCAACGCACACTGCGTCCCGGTGTCATTTGATTGTTCAATGCAGTATTGTAAGTAAACGGAGCTGCGGGGACCCCATGTTCATATGACAATATATACTTCTAAGGACCTCTTCTCTCATCTCCCAAAAAATCTGTACTCAATTCAAAAACACCCTGTATAATTCACATATATATTACTTAGAATCGATTACAATCGCCATAGAAGTTGAAGTTTTCACTTCGGTCGTGCGGTCTTAAGCATATACCTGCTTCGTTTATAGTTTTTTTTAATTAAAACCCGAGCAACGCCGGGTATTAAAGCTAGCTTCTATTAATGTTGCGATAACTGCAAAACAAGTATCGCCCTATGTAAGCATAACATAAATGACCTACCAAATAGCCCTATATTAATTTACACCCGATATGAGTCGCTCTGTATATAACAGTCACATCAGTAATAGAATCCTTCTGAATACGTTCATAAGTCATTAAACTGAGTATTAAATGCGCAGTCAGCAATTAAGATCGAATGGTACTTTAAGAAAAAGGTAATGTTACATATGCGTACATCTAAAAGCAAGAGAATGCTCTCTTTTAAATTAAAAAAAACTTTGCGGTTATTATTTATTAAAATTTGTTGCAAATTTTAAATAAATGCTAAAAATTACGATCCAGCACTTTATGGTATTTTCTCAGCAAAAAAAAAAAACTATTTTTTTTTTTCCTGAAAAATAAAATTTTTTTTTAGTGCCAACTTTTAGTGTGTAGCCTGATAATGAAATTTCTCTTCACGTATTTAGCAAATAATGAGAAATTTCTCCTATAGCAGGAATTGCCAAATGCAAGCAAGGAAGGAAAGGAGGGGTTCCTCTCCCTTCTTTTCTTAATGTACTTTTTTTTGGCGGGCGGCTGAAGGGAAACAGAAATCTGAATACGTTTTTTATGACTCTATTTCACCGGTCATGCAAGCTGAAGTTGGCCCGAGGCATCGGCAAAACGATCCTCCAGTAGCGGCTTTTCCAGAAATCGATAGGCTGGTGGTGGGGGTTTCATTCTCCAACCCCTTGCTACTGATATATCGGTTCGAGATAGAGTGGCTAGCCTCGGGGCTAAAAGTCCCCTCCAACCGAACTGAAGTTTCAGTGAATCAATCACTTCCTTGGCGGAAAATAAAAATACCTACTTGCAATACTTTAGGAAAATCAGAGCAACGTCTGATAAGAGGTTCACCTGGAATTTATAAAGGGCACCGTCTCTCTCTCTCTCTTCCTCTTATTTTTTTTCGGAGTTAGCTACGAAATAAAATCGTTCTAGGGAAATAAAAAGGACGAGGAATTGAGCAGTTTTTTCCTCCCTTCTTTATTTTACGATCGAATTTGTGTGCTCGTTTCGAAATTAGAAAAGTTGTTGGCATGATAAAGTTTTTGGCTGACGTTCTCTCGTCTTGATCCAAAGAAAACATTTAATTACTCAAAAATCTCATTATTGGTAATATATACAATCATATTCAAAATTTAAGTACTGCTCTGGGGCAGATTTTGTTTGGCTTAATTATCGACCGTTTTTACCGATAAAAATTTATGTTAAATAGCGCTTCATCGAAATCAGATCGCCTCCCTCTATAGCACTAATAACATAACCAAATTAGGATTTAAGAACTAGGCAATATCTTCATAAAAAGTTCTATATTAATAAAGACATTTCAGTCTCTTATTAGTCAATGCTCTTCAAAAACATTAAGGATGCACCCCAGAATGTAGCGTTAATGCCCTCTTTATGCGGAATATCGATTGGCTCTCGACGCTCTAAGGATGAACCGAGTCGTATATTGTCGTGACGATCCAACAGATACTCAGAACTTCACAATACTACACACATTGTCAATAAATTAGAAACATCTGGGAACTGTATATAAATATGACTCAGGACTAGAGAAAAAGGACCTAACTGACTACGATAAGAGAAGATGATCCAAAGCCTTTGCCTGAAAGACGCAATTGTGACTCGATTGCAGTCTTTAAAACGATTCGTACGGAGAAGCAGGGCAACAATTGACAAATGATTAGAACCAAGGCTGTTCCCAATCCATAACTGGCATTACCGTGCGCTCTGAACTGAAGTGAATCCAAATCGGCATCATATGCCTATATGAAAGTCCTTAACTTCTGCAAAGAGACAGAACTGGAAAAGTGAAGTTGTCATAAATTTGTTTATAGTGATGAACTGGAAACGTGTTAACTGGAAGAAAGTTTTGTGATCTAACGGATGATGATACAGGCAACTCAGCATATAGGTGGTGACATATTGATATGGAACTGTTTCTCTGTTAATCATGCTTCTACTACCTAAACATACAGTCGAATCCTGTCATTATGTGTGACGAGCTCCCCTGGTTCGGTTAATTTTTCACCTGACAATGTTGTCATGGGCTTGGTGTGGAAGTAAAAAAAAAAATCTGAACAAACTTGACAACACAATATCTTTACCGGATGCCATCACTTTATCCCGTGATCCACTCTTGTGTGCAATGTCACTCGAAAATCAACATACAGGCTAAAAGAAAGTACGCTTTCATGGCAGAAAAGATCCACACATAAAAATCATGGACGCAACGGGTTTTCTTTGCGTTGTAGCCAGTTTATTAAGAACACCCATGACTATAAAAATCCGTTAGCACAGCAATTGCTACGTAGCAGTTGGTCACGTGACAGTTGGTACCAATATAAAACGAGAAATCACATGTCAACTGTAAGTGGTTTGACCGTCACCATGGGGAGAACAAAAGAATCTCAGCGACTTCGAGCGCGTGATGATAGCTGGTACCTGGCGAGCTAGACTGAATATTTCCAAAACCGCACGTCTTCTAGGCTTTTCCTGACCAATCATTTCAAGGGTTTACGAGAACTAGTTAAACAACCTAAAAACAGCCAGCCAGACACAAGCCTATGGTCACAAACGACTCATCGATCCAAGGGATCAGCGTAGGATGGGAATGCTTGTTCGTGGGAATGGAAATGTCAAGACTCGTCAACTAATCGTGAAGTACATCACTGGACCACAGAATAACATCTCTGAACGCAGTACACGCCGTACATTGGCAAGGATGGGCTACAACAGCCCACGGCCAGTCCGGGTATCTTTGATCTCCACCCAAAACCACAAAAAAGTCTCCAATTTGCCCGTGATCACCAACACTAGACCGTCGAAGACTGGATAAATGTCTGCTGGTCGTATGAATCTCGTTTCCTATTGTACTATGCAGATGGCTGACGCAGAATTTGGAGATAACAGCACGAAGCGATGGACCTCTCCTTTCTGGTTTCCACTATTCTGGCTGGTGGAGGTTCTGTAATGGTCTGGGGAATGTTTTCCTGGCATACTCTTTGCCCGCTGATACCTGTAGAACAACGCCTTAATGGTCAGGGCTACCTGAACATTGTTACCGACGTCATGGCTGCTGTGTTTTCCCCATCGGAAGGATACTTCCAGCAGGACAAGGCTCTGTGTCATAAGGCTCGTCATGGAATGGTTCCAGGAGCACGATAATGAATTCAACTTACTCCTCTGGTCGCCACCTTCCCGGATTTGAACTCAATCGCACATGTTTGGGATGAGCTGGAACGGGTTATTCGAGACATGGATCCACCACCATCCAATAAGCATCAACTGGGAGCAGCTGTTGCATCCGCATGGGCAAACATCACGGAACAATGCTTCCGCTGGCTAACTGAATCCATGCCATTGCGAATTCTTGCTGTTATAGCTGCTGGGGGGGGGGGGGCAACACATTTTCAGGGTGGGTGTTCCTAATAAACTGGCCACTCAGTGTATAATAAACAGTACCTCCTTGGGGCGAGTTCCTTGATATTGGGCATAAACCACTGCGTATAGGCTTAGTAACTCCAAAGCCTAATCATAGCAACAACGGGACTCCTCCATGAGAATATTTAATAAACAGTACCTCCTTGGGCGAATTCCTGGATGTTGGGCATACACCACTGCAGGCTTAGTAACTCCAAAGCCTAAGATAGAGCCAATTGCTCCAACACTGTGGCAATTCGAGGTGAGCGACTTCCAAACACTAGGCAATATTTAACAACTTCATGTTCATCAATACTATAGAACAGGGCAAACCATATTGGGAAGACCTTTCAGTTGCCTACGACATGGTAATTCTGCCACAATATTTTCTAATTCTATATCCCTTAGACCGTCCCTTGTCTGGAATCCCACGTTTCTCTTTTTTATTTCCTTTTTCAACAAAACTAGTCCGTCATGACATTGTCAACTCAAGAGTAAACTCATCAGCAATAAAAAATTGAACAATAGCAAGAGCTTCAAATTAAAAAAAAAAAACATTAAGGGAAAAATACTCGGCAACAACACGTGACGTATTTATTGCCATAACTTAGATATAACTACGTCACGTATGAAACCGGTTAGTAAGAAATTTTCTTGGTCTCGTCCCCATGTATGATATCAATACCTATAATAAAACTGTGTCAGAGCCGGTGTCTGTAATAAAAAATATTTAAGAAAATCTTATCCGATAGGCCTTACTAACACTAACAGAAGCCAAAACTATCACTTTTAGAATTTTTGTCTGTCTGTATGTTTCTTACCTTATCATGCAAAAACTGCAACACGAAAATTAACACTGTTTTTACAGTTGCATTGTTTTAGATGTATCTTAACAAATGGTGCAGGATTTATCGTGATACACCTTCTGGAGGCCGAGTTCTAGGCTAAATTCTTTTAAGCTGGTAGGTGTATACAAGCTGACATGCGGTCACTGTATACTTTAGTTCACAAAACAAACAACAGATGGCGCTACAACACAATTAAAACGCGCTATCTGTGCGTTTATCGTGAAAGAGCTTAAGCGAAACGTGGATTGCCCGCGCATATGAACTTATAGAACTTTTTTAACTATGCTGAAAAAAAA
>JAHWFO010094271.1:220423-290304 GCA_023313115.1 Rhysida immarginata
GGGGGGGGGGGTTCTTATGTTGAGAATTCTAATTGGTTCTTAGTGTAAATAAACAATGAAGCACGAGACTCGAGAACTGCGAATTCTGATTGGTTTTCAGAGACTATATATTAAGTGGATAGTGAGGTTTCTTTACAGCGTGTCTTACAAAGGACACAGAGATCGATAGACGAATAAAAACAAGTGGTATATTTATTTCGAGAGCCGTAAAACTGATATGGAGGTTTCAAATTTAGTTTCAATGTTAGTTTAAAATGTTGCCAACAGGTGGGCTTGTACGTAGCGTACTGAAGGAAGTAGCGCTGTAGGTAGTGGGAAATGTTGGCCCCAGACAATCTGCAGTTACTCCTGAAAATGTCGCGACGGTTTCTGCAGTTATTCGGCGTAATCCGAGGAAAACCATCCTAAAGTTTTTTAACAGAATCCACATTAAAGTTATCCACGCCAACTGTCGGCTAAATTTGTAACTTCTGTATCAGATTTTTACGGCTTTCGAAACAAACATACACTTATTTCGTTCTTCTATCGATCTCAGTTTCCGAGATATTTACTCCAAAATCGGAGGGAACCTCTAATCCACAAAGAAAATAACCTAACCTCTAAAGAAAATAAAGTCTTTATGCTAGAGAATATAGACAAAGTGGGGGGAGAGGCAATTGAAAAGGATATCTCTTATTGGTTAAGCGGAAGGGGAATAACGACTATTGGACAAGTTAAACAGTTTGCCAATAAAATAAGAGGAGATATCTTGTCATATTGGAAGGGAAGTAAAAAAAAAAAAAAAAAAAAAAAAAAAAACAAGGAAAAGTAAGCTAAACTATAATGAACAAAAAATAAAAATAAAAATAAATAGCGAATAAAAAATAAAAACACACAAAAAAAGAAAAATATCAATTCAATAAATCAAACAGAACAGAGTTTGAGATCGGCCCTTGGTCTATATTTAGTAACTTTTTAGAATCCCTTATAGAAGAGTCACTCAATCTCAGGTTTAGCTGGCCAGGTTGCCTGAGCTTTGTAACACATTTGCATTGCAGGGAAGCACCGTTGGGAATGAGAAGGGGAAGCACACTCTTGAGAGACTCTCGCCCATTTTCTCAAAATCTTTCAAGGGGAAGGGTGTGATTTAAAAATTGTTTTTAGGCTAATGTGATATTGCTCTACAGGATAGCAATTGGAAATTTTTCTCTATCTTTAATACTTTTCGAGTTAGGAAATGGATGACCTTAAATTTGGGGGAAAATCAAATTTGAGTGCGGCAATGAATTCCCCAACCCTCCCTATTACATATAAACCACACTCATCAGATCTCGCCTACCTAGCAGCTTTGAGATATCTGCCATGTTACCAAACTTTGTGGACACCTTGTATAGAGGTACTGGGTTTTATGAATTCCGTCTTATATTCACTGGTTATAAACTTCATTTAAATGCACCTGCAGAAATATTAAAGCATTTAACAGCTAAGAAGTAAATACAAGACAAACATCTGCAATACCTAGTACATTTTTCACTTTTGTTTTTGCCAATCTAGTAACTTGTAATCTTATAAATTTCGAAATATAAGTCTTTCTCTATCGTAGAACGCCATCTTTGGTTCAGTCAATGCTAATGCCTCTCTATGACCAACTTCTGCAATAAAGACTACGTCAGACACAAATTTTGGAGTTCTTGTGTAACATGCTGAAAACGATAAATGATTCGGTTATGACATTCAAAAATTAAATACCAAAAGGTGGTTTATACTACTACTGGGAGGAAAACGTGTCTATCTGTCCATAATTAGATTCTCTAGAATCTTATGGAGGATTTTTAAAACTCGATAAATATTTTTCATCGCACGAACCATTTCGAAGAGGTCGAAATTGGTACATTAGCACGTGTTCTAATAATATCATTCTGGTATCCCCTACAGATTTCCAATGCTAAGATATACAGGGTCCAGTCTCATTATTATGACCACTTCCTACGTTTGTCTTCGGGTTGCCCAATCGAGGAACTATGCCACATGCTTGGAATTGGTTACGTAACTATATAAGGTAAGTTTCCACTATGTTAAAAACATTTCACTCATTGCTGTAATGGGTAGGAAATTAACGATTCTGGAAAAGGGGATGGTAATCGGCTTTTGGGCCAAGGATGGCAGTATTTCGGAAACCGCGCAGTTTATAAACTGTTCTCGTGCTGCTGTAGTTAAAGTGTACCATGACTGGGAAACTGGGACCATTCAGAATAAACGGATGGGAACTGTGGAGCACCACGTGCCATTGATGAGACAGGTGAACGTCGGCTGCGAAGGTTTGTGAAGACCAACCGAAAAGATACATTGGGCCAACTTACCGCTCAAACCAACGAGAGTGCTACCAGACATGTCTCTAAAACCGTAGTTCAGAGGACAGATGGTCACCGCACCCATTCTGACGAAAGTTCATCGCCAAAAACAGCTTCAATTTGCCCAACAGTACGGAAACTGTACCACTTCTGACTGGAAAAAGATTGCCTTCTTCGATGAGTCACGATTTCTGCTTCACATAAGGGACGGCCGTTGGCGGGTGAGGTGAGAAACCTCCGAGAACAAACATCCTGCAATCACTGTTGGACGAATCCAGGCTGGTGGCGGCAACCTCATTGTGTGGGGAGTTTCTCATGGCATTGTCTGGGCCCACTGGTAACTGTGGAAGGCACTCTCAACCGATTCGGTCATTTATCCACAATTGCAGATCAAATACACCCATACATGGCGACTGTCTTCCCAGAGGTGGATGGCACGTTCCAGCAAGACAACGTGACGTATCATACGGCTGCAATAGTTCGGGAGTGGTTTGAGGAACACGACCAAGAGTTCCAAGTACTACTCTGGCCCCCTAATTCCCCAAACCTCGACACAATCGAGAACCTTTGTGATCACCTCGATCGTCTTGTGCGTGCTGTGGAACAACCACCGCGTACCCTTCAGCAGCTATCGAATGCTTTACAGTCTGCCTGGCAACAGGTACCAGTAAAAACCTACCAAAATCTTATTGACTCATTCCCACGCCGTCTAGCCACTGTCCGTACCGCTAAAGGCTGTTATTCGGAATATTAGCTGGTGGTCATAATAAGAAATTTTCAAGTCTAACATATGGCATGTTCAATTTCATTTCATTTTTTCTAAAGAGCAAAATACCCGATATAATGCTCCAAAAATGGCATGATTGAAATTTTTCAACATTTCTATAGAAAACAGAAAACCTCTTCATTCACTCCATCCCTAATTAAATTCTCAACTTCCACATTACAAAATATGTGCTTATCTGCTGAGATGCAATCAACGTCAGAAAATGGCGAGCCGAATTTTTAAAAGAAATTTTTTGTTTTACGTTTCCCTCATATTTTTTTTTCTATCTTCATTTCCCATTTACGGAAGAAAAAAAATTCGATTCCCTTTCATTCTTGTCAATGACTATAAAAAATTCACTAACGAAAGATGTTCCTCCAAGTGCAAATATTCTCCGCGTGAGGATATGGGAGCAAATGTCCAGAGGCAGGAGAAGAAGGAAAAGATGAAGAAGATGAAGAGGCTGTGTGAGACGAATTTATCATGAGTTTTACGAAGAAGTAAGCGCGAGGACAGATTTTGGGGGAAAATGGAACAGCGCTGACGCCTTGAAGAAACTAGAAATGTCTTTTATTAGAACTTGACAACGCTCAGTTATAAGGCGAATGGCGGGAAAACAGGGATGGAATTTTATTTTATTTTCTTTAAATCTTATGCGGGTGCTCTTAAGATTTTCTTAATTCCTGTTTACATTTCTTGGTAAGAAGGCCGAATCTGGTTATCTGGTTTCCAGGTTTTCGGTCTGGTTTCAATTTCATTACGATTGAAATCCTCGTTGCTACGCAACAGACAGAAAGGTGATACTTCCGAAGGCGAGAGAGGGGTTTTCGATTTCGTGGTTTTCTCTGAAGGAAATAACGTTTAAAAATTTAAACGACAATAAGTATCTAGTTATCTGATTCTATATACACATCAAAGCTTTTTCGGACAGAGAAAGCTTCAAGGTTTCTATTCAAACCGCAAAAAAATTATTAATTCTAAAAAAATATTCCTTATAACACCGTATAATATAGTATTTGCTCGCTACGTAAAAATATAAGGCAGACTAACCCTTACAAGCAAAAAAAAATGTTGTCTCCTCTATTTAGGAGGGTTTTCAAAAAATAATTAATGTGGTATGTTCCCGTTGCTTTCCGCATGGTTAGTTCAAGTCAAACATAAACGACTATGTCGCAGCATCTTGGATATTAATAACATGGAATATATAGTTGAGGTAATTTATTTACATATAATATGAACAACGTTCGCTTATCAATATTAGCACATAGCGAATTAAGTAAACAAATAAAATAAAATTGAAAATTCAGAATGAAAATATTTATTTTTACTTATTTATTTGTTTATTTATTCATCAATAGTTTACCACTGCTTTGTAATTTCAAGTTAAATCATCAATCAACAGACCTTGTCATCTGAATCTTATCAGCCAATCGGGAGCCAAAGCAATGCTTGCACTTTCCGCATGGAATGCCTCCTGATCAGTCATTCCTTAAGGAAAATTCCAGCGTTACGTGCGTATAACATTTTTCCACATAAAATGTTTAAATTCTAACTAAAAATATTATTCTTTTGATGAATTGTATATAATTCATAACTAACAAGTCAGGCAACCGAAATGCCCACAACCGATAAATTTTTAAAACATTCGAGGATAAAAAGGAAAACATTTCATTTCTAAAAAAGCCTTCCGTGATTAGGGTTAGATGAGGTTGCTAAGGAAGCCTCTTCTTGCTAAGAAAAGGCGTACTTCTAACGGAAATGTGTAGTTCGAAATGAATAAAATTACCTGCAAAATTAAATGCAGAGAGTAATAATTATCTATACAGGGTGTTTTTGAATTGAGTACAGATTTTTTGGGAGATGATAGATGAGGTTCCTAGAAGTATTTTTTGACATATGAACATGGGGTCCCCGCAGCTCCGTTTACTTCCAATACTGCATTGAACAATCAAATGACACCGGGACGCAGTGTGCGTTGGTAGGCCTAGATTATTTTATTTTTAACAATTAACACAAGCAATCTACTGTAATAACTTTTAAAGTAATTGTTTGCAAAGAAATTTCAAGGTGCACGTGCTTGTTTGTTGGATTGGTCGTGGCGGACCAGTTGCTTGGCCACCGAAATCGCCAGATCTCACACCGATGGATTTTTTTTATGGGGAAGCATAAAATCAATGGTGTACTCCGAACCCGTAGATACCGAAGAAGAATTGGCGGCTCGTGTTGTCGCGGCAGCAGGTGACATCAGCGACCGTGCAAATCAACTGTTTCCACGCGTACATCAATCCATCATAAGGGCGTTGCGAATTGTGCTATGAAGCAAATGGCGGTTATTTCGAACAATTACTGTAAAAGTCAAACAGTAGATTGCTTGTGTTAATTGTTAAAAATAAAATAATCTAGGCCTACCAACGCACACTGCGTCCCGGTGTCATTTGATTGTTCAATGCAGTATTGGAAGTAAACGGAGCTGCGGGGACCCCATATTCATATGACAAAAAATACTTCTAAGGACCTCTTCTATCATCTCCCAAAAATCTGTACTCAATTCAAAAACACCCTGTATATTCGCACATATAATTTGTAAGAATTTCTATTTAGTAAAGTAAGCGTTATTTGTTCAAGCGTTCTGTGTAAGGGTCTATTCTTTATCATAAACTATTGCTAAAGCTTTTCTACGGAAGCATGTACTGTTGAAGTAAGCGATTAGCTACTAGCTATTGATAAAAGTTGGGCCTAACACAAATTAATTATTGATAATGTAAGACGTTATAATAGCAGCAAGAACAAGTCTAATAATTCCATTAGCTCATGTATAAAATACCTCGCTTGCCACAGGTTCCTTGCCTAACTCTCTCAAAGCTACAAAAGTGGTTTCTTCGGATCTTGTTTGTTATCCCCCGCAATACTACTGTTTCCCACCATTTTAAATCTGCTGGTATCCTTACGATAGGGCAACTTTATAAGTTGCAAAGGTGTTGTTTTATTTATAAGGTTCTTAATGCCTTATTAGACATTGCTTCCCCGATATCTGACCTACGTTTTTAATAAGCATAACTTCCCTACCCGTCAATCTCGGAAGATCTATCTTCCTATATCTGTAAGAAATTACCGAAATAATTGTATATCCTATGCTGGGGTTAGGAGCTGGCCATTGTTACCAGCGAACTTGCGTTCGCTTATGTCTTATCCTCTTTTCCGAAAATTATTGAAAAGGTTCTTACTTTTTAGTGATAATATAGTTTTTAGTGATAGTTAATTTTTTGGTTGTTTTTTGGTTGTCTTTAGTTTGTTTGTTGTATATTTCTCTATGCTGCCCACCGGGAGCTTACTAGTCGGTCTACAGACCATACCTGCTCTCGGTGGTGCATTGTATTATTTTTTTTAATAAATAAATAAAATAACAAAAAAAAAGTAATTACATGCCATATCTTTTTTACAATGGTACCTTAACTGTACAATTAAAACGCGTGCAATTGAACCATTGAACCATTTAATTTACATTCACTAATTTTAGGTTATTTTCATTCATGACTTGTCATTCCAATTTGTTTGATATATTACATGCTATATCTTAGCTTTGAAAGTTTCCACTGAACCATAATGGTTCCTTTAAACCACATACCATTGAACCAGTTTTGAATGATATTGACCACCAAGGAAGACAATCACGTGTCTTCACTTAATTCACAAGCCTTTTCTCTGCTTTAGCTATGGAATGCCAAAGAGAACAGCATTGATCAGTGCACAGGATATTTATACATGGAATTGTACAGTGAAAAACGTGGTCCCCTCTGTTTTTTGTGATCTTTTGAACCGGAAATAGTTCACCGATTTTTTCTACCAACGAACTCAAGTCTTCCGATTTCCCTAAGTTGTCGAATGGCGAAAACGGAAGCCGAAAATTCGGAAGCGTTCGAAAGCTAGAGCACCAACAGACAGACAGACAGACAGACGCACATTGTGAAAACATAAGTACCTATCGGTCCTAACAAGTATATGTAGAAATCCTGTGATAGCTATTTCGTCAGCAGTTAAATATTTATAGCAGTTTTGTTTCTTTCAACATCCTACGCGCACATCATTTCCATCCATACAACATTCATTGCCACCAGGAGTTTTTGCAATCGGATTACTTTGCTAGGTCAACCTTTTGCAACTTGTTTCTTACCTGCCTGGATGATAATCTGAACTTTGCAGTTCAGGTGTTGTGGTCAGACGAGGCACAGTTTTCCCGGGATGGAGTTGTCAATAAGGCACAACAGTCATCACTGGGCAGATGTCTGCGAGAAGCAACACAAGTGAACTGGAGAAAAAACGTGTGGTGTGGGCTATTTAATGGTTCCATAGTAGGGTCATACATTTTTTTTGACGGAACACTGACAACAGAACGCTACAGGGTTGAAATTAACAACACTGTAGTCTCAGACAGAGTTTCATTCTGATTTGCCATTGGCCTCCTATCAGTGCATGTGATTCCAGCATGACGGAGCTCCACATCACGGGTTGGTCGTTCGTGAGCGTCTAAGTGATATGTTCGGAAGACCAGTTCATTGGCCACCCCGCTCCCACTTGATCTAACACCACTTCAGTTTTCCTGTAGGGCTTCGTGAAGGAAAAAGTTTATGCCATGCAGCTCACCTCACTGCAGGATCCGGTATAACGTATTGAAGAAGCATGCCGAAGAGTAACACCAACCATGCTCGCTAATGTAATGGCATCAGTTAAATTCCGTGCTCAATTGTGTTATGGTGTCAATGATCGTCACATTGACCTCATATTTGATTAACTTTGGAGTAAAAATTATTAATGGACTGTGGCGGTGATCCGTTCATCGGATTTTGGAATTATTTTTTGTTTTGTTCGGAATTCCATGCTGAACAAGTCTTCAGTTAGAATTTTTCGTGTATCCATTACGGTTTTTAAGATTGGATTTGACTGTGTCCTAATTTGCATATTTGGAATGATGAAAAGTGCACCATTGGATAGGTCACCCACAACTTCCTATTCATCGGATTCATCAAAATTGCCATATCTGCTTCGGTTACGAAAATAAAAGGGGGGGGGGGCTCATTTTTGTATCCACCCTATATAAGTGTAATTAATAAGTTCGAAGATTGACGATTTTGATTCAGGGATACCTGTGCTAAAGATGGTTTGGTTTGGTTTGTTTGGTATTAACGTCCTTTTCAACTGCTATGGCCATTTCAGGACGGCGTTATAGGGGCCGCAAATTTTGCCTCGCAAGGGTTCTTTAACGTGCAGCCGGCAAACGACTACACAGGACCAACGGCTTTACTTCCCTTCCGAAGGAAGTGCGTGATCTCAGGATTTCCCCCTGAAAAATCCTCGTCGTCCTCGGCCGGGATCGAACCCGCGTACTCGGGCATCAGAGGCGATCACGCAACCTGCTGAGCCACCGAGGCCGACCTGTGCTAAAGATACCATTATGGAAATTTTCAATGCTAAGATATGGCATATAATATATCAAACGACTCATAATGACCTGTGATGAACAAATATATAATAATAATTATAAAGTTCGAAGATGGTTGAATTTGATTCAGTAGTACATATTTTAATATTTTAATGATACCATTATAGTACCATTTGGAAATTTTCAATGCTATGTCATGTAATATATCAAACATCTTGTAACGACTTGCCATGAACGAACATACAGGGCGATTCAGAAAGTAGGTCAAGAATGAAATACCATGTACAGTTTGTAGCAGGGAACAAAATTATTCCTATAAACATGGGTCCGGAAATGCATCCTTACAAAGATAATGCAACTTGTTCGAGGTAGCGACGTTTCACAATCCCCTCAAAATCAGCAGCGTAAAATTCTTTGGGCTCCTGTCCATCGTGAGCAATGAGGCAGAAATGCAGTTCCTAGTTACAGAATGGAATGGGCCCACTACACCCATTCTTACACCTTTAGCCTTGCTCAAGCTAAAAAATAGGCAAAGAATTTTCTGGAAGGACAAACATCCATTTAAGAGGCACAACGTCCGCAAGATGCAGCCACTCCAGAAAAGGTGTAAAAAGAATATCGAAGGAATGGCTATTTATTGAAAAGCCCTTTTAGGAAGCAATTCAAAATCGATATTTGTTGTGCAGTGTATTTCTTGAAGCTTTGCCCTTAGGTATCATGCCCTACGAGCTCAAAATAGACGTCGACCAGAAATATAATTAAAGCAAATTTTAGTTCGTCAAAAAATAAATTAAAATGCCTTCTTTATTGTACTAATAAGCCAGAACGCTCCAGAGCATTTTAGGTTTCATTGTTTCGAGAAGAGCAAGAAGCTGCTTCTTTTAAAGACGAACCCATCTCAAGTGGATATACGAATGCCTCGTTAGACTCAACTAATGGTTTTCTAGGGGTAGGGGAGGATGTAATCTAGTTATCAAACATGACAATTGCATATTTTTTCCATGTCAACGGTTTCAAGAACCCATGTCTGAGAAGACCATAACAAAAACTCTCATGCATCAGTTAATTAATCAGGCAAGGAATGCGAACTCGAGGTTGATAGTTTTAATTAAAAATTCCCCATCCATAAAACGTCTTGGGCCGCTCACTTCCGCCTCTGTCCTGGATCTCAATATTAAAGCAAGTCAAAAGAGTTTCTCTTTTAATTAAAAACGAGAAGAATGGAAGGCGAGTGAAGAAAGTGCCTCCTGGCGATTCGCATGAATTACGGCCGCCTCTCCTCTTCTGCCAGGCGAGATTTATGAAAGCAAAATCTCAGGAGTAACACGTTGCCATAAACCACGTGACCACCTGCACAAATCCCTCTCCCACCACTCAGACGGTGACGAAGAAGAGGGTTCCACGAGTCACTGGTCTCTCGTAAACGACCTCGACCGGTTTTTCTTCATCGCATCCCATCAAACAACGCCTTCATTGCCTTCGTTCTCTACGTGACACGGAAAAGACAATGAGACGAAAAGCCAAAGCACCCCGCACTCAAGACCCCCTGATAAAAGAACCCGGTGACATCCTCCATCTCGCTGGTTGTATATCGTAATCGGATTGGAAAAAAGGAGAAATTCTGGAAACGTTGTACAATAGTATAGGCAAAAAAAATAAAAAAAAGAAAGGAAAGTGAGAGAAAAAGATAAAAGGAAACTGAGAAAGGAGTCTCTGCAATGAACTTAGATTGAAATTTCGAGATATCTATAGAGGAACGAGGACAGAGGAAAATTGACAATAGCGTCGAAGAAATTGCGAGAAGAGAAAAGATCAAAGTCGAAAACTGTTGGAGATAGACAAGAAAGTCGATTCAAAAAGAGTTATAAAAGGACAAAAAAATCCAAAAACCCTAAACCTATATTTTCGATAGTAAAATGCTACTAGTCATTACAAGGAACACTTAGATTACACATCTGGTTATTCATCGCCGGACACCTCTCCGAAAGCGCATAGGGTCGTCCATACACATCAGACAACATGTAAAAGACATTGACGGGTTAGAGTACACTCATAGCAGATACTGCATTCAATATGAACAGATGACGCAAAATTAGTGCGGAGCAATGAGAAATGATCATTGGAGGCCAAAGTTTTGGCCATTCGATCGGGATTAGATTTCCAACAAATTTCAGATACCCCGCTCGAGAGTGAGTGATGTTATTCTGAGGTGGAAGCGAGAGAGGGTTATAATATACCATCTGAAATTTCTATTAGATGCCTTAAGTTGTGCATTTGTAGATTGTTGTATCTTTAATGAAGTGGTTCCTGTCATAGGTTGTTTAAATGTTGAAGCACTTTAACTGGTATTGTTAAAAACCAGTGTTGTTGAGGTTGCTATAGGGAATATTTGGATGTCGAAAAAAAAAAACAATGAAGGAAGACGAAAAAAAAGAAACAATGAAGGAAGAATTTTAGTAAGCTCTAGCTGGTGAAGAGTAATAGAATAAGCTGCTCCTAAAGGGGTCACCATCTAAAAAAAAGGAATAGATGAGAAAAGAGAGTCTGTATTTTTGGATATTCTGCTTCATTTCGAGTGTTTACAATACACTGACTGAGCAGACCTCACTGATTCGCCACCACCTAGAGGCCGCGAAATGGCTGTGTGTTTGATTCATGTGAAATGCAAGATCGTCGTGAGATGATGGATTCTAACGGGCCATGGTCGTGGGTGGCCGGTGCATGCGAAGTTCGATTTCGGCGGTCGTGCATAAATTCGGCTTCGCACGTTCAACCGTGTCTAGAGTGTACCGAGAATGGTTGGAGGAAGGCGTAATAGTCCACGACAGGTACCAGCCGCCCTCGATGACCTTCAACACCTGGGACGAATGGTCAACAGCAGAGACAGGAGAGCCACAATGCGATAAATTACGGGCCAATTCAACGTCGCCAGAACTAGAAACATCTCTCAGTGGACAATCCGTAGGAACATGCGTGTCCTCGGCTAAGGGAGCCGTCGCCCTACTCGGGTACCATTTTAACCCCGCGTCATCGAACACTCCGGCGTGCATTTGCACTAGTGGTGTAACGTCGGATGGACACTGCAATAGTGGTGTAACGTCGGACGAGTCACGGTATCAACTGCTCCATGCCGATGGGGGTCACCGAGTGTGGCGCAAAGCTCATGACGCAATGGTCCCGGGCGGTGGGGTATCAGTCATAGTCTGGGGCGCGTTTTCCTGTTATGGAACGAGTCCCCTTGTTTTTCTGGAAAACACAAATGGTCTGCGGTTTTTGACCTTCCAAAATCCTGACGACTTTGCCTGCTTTCAAGATGACAGTACGCCGCGACATCGCTCCAATGTCGCCCGAGAATGGTACGAACAGCATGCAGGGAGACCCAACGACTGGACTGGCAACCGGAACCCTGATATGAACCCTATCTAGCATATGTGAAATGTCGTTGAACTCAGACTCTGTGCGCTGGATCCTTTACCCACGAACATACCGTAAATGGCAGACTGTGTGTTTCATCTGTCTCCGGAAGTTTACCAAGGATTTTCAGACTCACTTCCACGCCCATTGCTGCGCCCCATAGTACCAGAGGGGGCCCGACCAGATTTAGGTGATTATCCCATGAGTTTTGTTCAGTCAGTGTATTGCAGATATGATAGACAATGGAGCTAGATGACAAGAACGGTCTACTTAACATCATATTTACTGTTTCATACCACTTGACGAGGAAAAGAATACAAAATAAATTGTAAAGGCAAAATAGTACATTCGCACGGGTCTACCATTAGGTCATGGAACGGATTCAAAAAATAAAAAAAATTCTGTTTGGACGGGGGGAATTGGGAGTCTTTAAAACCTTAAAGGACAACTCTACGCAAAGAATCGATTATATTTTTTTTTTTTACAGAATATCATTTTTTGATATAAATATAACACGATTCCGTTGAAAGTTTTAATTTTGGTCCATAATTTCTATATTAAAAATGCTTTGAAAAGCGAAAAATAGCGCTTTTGCACTCCCCTCGCGCCGGCCATTATTTTTCCGGAAATGACGTAGACCGAGGCTAGCCGCTGGGATCGATTAAATGTATCAATGCTATTCCTAATTGTTTGTAAGCTTCTACAGCGTGATTTTTTAAGTAAACAAACTAGAAAGTTTCCAAATATTATTTTGGTCATAACATGAACATGGATCTCCTTTTTTTTAATGAAAATAAAATAAAATTAAATTAAAATTAAATAAATAAATGAAAGTCACCAATGAAGGAGGGGATTAAAAAAGGAGATTCACTTGTTATTAAAATATTATCAAACCACTCCTTTTATATATAATAATTAATTTGGTCATTTTAATTTATTTAATATACTCTATGTATAGGAATATTTATTGAAATGTGTGTAGCTTAAAAAATAAGATGATTTTAAAAAATGAGACGTTACATGAATGACACTGAATGACACAGAACCTGGAACCTCTTTTCTAGTTTGTTTACTAAATAATCACACTATGGAAGCTTACGAATAATTAATGCTAATTTCTCTAATACACTATGCTGACATGGATTTTACCGCAATGGCTCAGCGTTTAAAATTAGCTCTCTCTCTCTCTCTCTCTAACATCATCTGATATTTTCTCACTTACTGAGTAGATATTTACGACCAATCCTCCTGAATGGTAAATCGCATATTCATCATGACTCATTCTTATGTAGTATTTGGCTATAAGAATACAGGTAGTGATAATAACTTATCATTTCTTCAACTTCCTAAGTATGAATTAGTTAGAAATGGATAGTTTTTGGTCGAAGAGATAAGTGGCTTCCGATCGCGACTAGTCGACTTTGCTCCACTCTTTTTAAAAATTATTGTTTTGCTATTGATCTTGTCATGTTAATGTAGGAATTAATTAAGTTAACTATCTATTTGCGCATGGCTATGTAACTAAAGAGGTATTCGGATAAAACGCAACCGGACAAAATGCAACTACACGTTTTGAAGTGGTCAGATGGTCACATTCGATTGGAAATGATGAGCAACGTAAGAGCTCGTTCTCATTTCTAAATACTACATTCGTAAAAATCAATTTTTCATAAAATAGACGAACTCAGAGCTCCTGCTACTTCTTCAAGGGGAATTATTTTGTTCGTTGAAGCATTTAATGCAAGCCAACCATAAATAGAGAAGGAGGGGGGGGGGCTGCAAAAAACTTGATTATGATTTGAAGCCACTTTTTTGGTGAAAATTCACAAATAGAAAGGGGGATGGGGGACTAGCAAGTAGGGCCATTGCTTTTAATGTTTGACTAAGACCCCATTAAAATTTTATTAAGTAATCTAGTTAAATAAGTAAATGGTGCTAACAGTAGCAAATTTTTGTTTAATGTTTTGAAGCTAAAACATTTGTCATTTAAACTGGCTGAAATAGTTTATATTAAGTAATTAGCAGAGGCATCCGGCGTTGCCCGAGATAATTACAGTTGTAGGTTAAACAGAACAACCTCATGAAGTTAAATAATAAATTTGTTTTCAGAAATTCTACAATTTCCGTCTATAGACGAAGCACTTGTTCAGATGTTTCCGATGCCCGGATAACTTTTTGTCATCTCTGCCCAATACTCATTCATTTCTTCGCTGGCATTTTGATAGATATCAGTTATTGTTATAATCCTTCGAAAGATTATTATAAGACATAACACCATATGGCTGTTGGTTTGAAGAGTTGAGTTCATGTATGCCTTGTTATCGGTTATGTCGTCAACTGTAGCTCGAACGAAGGGACTGCGTCCTCTGTCATCTTTCGCTCTTTCTCAATTGTCTGCTAACTCTCCATTATCTCCAGTTACTGATCATTATTAAATATTTCCAAGAAAATGTTAACTTCTAAGAAAAGCCCAAACAACCGGAATTCTACGTATTGTTACAAATTCAATTTTGTTTTATAATTCTCAGAGGTGGAATGGAACCATCATTCTTAATGAACCATCATTCTTATATTGCACACTTTGCCTGGGACTTTACTTACCCTCTTGTTGTTCTGTCTCAGATTAAAATGTTATCCATCTTTACCCCCAGGGAGCATCGGTGGATAATTTAGACCTATCTTTTAAAATTTCCCTTGCCCTTGACGTAGAAGCTCATATACCCTCCTGCTCTGTGTTCAGATGTTTCCAATGCCCGAATAGTTTTTTATCTTTCTGTTGCAAATTTCACTGATCAATACTCGTTCTTTCTCTTTTTTTGCCAAACACAAAATTTTCGCCAGTCGTCTGGACGTTTTTAGGGAGCTCAAGGGAGACTCGTGTGATTCCTTAGCCTCCTCGATAAACATTGCCTTATCTATGTCCTGTCATTGCATAATCATATTTATGCTCGTTGTTAATAATTCGTTACCCCCTCCCTAAAAGAGGTTAATATGGTTAATAATGTAGTGCCACACCAGTTAATGTGTTAACAAACTTTCAATCCCCTTCCCCCCCCCTTAGAGGTTGAATTTCGAAAAACCCCTTCTTAGTGCTCACTTACAGTTTATAAAGAAACTCTGTACAAAATTTCAAGTTTCTAGGCCTTATGGTTTGGGCTGTACGTTGATCACTCACTCACTCACTCAGTTTCTTCCTTTATATATATTAACACATCAAGTGAACTTTTTAAAACAAATCTTTACCTACTGCTTTCCCAGAATGCGATTAGTTCATTTCCATATGGACTAATCTTATTTTACAAAGGGGTTGGATACCATGGAATCTCCTTGACGAAGTTTGTCCTAAGACTTTTCAACAAACAAGCACGTGCACCTTGAAATTTCTTTGCAAACAATTACTTTAAAAGTTATTACAGTAGATTGCTTGTGTTAATTGTTAAAAATAAAATAATCTAGGCCTACCAACGCACACTGCGTCCCGGTGTCATTTGATTGTTCAATGCAGTATTGGAAGTAAACGGAGCTGCGGGGACCCCACCTTCATATGACAAATAATACTTGTAAGGACCTCTTCTATCATCTCCCAAAAAATCTGTACTCAATTCAACAACACCCTGTATATAGATGATCGTAAATTAAAATATATCATTGTAATAAAATACATTTGAAAACCTGAAATTTAATTCGTTTTTCCATAAATTTTAGTTATGATCTAATAAATAAAGAAAATTGCTTGAGGGAATATTAATTAGTTTTAATAAAATTTTACAGTATTTTGAGAATGTAAAATTTTTCGAATGGCTGTCACAACGCAACGGAGTCAACGCTGAACTTTTCTTTTATTTCTTCGCATGTGCACCCAAATTCAGTGAACAAATTGTCTGTAATTTATGTATGGTCCAGGCACATTTTTGATATCACGGATTTTTCGGTGACGCACGGGCATATGCTGATCGACCTTGGTATAATCACGACAGCATACGTTCTCTTGTGATGTCGGCATAATTTCACATAATGTGCACGGATACCTAATTTAAAAATTAATATCTTGAAATTATCAATATCATGCCGCTGTAATAGGCTTAAGATCAACATTGACAAGATGAAAACTATGTTATTTTTTCAACGTAATAAAAGTAGGGTCCCCGATACTTTCACAGTACATGTTGATGGATTAGTTCCCATAGGATTAGTTAACTCCTTTAAATATTTAGGATTGACACCTCAACGTGACTTAGCTTGGGATCGACATATTGATTCCCGAAGAATAAGTTAAATCGTAATATGGGGATTGTTTCTAGAGTTTATTATCTGCCATCCTATATTTTAAAATTATTATACTATACACTGATTCAGTCAACCCTTTCTTACGGTGTAATTTTTTGGGGCGCTACTTCTGCTTCTAATTTGACCAGAATTTTAAAGCTACAAAAGTGGTTTCTCCGGGTCTTGTTTGCTATCCCCTGGAATACTTCTGTTTCTCACCACTTTAAATTTGCTGGCATTCTTACGATCGTGCAACTTTTTAAGTTGCAAAGGTGTACTTTTATTTATAAGGTTCTTAATGCCCTATTAGACATTGCTTCCCCGATTACTCTGGCTTATGTTTTTTAAGAAACTATCAGAATAACTGTATATCCTATGCTGGGGTTAGGAGCTGGGCTTTGTTACCAAAGAACTTACGTTCTGTTACTTCCTATCCTCTTTTCCGTAAATTTTTGAAAAGGTTTTTACTATATTTTTTATAAATAATAATAATAATAATAATAATAATAATAATAATAATAATTTTGGTTCATATTGACTTCAACGCCAGAAACTAGAGATTATGGGATTCCAATTAAATATGCTATCCTGGATGCGCTCCTTTTTAACTGATAGATATTTTATGCTTTATCCTGTAAATAATTTCTGGAAATTTGGTAAAATCAATAGTGGTGTTCCTCACGGTTCTCCCCTGGGACGCTGCTATTCAATATCTACTCTGCAGACCTAATAGCTTCTTTACCAACTAATGATGTTCAAATTCTAATGTATGCGGACAATCTTAAAATTTTTTCGTGCATTGACAATTGGCAAGACGGTATTAAAATGCAAGAAACGTTGGACTCAATCCTCTCCTGGTCTAAATCGAACGGATTAAGTCTTAACTCGAGCAAATCACACGTTGTTTCTTTCTCGAGGAAAGTAACAAATTTTATTTTTTATTACAAGATTGGAAAAAAAGATGAAGTTAAAGATTTAGGCATTTTATTTAATTCTAACTTATCTTTTACCCCGCATATTGATAACATCATAAGAGATGTCTCCCGTAGAATTGGCCTCTTGAAAAGGCTTACCGCATTTTTCAAAAATCCATTAACTATCGCAAAGTTATTTATTTCTATTGTAGTTCCTGAAGTTACATATGGTGTGTTAATTTGGTTTACTCATCACACTCAAAACTTTTTACTGCTACAAAAAAAATTGCTTGCATTTTTAAATTTTCTCTCAAAAAAATATAACAAGCATGATCTCAATATGGAATTTATAAATGTGTTTACTCTTTCCAATATCATTGGTAATATTTTTCTTAATGTCCTTAAGAGGATTGTTTCTGGGGCTGTTTGGATGCCCGAGGTTCTGTCATCTATCGGGCTGTCAGTTCCTAGAAAAAGTCGTCATAAGTGTCTTATTTTAATAACTCCTAGTACGAGGACAAATATTGGTGAGATTACTCCTTCGTATAAACTTGTTACTTTGTATAATAAAAACCTTTCTCATAAAGATGTAGACATTTTTAATGACCCAACCAATTCTATTTTTAAGATTTTAAATATCTGATTTTGATTTATTTGTTCCGAAATGTAATCTTTTTCTTTTGATTCCTTCCCCCGCTTGGGTTTTACCACCTGTAAGGGCAGTTTGTATTTGCTTGTACATTCTGATCTGATTAAATTAAATTAAATTAAATTAAATTAAATTAAATTAAATTAAATAATAATAATAATAATAATAATAATAATAAATTGTTCACATTTAAATACTATATGAATTATTAATTGTATTTGCCAATTTGTTGCGGTTGGTGCATTTTCCATCGATTCGGCGACAACGGATTCCTCATCTCATGACGTGTGATCGCGCCAGAGAGACTCGAAACTATAAGGTACACGCATAAACCATCCAAATCATCCACAAGGTTCTCCAAATCCTTGTCCAATTCATTATGTAGATAGCTGTTAAAATATGCCTCCATATCTTCGTAAGTCGCAAAACTGATATCTGAATGAATAGCTTTCATGTCCAGACATTGTGAAAATTGTAGTGAACGCTGTTATTGTATACTCGTATAGCAGATCTATAGTGATTGTTAAAGCTTCACTGCAAAGCTTGCTAGAGCAAGCCTCCGTCTACCTCACACCTTCATCCAAGATGGATGCCTCCCGATTTCAAATCGCGCTCGGAATTTTCGTATTTTCACATTTAGGATTTTCGAATTTAAAAAATTTAAACATCCTATGATGTTATTAACGCGATTTAACCAAAGGTGCGTGTGACGTAGAGTTGTCCTTTAATTACTCTAAAATGACTCTTCACAGCCAAACAGTTTCTTTTCAAAAAAAGTTCGTCTCGATGGTAGGAGGGGTAGATGAAATGAATGCTGCTGCCATTTCTTTATTTTTAGAAAAAAAATAATTTCTCTAAAAAGGCTCAGCCCATTTCCATGAAAAATACGTTAATGCATAGTAAGAATTTAAAAACAAAATCTGACCGTGGGGTGGGGGTCTTGGAGGGGGGGATCGCTAATAACTCTAAAACGGCTCATCAGAGCCAAACAAGTCATTTACAAAAAAAAGTTTGCCTTAATGAGCGGAGTCCGTACATATCCAGTTTATTGAGTTTGGTTTGCTTGTTTGAACGGTACAGTCATTTTTTAAATTTAGAAAAAAATTAATATCTCTAAAAGGGCTTACCCAATTGACATAAAAAATACGCCAAGGCATAATTTAAAATACCCTCTAAGTATGTGGTTTTTTATTTTTCTGTTCTGCTATTTGCCGTTTCGGAAGAGCTAGCTGCACAAAATTAGTCACATACATACATACCTACAGATGGATTTTCTCTCAAAATCTCAAGATATCTTTTAGAATCTCGAGTTATTAAGTCGATTTCAGAAAAAAATTTGAGTTTCGCAAACGAACACAAAGGCAACCAAAAGATAAAATGATGAACAAGCCTGATTAGGATTGTCTAGTAACACGATTTTCCTCTAGTCTGAATTCTTTCTTCAGTCTTTAGAATACTTCGTGATCATTAGTGTATGTTGTGGGCGTTAAAGTGCTGGTAATCGCTATTATGACGAGTGCGTCCAAGTATATTTTACGAAATTAATTGTGGTTACCTAGCAACACTGATTTATGTCAATCCACTTTGAAGTAGTTAATGTTTATAAAAACGTTATTCTTTATACTAGTAGATTTAGACCCAGGACGAGCAGCAGTTCACAAGCCAAATACCACAGCCCTCAATGTGACTCGTCGGTTACAGTCGTGCAAGGAACGCCGCCACTGAACTCCAGAACAATGAAATCCTATGGAATGATGAATCCCGCAAAGGACGTATGTGGGTTTGGCGAATGACGTTTACAGGATTGTTTCGTACCACATAATCTGGTTTTGGTCCTCTAGTTAGTAGAACCATGAATGCCGAAGCGTACCAAACAATTCTGGACAATTCTGTGCTACCGACATTGTGGGAACACTTTGGTAATAGCCTATAACTATTTCAGGGCGACAATGCTCACTGTCATACAGCAGGCGTTATTAACGCCTGATTTGAGGAAATTAGCGTGGGGAAACTTGACTGGTTGAGAGCCAGGCCAAGCCGCCCAAAGAACACCACTGAGCTATTTAGCCAATTTGAAAGATGAATGGACCAAAAAAAAAAAGTCTTCTTCGAAAGGTTGCGGATGTCATTGCGGCGAAAGGCGGTCCTCGATGCATATCCGCAGCTCACCTAAGGTTTTGTCTTGTGAACCTTGTCCTTAACGTAAATGATAAAAAGTCTATTAATGTCTCAACATTATTTACTGCATTACAGTTCAATTTTTCTTAAACTTCCCTTTTACTGCATTTTAGTCAGTAACATCAAACACGACTAAGACAAGATTTTCCTCTTAGTTTATCCAAACTCTGCAGATATTCATCTCTGAAATATAATATTCCCATCTCAGAATTTTAATTTTTTTTTAAAAAATCCCCCAAACCGATTTTTCATGAAAGCTGGGCAACTCGTATTTAATCTTCGTGTCAACACAGTAAGGGCTATCTATGCAATGTGGCGAGTTATTAATACTTCGAGAAAAAGCGTAATCTATCTCTCTGCGTGTATCCACTGACAAACAAATAAAAACAAACCCACTCCCTATTTATCAATGCCATAAAACAAAGCTTTTTCAACTGCACGTTAATGCATGTTCCAGTAGAGCTTGTTCCTTGCTGTTTTCCTTATGGCGCAAATGCTAGCAAAAAAATAACTGTTCAACTCGTAAACAGTATTTTTTGTGGCCAAATGTTTTAACCTGATATCTTTGTGTTTTCCTTCTTTTAATTAATAGTAGTCTTATGTAAAAAAACATGTTTAATTTCTAATTAAAATTCTCTAAAGGATTTTGCCAGGCATTCAGCAAAGAGGGTTTAACCCTGGCATTACAATTACACTCATTAATTGAGCGAGAAAAGGAAATGGGGGGGAAAAGAAAAACTCTCACAGCTTCAAATGAACCTTCGTTAATTAATGGTAAAGACTTCCGAGGGAAAAAATTGCACGCTCTACTTTCATGTACTTCTCTTTATTGAGCAACATAAAATTTTAATTATACACAGCCGAGCCACATTATCATGACCACCAGCAAGTGACCAGAATACTTCCCGTGTCCTACACGGACGGCGTGAGAGTCAATAAGAAGCTGGAAGCCGTCCACTGTTATTGAGCCATTTAGACTCCAATGCTGAAGCGTTCTCCCTGGAGGCAACATTGCCATCGAGGCGATTCCAAAGGTACTCGGATTTGATTTACAGGGCCAAGGAAGTACTTGGAAATCTCGCTCATGCTCTTCTAAGCAGTCCGTCCATTCCAAAGAAGACAGTAACCATGTACGTGAGAAAGTGTTTCACCTTAGAAATCGCCTCGTTTTCATCAAGAAAACGCTTGCCACGTAGGGAATCTGAGGGAATTAAAAAAAAGTCACTCCACACAGCCAATATCACAGTGGCTCACGTGCGGTCCCTAGGTTGGGAAAGACTGGAACATTCGCCCTACAGTCCGGATTTGGCACCAACCGGTTTCACCTCTTCTGGGTGATCAGCGGTTCAGAATATGGAGGATGCCTGTCTGGAGGTTACCAGCTGGCTACGGCACCAATCACAAACTACATTCGCTGCTCGCTTTGAGGGGCTCGTGAGACGCTGGACATGAAAACCCACGACTAAGCAAATCAGTTGGCAAAGAAATTACTCTGTACCAATTGGTCACTTGAGAGCAGGTACCAATATAGAGCGAGAACACAGCTGTCAACTACAAGTGGTTTGACCGTCACCATGGAACAAGGCTTTTCCCGAACAACCATTTCAAGAGTTACCAGGAATGGTTAAACAACCAAAAAACCAAACAGCCAGAGACAAGCATGTGGTGGCAAACGAGTAGTCGTTCCAAGGGGTAAGCGTAGAATGGGAATGTTGTTAGTGTGAATAGAAACGTCACGACTCCTTAACTAATCGTGGAGTACAACACTGGACCGCAGAATAACATCTCTGAACGCACTACACGTCGTTTTATATTTGTGATTATTTGTGAATATAGCTTATTAAGAGCATAATTTTGAAGAGATTAGGGTGTATATATATTGGTTGGACCTTGATTCAACTGAAATATATTTTACCTCACTCCTTAATAAAAATAGCATATTATGCATTTTTTTACTCACTCTTACAATACGGCATTGTAAGTTGGGGGTGGGACATATAAGTCTCATATTTTAAAATTACAGAATTATCATAAAATGATACTTAAGATTTTATTTGGTCATAATTATTCAGTTGATTTTATGAATCTTCAACAAATTTATGTATTGAAAGTAATGATAAAGGTAATTATGGAGAAAAATATTCCTTTAAGCTTAACTAGCCATTAGAAAACTAGATATGTTGCGACTAATGCGATTTCGATTCCAGCTGTTGTACATACAAATTCTCTTCATCAATATTATTTTATTTCTAGAAGAATTTATAATTCTGCTCCTATATATTATTATTATTATTATTATTATTATTATTATTATTCAAGATGTTATGTGAATATTGTCACTATAGAAATGACCAGTAAGATGATAGTATTAACTAATTTAAAGTTAGCAGCTTTATTTAATCATCTGTATGAAGTAATCTTCATGCGTTTATTAACAGTAAACTACCTATTAGGTTATTATGAATGGATAAAATTTTATTCAAGTCGAAATTGAATACATAAATATGATTCAGTTTGCCAATTTTTGATTGCAATTCAAATTTTAAATTTTAAATATAATCCTAATTTGTTCATTCTAAAGCCCCCATTTTTCACTCGTAATATAGGTCTAGTAGGAATAGTGTAACAATTAACATTGTTATGTAGAATGTTAATATTATATTTGAGTATGAGAATAAGATTGGAATAGGTATTAGCAAGGTAATTTCTACGTCGAATACTAGGAAGATAATGGCGATTATAAAGAAACGGAGTGAAAAAGGAAGTCGGGCTGTCTTATAGGGGTCAAACCCACACTCAAAGGGGGATGATTTTTCTAGATCTTTTAAACTTTTTTTTTAATAAGATTGAAGATAATACTATTAAAATAATTGAAATTAGATAAGTTAATATAATTAGTGTAATAATTGTGAATATAATTAAATCTTTTTGGTTGGAAGCCAAATGTACAATAAATACTAAAAAGGTAACCTCTTCATCAATAAATTGAAGTAAATAGGAATAACCATACTACATCTAGGAAATGTCAATATCATGCTGCAGCTTCGAAGCCGAAGTGATGCTTAGGTGAGAAATGCAGCGCTAATAATCGTACGAAGCAGGCAGTGAGAAATAATGTACCGATAACATTCTGTTAAGATCTCGCCACAGTCATTTTCACAATCAGGAGACAACTTGGTGGAAAATTGGCTCCATAGTTGGCTGATGCTTGCATTTCCATAAATGGCAAAAGCAGTGTCATTTTTGTGAGGCCATTGATTAGGATACAAATGTGCAACTTGTAGAACAAACTTGTCATCTGCATCACAAAAACGGGTTTTGATGAAGTCTACAATGTGCTGGATAAAAATTCTATTTGTTTTACAAATCCCTTCAGTGCCATCATGATAACACTGGTCAACACACATTTTGCCTCCAATCATTAAAAAGTCATTTTATGGCAAATTTGTTGCACTGATTCCGACTATGAGATCAGTTTTTTCAAATTGGCTCTAGTTTTTGAGATATTTAATATAGTTCATTTTCTACGTTTCAACGTGTATATTTATCCAGTAGAACTGCTACTTTGACAAACGTAGGTTTTCTGGACTAATTTGAGTGTGCTGATTCCATGTCTGAACTCCAAATTTTTCTATCACGTCAAGATGTTAAGTTTCAGTGTTGTAAAACAGTCTCCTGATGTCAAATTTAAACAATGGCTACCATTAAAATTTAAACTATTTTTATAACTCGAGATCTTGACGTGATAGGGAAATTTGGAATTCAGATTTGGAATCAGCACGCTCAAATTAGTCTAGAACACCTATCTTTCCCGGTACCAAAAATGTTGTTGACCAGAGCTATTGGTAGTCATTTTATTATGTACACAATTGTTTTTGCAGATTACAAAAAAACTAGAGCCAATTTTGCATTTTCACAGTCATATTCGTCTTCAGCACATTCAACTCATTAAGAAATGGTTATTTTCATATCGGAGGCAAAAAAGTTTTGAAAATTTGTTGCCCAGTGTAATTACGTGTATCCCATGAAATCCTGTTGCTATGAAGAATGTAGAGCCGAATGCTGAGTCTGAAATAGTAAAAGATGCTTCTTTGTACTCAAATGCTTGTAGAGCTGTGAAGTACACACCTAGTAAAATTGTGATTATTAAGGCTTGCTTAGCTTGAGTATAGTTGGCTTCCATTAAACTATGGTGTGCTCAAGTTACTGATACTCCTGATGATAATAAAATAGCTGTATTTAGTAGTGGAATTTGAAACGGATTGAAAGGCGTTACTCCCGTAGGTGGTCAAGTTGATCCAATCTCTAATGTAGGTGACAATATTCTATGGAAAAATGCTCAGAAAAATGATACGAAAAATAAAACTTCTGATGTAATAAATAATACTATTCCTCAGCGTAGTTCTGTTACTACTAAACATCACGGAACAATGCTTCCAGCGGTTAATTGAATCCAGGCCAAGGCGAATTCGTGCTGTTATAGCTGGAATGGGTGGCGCAACACAGTATTGGAGGGGGGAGGGGATGTTGTTCCTAATAAACTGGCCACTCAGTGTAAACCAAATCTAATCAGGTAACTTTTCAACTCTATTTTTCCATGATATTTTGCGACTTACATATTGACTTACATTTGTACATGAGCATCGTCGGAAAACCATTCCAGATCAGGTTATGTTAGCACAATCAGCAAAATTATCCGAATCTTAAATTCAAGGCACAGACCATTCAATAAGTACGGTCTCAAATTCCGCAAAACACCTATCAACATCTCGTGTAGCCCATACCAATAAGACCCGACGCAGTATCCAAGACAAATGGCGGCCCGAGGAAGCACTGGTCATAATAAGTTGGCCAATTAGTGTTTACTAGTAAGAAAGTTTTTATTAAACTGAACAGTCAATTAAGTAGCGGAAGAATGTCCGTCCGCCCGTCTGTCCCTTTTATAATTGAGGTAGAAGGTTGTAATACGGAATGTAGCTTACTATGGGCATGTCCACCTTCACTATTAAGTTTAATTTTGATTGGCCCACTGGGGTCGGAATTACGGGGGTGGGAGTTAGAGGGGACCAAGTGATCTATGTGGTATTAGGTATGTCAAGGAGTGAAGTTCGATATGTAGATTCCCCTTGGTAAAATCAACAACACAATGAAGTTTGGGCCAAATTGTCCAGGTGGGGTCGGAGTTTTGGGGGGGGTTGCAGTCACTTGGTCTTTAGAATTACGGCAGCATAAGGCTTGTGATATATCGTTCGATCTAAAATGATGAGAAAGGAAAGAAGATAGTATTTAGAAATATAAAAGATTTAAAAATGGGAGGGGGGTTAAAAAGTGCAGAAGAAAGGGTAAAAATAGATGAACTCAGGGCTTCCGCTACTTTCCTATACCTTCGTCGGGAGGATTAATTTCTTGTTTAATAAACAAGTATAAGATTACATTTACAATTATATAAAATCTCACTTATTGTTTGCATTCTATGTTTTCATTTTTTTACTATAAACAGAAGTAACATATTCTGAATCTTCACTTTAATGAAAAAAAAGATTCCTTGTTCGTTCCATGAATTCTCTAATAATCTATGGAAAAAAGTTTGAAGAGTAAGCAAACCTCAACGGTTTCCCCTTAAGCTGATAAGATGGGATCCTTTGACGGATCTTTCAAATCCAATATAGTCGTCGACTTGTTTTCCATGTCTCTATGTTCCGTAGCCTCAAGATGCTTACAGTCTTCCAAGAATTTCATCATCTGCTCTTTCTGAAATGCATTAGAGCATATGTAATCTTTACGCTTGATGTCGTGCATTACGCTTTCTTGTAGATAAAGTTATGAACTGAAGTTCAGTATATTATTAATAAATATAAGCAGACTTTACATTCGTGTGGGAAGGTACATGTTTCGTCGAGTGTATTTAATTAATTATGCATATTATTTCAATATTAAAATATACTACCAGTGAGTCTGAGTATGGGGATTTAAGTTATTGGGCCACTACAGATCAATGGCTGATGTGTAGTGGCTACTTTAAAATTCAATACAACACTTTATTAAACAAAGTAGCATACAGCAGAGTCAACACACTTTTGCCAACGACATACAAGCATATTTATTCCGGTGGCATAGAATCCTGGACTTCTGGAGGCGAAGAACTCCCTGAAGGCAGCTTTCGCATGGTTTTAAAGCTCCTCCCACGCAGGATATTGCAAGGTGCTTGAAAAGTGTAGCCAGTTGGCGAAAGATCAGGTGAGTATGCTGGATGATCATTTAATTTCTGTTGGGTGACCATTGCGACGTGTGGCCGAGCGTTGTCGTGAAGCAAGATGGCACCTTTCTGATTGACAAATCCTGCTCGTTTTTGTTAAACGTATGACCAGGCAGTAATGTAATTTGGGCACCCACTTATCGAGCTTTTTCACTTTTCCAATTTGGTTCAAAACGCACCCGTCATCTTATCCATTACGAATGGTCTACTTTGAGCTCTTCGGCAATTTCTCGTGTGGATTTACGCGGGTCGGCTATGATTAATGTCTTCAATGGGTTGTTATCATTTTTAAGGGTGGTGTTGCGGCCACGGATAAGCGCGTTCTTCGTTGAGAAGTTGTCTCTTCCCCCTATGCTTTGATGACATTTCGAGTTGCTTTAGCACACTATGGCTAAGTTTGAACTCATGCAATAAAATGACGCATATCTCTTACACTGAGTGGCCAGTTTAGTAGGAATACCCATGACTATGCAAATCTGTTGCATAGCAATTACTACATATCAGTTGGTCACGTGATAGCCGGTACCAATATAAAGCGAGAACATACCTGGGGGAAAACAAAGGATCTGAGCGACTTCGAGCGCGGGATGATAGTTGGTACCCGACGAGGTGGGCTGAATATATCCGAAAGCGCACGTCTTCTAGGCTTTTCCCGAACAACCATTTCAAGGGTTTACCAGGACTGGTTAAACAACTAAAACACAACCAGCCAGAGACAAGCCTATGGTCGCAAACGGCTGGTCGATCCAAGGGGTACCCATAGGATAGGAATGCTTTATCGTGCGAATAGAAACGTCATGACTCGTCAACTAACCGTGGAGTACAACATTGGACCGCAGAATAAGATCTCTGAACGCCGTACATTATCAAGGATGGGCTACAACAGCTGACGGCCAATCCGGGCACCCAAAACCGCAGAAAACTTTTTCAATTTGCCAGTGAAGAACCGACTGGAAGAAGGCCTGTTGGTCGGATGAATCCCGTTTCCTATTGCACCATGTCGATGGCCGACGCAGAATATGGAGACAACTGCACAAACGGATGGGCCGATGGGCCTGTCTGGTTGCCACTGTTCTGGCTGGTGGAGGCTCTGTCATGGTCTGGGGAATGTTTTCCTGGCATACTCTTGTTCCGCTGTTACCTGCAGAACAACTCCTTAATGGTCAGGGCTACCTGAACATTGTTGCCGACCACGTTCATCCCTTCATGGCTACTGTGCTTACCCCATCGGAAGGATACTTCCAGCAGGATAATGCTCAGTGTCCTCGTAGTTGAACCCAATCGAACATATTTGGGATGAGCTGGAACGGGTTATTCGAGGCATGGATCCACCACCATCCAATAAGCATCAACTGGGAGCACTATTGCATCCGCATGGACAAACATCATGGAACAATGCTTCCAGCGGCTAACTGAATCCATGCCACGGCGAATTTGTGCTGTTATAGCTGCTAAGGTTGGCACAACACAGTATTAGGGGGGGTGTTTCATATAAACTGGTCACTCAGTTATGTAGATAGCATTTGCAAAATTGATCTAATCTTTCACAATGTAAGGCGATTGAACAAGTGTTTAGCATTAGCTTAAAGAGAAGAACTACAAATTTAAAATGATGTCTCCCATGGCTGTATTAGTCTAGGAATAATTTGCATACCGACTCACCTACATCTAGAAATGCAATCGGCCATTAATTTTGCACCAACCTATTAGAAATGGTGTTATCACGTTTAGTTAGATACGGACTGATTAGAAGTTAATGGGCTTCTATTTTTCCAAGAATTTTCCATCGTCCGAAACTGTTTATGCTTTATCGTGAATATTCCCAGGAAAAAAAACCCTGCAAAACAACGTGCATTATTTAGCGAGCAATCCTTCTGTCGACGCCTGTTTTAATTCCGTTGAATTTCATTCGGAAGATGCGCTATCAAGGTCAATTTGCGCATGGGCTGTAAATAGTGTTTTCACCACACCCTTATTTCGACTTAATATTCATGACCCTTTCACTTCCATAAATATATTTAAGCATCGTTAACACTGTTTTGCTTCTGGAGGGAGGGAGGGGGAAAAAAAAAGATAACGTCAATAGAAATTAAAAATAAATGCTCTCTCTCCACAACCGCTCATCTTCCTTTTCGCTCTTTTTTGACGAACCTAAGACTTCCTGAAACTGCGCTTAATGGTTCCATTCACGGAAAGGTATTTAGTGAAAATTAATTTATTCCAATTGACTATTGATCCAAGAGCTCCTCTAAACCATTAACGAAATTAAGCTTTACATTTTTTATAAGCTAATTATTTACGGATTTGTTTGCGCATTCTCTTTAGTAGCTGGAACCGTTTGTAGCTCGTATTTGCTTAGCAAACACACTATATACCGGTTGATGGGTTCACCTTTAATTATAGGATACTTTGAGGCTTTCATAAGAATTCACCAAGGAAGGAAAACAAACAGCAATAAAACAAAGAACATCGTTCCGGAAATACGAGTTGGCTCTTTGATCGAATGTTGACTGGGAAAACTTGAAGAGGAAAATTGAATAGGAATCTACACAAACGGCTAATGAACAAGAAACATCTGTGAAGCAAATGTAAATTTGTGTTAATCCATTTTTTGCAAAACTTTTTGATTCAAGCTTGTACCTACTTAAGAAGGAATTGACTAAGTAGGGATTAGGAATTGACTAATCATAGAACTTGTTCTTCAGCACTGGGAATGCGGGACGGGGGGGGGGGGAGGTCCTACTTGACTTCGAAAAGGAACCCACTGTTTGTACTTGCCTAGATAGGGACACTCCTTAAACAACGAAGTAGCTGCCTGGATACCCGAAGTATTCAAATGTTTAAAAATGATCCACTCTTTTTTTTAAATTACACTGGTCAACAGTCCAAATGCTCACGAAACTAAATTAGGTGTATCTTGTAGTATTTGTTGAAAGGGAATTACTTCAGACGTGACCTGTGGCGATCCGTGGTAACGAAATGTGAGCTGAGAAACAAAGCCAAGCTCTCAGTTTTCAAGCAGCCGAGATGAGATGAGTTTCCTGAGAAGTGTGGCATGTGTTACCCTACTAGATAGAGTGCACAGCAGCACAATCAGGGAGTCTTTAAGTGTTGAGCCGCTACTTCTCCGCACTGAGATATCTCAGTTGCACTGGTATGGCCACGTGTATCACGTGGGGAAGAGACCAAAGCGTCGGCCTAGAACCAGTTGGCTAGAGTACATGGAGAATCTGGGTTCGAGTCGCTTTGATATTACCATTGAGGACATGCGAGCCCTGGAGAGCCTCCATAGGGCTGCTGCCCCCGCGATCCTGACCCATGCACTGCACCCTTCAGAGTTTTCTACCCGTAATCAGGCATTAGCTCCCTTATATGAGAGCCGAAAAAACAGATTCCTCGATTCAGATGCTGGAATTCCGCGCCCTGCCTGTCCATAGCCTTTACAAAGTTTTGCATTAAACCCAGTTTAATATGAAGTGGAGGCAGCAGAATTTACTCAAATTCGACTACATGTTTATTTTCGACATTTATTTACCCTGGAGTCAAATTTTGGCGATATATCCAATCTTTTCCCCGGCTATCCCAGCCACAAATGAAGCACCAGTACTTGGTAACCTGCTCTGCATGTCTAAAAGAAGTCCAATGACTTCCCAATCTGCACAAACATTTGGACTTGCAAATACCGAATTTCAATTCGCTTTATCTCAAAAACAGTGAGCGCTAGAAAAATGTACTACCAAAATCATCCACTTTTATTCCGTGAACAAGAAAAATCCTAGTTGGTCAGTGCAATCCTAGAAGATCGAGGGTGCAGGGTGTTCCCAGGACTAACTGAACATTGATGTTGACCAAGTCTAATGTTACTAGGTCGGCCTAAGCCTGGAGTCCAGATCTCAAATATCATGGAATATATGCTACGGTGTCTGACAGCTAGATCCTTTTCGATCATTTCTGCAAATTCTAAGGGAATGTGTGGTCTTCTATGACTTACTGACTAATCGGCAAAAATGCTTTAATTCCCATCAAACAAATAAATAAATAAATAAATAAACAAATAAATAAATGAAACATCAGGCACGGCTAGTCACTGTATGGGCGACCATCAGTGAGACACGATCTTCACCCACCCACCCCCCGGCTGCTGCGACAATCATACAGCAGTCGTTAATCCAGGTCTACCCAACTCTCTATCTCTGGCCATACAGGCCCTGGATGGACGTATTGGATTACATATAAATAAATAAATAAATAAATAGTAACGGCGGAATGGTACATTCGCACAGGCTACCACTAGGTCATGAAACAGATTCCAAAAAAAAAAGAAATTTCTGTTAGGGGGGGGGGGGGAATCCTTAAAACCTTAATTACTCCAAAATGGCTCTTCGCAGCCAAACAGTTTCTTCTCAAAAAAGCTTCGTCTCAATGTCCTTTCATGTCGTTTTTATTGTGCTCGGGAGGATGAAAAGAATGCTTCTGCTATTTAATCTACCCAAAGCTTAGCTCATTTCCATGAAAAATATGTCAATGCATATACTGTAGTTTTAGGATCCCTCTAAGTAAGAATTAATTTTAAAAAAAATCCTGTCAGGGTGGAGGAGGGTTGGGGGGGGAGGGATCGTTAATAACTCCAAAATGGGTCATCAGAGTCAAACAAAGTCATTTACAAAAAAAAAATATTTGCCTTAATGAGCGGAGTCCGTTTATTGAGTTTGGTTCACTAGTTTGAACGTAGTAGCCATTTTTTTTATTTAAATTAAAAAATAAATAAAAACTCCCTTTAATTAAAAGAAATATAAATAAAAATAAATAACAAAAACAATGAATAAAAGTCACCCAATAAAAATGAAGTGTTTGAAGTGGACGAAACACAATTGAAACAAAGTCACAACAATCAAACTAATAATAATATCACACATTGTATTAGATTACATTGTTTTGTTTTATTATTATATCTTCTATTATAATGTTTTTTACTGAAATTTCATTCAAAAAGTTTATAAACTGAAGATGGGATAAAAATCCCGAAAACGTTTTTTTAAAATGCATTTCAAGTTTGTCATCTACGTGTCTACAGATCATCGGACTTTCATCATAGACCTTCTTCACCTGTTACTGTGTGCCTTCCTGTGTTTCGTGTAATATTTCCCCACAAGACTTTCTTTTCATCTGTGTTTCATCTACATAAGCTCCATAACTTCATTTTTATTTGGCGACTTTTATTCATTGTTTTTATTATCTATTTTTATTTATATTTCTTTTAATTAAAGGGAGTTTTTATTTATTTTTTAATTAATATACTTTATCACAACTCCTACTCTTATATAATAATTATCATTTTTTTTATTTCTTAGAAAAAATTAATATTTTTAAAAAGGCTTACCCAATTGACATAAAAATACACGAAAGCACAATTTAAGATACCTTCTATGTATGTGTAGTTTTTATTTGCAGTTTCGGAGGAGCTAGCTGTACAAAATTGGTCACTTACGTACAGACGGAAACCTTTTTTTTTTTTTTTTTTTTTTTTTTCAAAATTTCAACATATCTTTTCATATCAAGAGTTTTTAATTCGATTTCAGAACAAAAAAAATTCGGATTCCAAGCCAAAGAAAACTCGAGTTAATGCTTCAAGAATAATATTACCGGGGGGGAAATGGAAAGAAAATTCCATAACCTGGATTCGAATCAGGGACCACAAAGTATCATGCTCGATAGCCCAGTTTGTAGAAGCTAAATTATTAAAGCTCTGATAACAAGCGTGAACAATGGTGATGGAAATGTTAAACGTTATTACAGTTTCACTATGTATTCCTATTAATGGTAATGTACAGGATGTTCCAAAATGATCTTTTACAACTTTGATCACGTATATTTTAGACATGGGGATAGGTAGAAAGGTGAGGTTTGCGGCATAATATTCCTACACACGTCAAGTTTTGTTTTTTAAAATTGTGCGCGACAATCCAAAGGTAAACGTGAGGTATGATCTGCTTCATTACGGTGTGTTGGAACCGTTTTTCTTTGCAGAGGCGTCAATAACCTCCACAGTTTATCTGGACATGTCGGAACATTATGCATTTCCACAGGTTGAAGAACTGCAGTGACATCAATGCCCCTCCCCACTGGGCCTTGATCGTTAAGAAGGCTTTGGACGACACATTTCCAGGTCGCTGGATTGGCAGAGAAGGACCCATTTCCTGACCTCCAAGGTCTCCAGACATAACCCCATTAGATTTTTTTCTTTGGGGCTTTGTGAAGGATACTGACTACCATACCCCGCATGACAGCAGCAATTGCAAACGTTAATGAGGGCATGCTAGGCCGGACATGGGAGGGACTGGAATATCGCTTAGACATCCTGCGTGCTACAGGTGGCGCAAATATTAAACTCTGTTAAACGGCTACTAAAACTTAAGTGTGTTTGAACATTACGCCGCAAACCGCACCTTCTTACGTATCCCCATCTCTGAAATAGACGTGATCAAAGTTAAAGATTATTTTGGAATACCCTGTATTTTCACCATTGCTTCCACAAAATCAAAGAACTGTGGGGTTGGCTCGAATAAAACAACAAATTGACAGCGAGTCAGTAAAGGGGTGCCTATTGTGTTTCAAGCTCCCGCTTAGTGGATAAAGTGTTAATGCTCGATAAATAACATAGCGAGAATAATCGAAAAGGTAGAATATGCCTCAGTCCACCACCGTATAGGAGTTACACAAGTGTCAAATTTTTATGGCTCAGAGTGTGATGCTTAGTAAAGTTGATCGGGTAATGATACAATAATATGGAGAAGAGAGAAGGCTGTACGAGGTGTTTAGAAGGATGTGCATTTCTGGCTGAAGACTCAACAAAAATATTTATTTCGTGGAATAAAGTTGCAGCGTGTCGAAAAGTAAACGTTCCTATCACTTGAATGGACCCGCGCCACTTCCGAAAAGCACTCATGTCGCACGCAATAGCATGGGGAAAGGGTAGATTTGCTAGCCGTTGCCTACCGGTGTTGTTTATTTCTCATTAACCAAGATTACCACAATGTGTTACATCTATTTTAAAAATCTGGACAGAAAATGGCCGAGCCCGCTGTTTAAAGATAATGTAAAAGCATGTGCTGCCATCTTCCCCTAGCTTTCGCTCGACACGGTCAATACATAGTACATCCAAGCATTTTCAATTTGTCAATTTGTAGATTGTGATTGTCAATTAGAAAGCAAATTTCTATCTAACTCCACCACTTTTACATTTTTAGACATATTGGCTTAGTAAGCTTTATGTCAGTCTTTTAGTCTTTGAACCATCAGCAGTCTCTATGCATAGACTTATATGTAATTTTTGGAGTACAGGGTGAGTCTAAAGTCGCAGTACACCTTGTTTTTTCGAAAACCTTGCAGGAATTGGGAAATCTGAATATTCCAGTAAGGTATTGGTATTCCTTCTATCTTTTACGGTATGTACCGAACGGAGTGGCCGTCTAATAAGTGCTACTGATTAGACAACCTCAACAATGGTTTTGGCGTCCTTCGTCAAACTTTAATATCAGTGGTGAAGTCAACCGTCACAACCACAGATATTGGAGGGACCACAATCCACACTGGATGGAACCTTCCAAGGTAGTTGGTGACGTAAAGGTTCCAAGGTGTGGTGTGGAATATGGGGTACCCGTGTAATTGAACTTATTTTCATTGACCAGAACCTAAATACTCAACTCTATCTGGAATTGCTGCAAGAAGTGGTGTTTCCCTCACTTCTGAATGAAGATGGCTCACTGGTGTTACTTTCAACAGGATGGGGCTCCACCACACAACGATGCAGATGTTCGTCAGTGGTTAGATGTTCAATTTCCTGGTCTTTGGATTGGCCGACGTGGTGCTGTGGAATGGCCACCCAGATCATCTGATCTCACACCACTTGACTTTTAACTGTGGGGTTATTTAAAGCAACTCGTATATGCGGAGAAAATCAAAAACAGACACCATCTCCAGCAACGCATTGAAGAAGCGTGTGCCAGCATTTCTGCGGAAATCCTTCTGCGAGTGCATGACGATTGGATTCAGCGCCTTCAAATGTGCCATGTTGAACACATTAAATGATTCTCCTTTATGGAGAACAGTACAGTCTGCAATTTCAAACAAAATGTATTGTAACTTTTGAACCATAACTGCAACTTCAAATCTGTTTAAAATGAAATTGTTAGAAAATGCTGATGTTATTTGATATATCACACGATCCCCTTTCCATTTAGAAAAATTGCCTTCGATTCAAGATGGCCGATTTCAAGATGGCGGCCATGTTCGGTATATACCGTAAAATATAGACCACCTCACCCTTATCTTACTGGAATATTCAGATTTCCCAATTCCTGCAAGGTTTTCGAAAAAACAGGGTGTACTGCGACTTTTGACTCGCCATGTATAATGCGCATCTAGTTTTTTTCGTGGGTTTTGGAAAACTTTATTTACATATTAAATAAACAATCAACACAATTGGCCTGCAGTGCCCACTGGCATTAGTATCCCATACAAGACCTTCGCACTTGGTATGATGACTCACGATGACGTGTAGTGAATTTTGAATTAAGAACTGCTTATTTTTTTTAGAATAATAAAGAAATCTTTCACATCAAAATCGGAATATTATGCGCACTTTTGTATAATGCGCAGTGACGATTTTTTTTAACTTTTTATTGTAGAATGCGCGCATTATAATACAAAAATTAGGTTATACGTCAATGCTTTAATAGGGTTTCTATTAAACTATTAAACGAAGTATACAAATTTGTAGGGTGCCAAAAAATATAAAAATAATCTATTCCGATACTGCATCTCGCACATTCTGTTGTTTACAAACGAGAGAACCCAAGCCCTCTCAAAAACTCACTCAAGTATGGCCTATTCCTCTTCTTTCGAAGGGATCAATTGGAATCGTGTTTCTTCCTCGCAATACAAATGTTTTTGCCGTCTGTCCAAGTGCACAGGCTCCGTCTTCTTCGCCCCCTTCCAAAAAGCAGCTTTATTCCAGCAGGTCTTACGGAGAATTAACGTCCGTCTACTTGATTCATTGCAAACATTTTCGCAATTCATTTTTACGGGCGAGCAAATTTCTCGCCGAAACTTAACCGGAACAGCAGCAGTTGCGGCAGGAAGCGGACTAAGGGACATTGCTGGAAATATTTCATTCTTTTTTCCCTTAAGATTCCAGCTTATACTTACTGATAAGTTTCTTACTTTTTTTTTCCCTTAGGCCTAGAAGAATGCGAAAGAAACTACTATCACATATTTTACTTAAAACTTGCGCGTTCTATTGTTATAATGCAGTACATTTGAATAAAATACCTTTTCGCAAAAAAATTAAAATCAGAAGCTTTACTACAAAAATTGTTCAAAATTGATTCTTCAACAAGCTAACTTCAAACACTTACAGCTTCATGGTTAGTAAATTTTGAAGAATAAAATACTGATTCATTGATTTTTTTCAAAAACCCTTATATCTTATTACATGACGGACATAATTTCAGTTCAAAATAATCTTTTTGAACATCTAAACCGAGTGAAGCTGAAATATGGAACAAACTGCGGAGGGCTGGTTCCTCATAAGAAAACAAGAATATAATTCATAAAACGATTTTCAAATATGCAGAAAAGAAGAATATAAATATTTATTGTTTAATATTACAGTCATATTTTATATACAGCAACGGCGAAAACTGCATGTGAATTTACGAATTCGATTGCAGCGTTCACACGATTTTTTCGAAAGATGCGCGAAATGAGAAATGAAATGCTCGCACGTCTAAATGTTTTAAGCTACTTTGCCTATGTTCTTTCCACCGCTAGAACTATTCATCCCTTCTTAATCATTGTTGCAAACCATTGCCGGAAAAATCTTGTAAGCATTCCAAGGAGATGTGACGCAGATGTGATTTTACTTGCAGTTGATTTCACTTTTACTTGCAGTTGGTTTAAGTAAACCATGGAAATAACTTTGATTCTATCCACACTCACATCATTTTTAACTACAGGCCTAACTTTAATTAGCCATTTTTAACAATAGGCCTAATATTATATAGTCATTTTAACTATGGGCCTAACATTAATTAGGCATTTTTAACAATAGGCCTAATACATAAAGTAATCAGGTCACGAAACTGTGGATGTAAAAACAATAATAATAAAGAAAACACTTTTCCACAAATTAATTTTAATGCACGTATGTACATTAAAATTAATTTTTGGAAAAGTGTTTTCTTTATTATTATTAATAGGCCTAATATTAATTAGCCATTTTTAACAATAGAACTAACATTATACCTAACATTATTTAGTCATTTTAACAATAGGCCTAACATTAATTAGCCATTTTTAACATTAGGCCTAACATTATTTAGCCATTTCTTAACAATACGCCTAACATTATTTAGCCATTTTTAACAATAGGCCTAACATTCGCCATTTTTAACAATAGGCCTAACATTATTTAGTCATTTTAAATATAGGCCTAACATTAATTAGCCATTTTTAACTTTAGGCCTAACATTAATGAGTCATTTTTAACAATAGCCCTAACAGCACTGAATTTTAAAACTAAATGAGCACATGCATCGACAAAGCTTCAGGCTGCCATCAACAATGCTTAAGTGATAAACAAAAAGTAACACTGTATTCACCTATGACTCGTCGGTACGAATCGATTGATATATTACATGCCTAAAGTTCATATTCTTATCATTAGTGCACTTGCCTGAAGGTGCCCACGAGAGCTCATCAAAAGTTAATATATCGCAGTTGAGTCCTTCCATTTTCACGTTATTGTGGATACGATGACCATATAAAGATATTGATTATGCTCGTATTCTTACATATAGCTTTAGCTAAAGCTCGTAATAAAGGCTCAGTTTAGTTACTTTTTGGGGGTCATTTTCTCGGATGTAGCATTTCGAAAATCGAAAAGCATGTCATATTCGTCTTGTGCTCGTCATTCCCGTTCGAATGACATATTACATACCTTATATTGCCAATAAAAAAATTTAATAGGGGGGGGGGGTTGGGCCTCAATTGTCACGTGACTATTAGACAGATTTCAATCCAAAACTAATGAGGTGAGCTCAGGAAGGGTCTCTATCGAAGAGCGAAAGCAGAATTTGAAAAAGTTAAAGCATTCTCGAGTAATCGTCGGACATACAGACAGACAGACGGATGGACAGACACAGAGCGAAACCAATATATGCTTTTCAGCATATAATAAGTAAAATAAAAAAAGATGATATAATCATACGACCTAAAATCCTTACTTGACGAGTTACTCCACTACAAAGAAACACAGCCAGATTACAATGGAAATGAGCAGCTTCCATTGGTAGTATACATATAAAGAGTCGAGTCACTGAATCATATAAACACTGTTGTGAGCATTCAGGGGAGGGGGGGGGGGTAAACCTGCCTGTTGGAAGACATATAAAAAATGGTTTCAGAGGAACAGTTCGTACCGCAATAGTCGCCCTCACAGGTAAAGCACGGGACCCAACAGACCTTGAAAAGGTACGATCATCGGATACCGTGTAAATGGCGGCAGCTTTTCGGAAACCGCAGCTTTCGTGAGTGTTCACGTAGCTCTGTAGTGAAGGTGTACAATGAATGGAAGAATGGATAAGATGTGCTTTCCAAGCGTGCAAGCTGTAGGGGACTGCGTGCCGTTAATGAACGGAGTGAGCGGCTGGTTAAGAGTGAGCGCTTTCTTGGCCTCCGCAGCAGACGTCTGGTTCCAGCACCAATGTTGACAAGTGTTGCATTGCAGTACAAACACTGGACCCTAGATCAGTGGAAAAAGGTATATTCCGACAAGTCGCGTTTTCTACTGCATCGTATCGATGGGCGCTGGCGTATCCGCCGGGAGACATCCGAAAACAAACTACCCGAACAAATTGTTGGGCGCAAGAAGCTGGAGGAGGCAGTTTAATGGTTTCATGGGCATGTTTTCGTAAAATGTTTTGGGTCCATTACTTCCTCTGGAAGGTACCGCCAAAAGATATGCATATTTATCCGTCGCTGCTGACCAAATGCATCCCTAAATTGCAACTGTTAATCCTGCGAATGATGGCATCTTTTAACAGGTTAATGCCACATGCCACGTAACCAAATTTTGCCGTGCATGGTTAGGAACATGAGAATGAGTTCCACTTACTACCCTGGCCTCCAAACTCCCCAGTTATTAATCCCTGCGAATATCTGTGGGAACATCTGGAGGATTGTCAGGAGCGAGACTCTACACCTTGGAATTTTCATGAGTTACGTGATGCTCTGCTGTTGTCCATGTCCCGTCCGCTTAGTTGCTATTTTGGCTATAAAAGGAGGCTATTCGGGTTATTAGGTAGGTGGTCATAATTCAGTGACTCGACCCTGTATGTCGCGCAATGCCACATTTTGGTAAAATCGTACAATTCTCAGTTTACATAGTTGAAATGTCTTCCGCCTGCGTCTACATACCCAAGGACATGACATCCCATAAGCCGCACCCTCTCATAGACCTCATGACGGTTGCGGATAGTTCCACGGGTTTATACATTAATATTGATCTAGCATTTTGAGATCGGATGACCCTGGAATTAGTCTGGAAATCTGTTACTGATGAACATATGGTACGGGCGTTCATTTCACATGAACTATTACGTGGAGTACTGTTAGGGCAGGTATTAGCCCTTTTAGTTAGTTCACACAAAATTTCAGTATCTTATACTGCGAAAATCCGATTCACCCCACAGGGTTTTTCAGTGGAGTTGGATGACCATTTACTTCTATAGACCACGCTGTAGATATGATAGAGCATTAAATTAAGAAAGAATGGCCATTTTGGTTTCTATTTCAAATGATGAGTGTTTCTTGTTTTGCAGCAAATTCAAACTGTAGAAACACAATCCCCTATAATTTTTGTCAAAACAAGGAAGCAAGTTTGAGTTTGCTGCAAAATAAGCAGCATTAATCACATGAAATAGGATCCCAAATGACTCCATGCAACCAAATGGCCATACATCTGTACGAAGCCATCTGGCATTCAGAAATTTAACTATTCTGGTATTAAATTTCTTCGTCTTTCCTTGCATTTCTGTTTAAACCCGCCTCAGAACGCTGTATAAACTTTGGTTTTATTTTTCATTTTCAAGTGTTTTTTTTTAGTTACTTCTGGATTATCGAGGACTTTAATCTGTAGTAAGCGATTGCTATTTCAATATTTAGGAGCTCCACCATTGACTCAAGTAGCAAAGAAGACTGCAAAGACAAAAAAAATTGATAAGGAAAGCAAATATAAAAAGAAACGAGCACATCGCTTGTTGGAAGAAATAGAAGTTTGAGTGAAGATAACACGATTCAAATATCCAGCCACTGGAATAAATTATTTACTCGGAGGTTACAGGGAAATTTATTGATCGTGAAATTTCAGATACCATTGACAACTTGAACGAAGAAAAAAAAAAATTCGGAATATCGCACTCGCATTTACTTTTCCTTCTTTTTTTCCCTACGCTGCTGCCAGCCTGAGGCCAACGAGGTTCCTAGCGATATCTCGGTGCGTAAACGAAAAAGAAACTTTATCTCGAGGAGAAAAGGTTACAGATTTCCCAGGCAATTTAATCTGTCGTTGGGTTGGACTCAAATTTGACAGTTTTAAAGGCCACGTTTTCTCTGGCTAAAAAAGAACATTTTCTCCTCTTTCTTCACAACACTGAGAGATAGAGAAAATGAAAGGAGGAAAAAAAATACGTGGTGATTTACTTGTCACTTGAAAATCTTGTACTTGACAAAAAAAGGGCTTAGAATGTAAATTTTTTTTTTTACCTCTACGAGAATAGATTGCACCTTTGTAGCTGAGTAGTCTAATTGATTTGTCGTTGTAAAGAGCAAAATACGATTGAAATGTTAAAGTTTAATATTCGAAGATTGAAGTTGATAAACTCCTTCTTAAACTCTTTAAACTTAAAATTTGCTTGAGGAAGTAATATTCATCCCGACAATTACGTAACTAGAATTTACAGAAGCGCACTTACTAAAGCTTGAATATGATGAGGAATTTTGTAAAGCGTACTGCCTATTAAAGAATATACACCGTCTACCAAAAAGGTTATTTCATGGACTCGTGCAGCGTAAGTGGAAGTTGGAGGGATATTGCAAGGAACGCTGAACGTTCAGGTCGACCGAGTAGCCGAGTTCGCAGAACCTTGAAACGTGACATTATTAGAAACCGAACATAGCCGACAGCTATCATCAAGCAGGAAAGTCAGAGGTGTGCGTTTCCAATGGAACTTTACGTTCAAAGGCCCAACACACTGAATATTCATGAATACCAATAGGACTAGTGAATAGTGTACGTTGGTGTGCATTTTAACGTGAAAAATTACCAAAAACTTGATTTTGAAGTGAAATTTCTTCTCTTTTTGAGATTTTGGAAAAAGTGGAAAAAGTGGAAAGAGTTTGGAAAAAGGGGCAAAGCAATGCGTCGAATAGATGAACAAATAAGGATGCTCTCTACTAGAGGATATAGCGCTCACCATGCTCCTCTAATGGATACATTATTTTGTAAACGCGTTTGAAGTACTACCAGGTTAAGTTAGATTAGTTAGGTTAGGGAGTTAGATAAGGTTAAGTTATGTTAGATTAGGTTAGGTTTGATTAGTTAGGTTAGGGAGTAGGATAATGTTAGGTTAAGTTACTTTAGCTAGATTAGAGAGTATGATGTGGTTAGGTTATGTTAGGTTAGGGAGTAACATAAGGTTAGATTATACAGGGTTAAGTTAGATTAGTTAGGTCAGGGAGTCAGAAAAGGTTAAGTTAGGTAGGTTAAGTTAGATTAGTTAGGTTAGGTAGTAAGATAAGGTTAGGTTATGTTAGGTTAGGTAGTTTACATTAGATAGGTTAACTTATTTTATGTTAAGTGAGGTTAGGTTAGGTTAGTGGTAATTAGAAAAGTAAATTTTCAGTATTATTGAAAAAAACGGAGTCAAATATTCCGGCCAGACAAGCTGGAAGACGAATCTCCAGACACATATTCCGAAGGAAGAGTCAGACAATCACGAGAGTGTACTTCTGGTATCTGCTAAAAAGTTACGGGGGGCCATCAAGTCAAAGCGGTGAGGCAAGGTGTTCAAAGAGATCATATTTCTGCACGGCAACTCGCCAGCACATTCCACACATGAGATCGAGTGCGTTGCGGCGGAGTTGGGGTACGAAATACTGCCCTATCTTCATATTCACCCAACCTGGCCCTAAGCAATTTCTTCCTCTTCTATCGCCTGAAAAACCCGGTTCGTAGACGTCTCTTTCAAGACGACGACAAGGTCATCTTCCAGGTGGAGCAGTTCCATAAAAGTGGCATCTTGCAAGTCGTCCATTATTGGCAAAAATTTTGGACCACCGTGCAGCATCGTTTCATCTCTCAGTCTTCTGGCTGATTGTATACCTTCTTTAAACATATTGATCATTTCCTTTTAAAGCAGGAGTCTGTTTATCCAGTTGTTTAATATCTAAAGCAGTAAGTAATTAATGGAATTTTAAATTTCGGAGGAAAAAATCCAACCACAATGTATTCATCAGAATCCTATCAATGTCCAGTTCATCAATATTACACGTATTCAATCCAAAATACCGAGTTATTAAATCCGCTGAGAGAAAATTAGACCAACAATATGATTGAGAATTTACTCCCAACAATTTCTTATTTACTAACCAAATATTTTTCGTATTCTTCAGGAGACTTTTTGCTACTGAGCGGAAATAAACGTTAAAATCATGAACATAAAGAAAAGTTAAAAGTTTTTTTGCCATTATAAAACGCTTATAACAATCAAGATTAATAATATTAATAATAGTAATAATTCCATGATCCACCTGTGAGATTTTTCAAGAGGAATAGGGGCAAATTCCAATGGTTATCTTCCACAACGTACTAGGGAATCATAGAAACCTGTAGCTCACAGTTCACACCAAATTAAAGCTACTGAGTTCCCTAGTTAGTTTCCAGCATGCAACAGATGGTGGCTGTTGCTGTAGCCAAGAGTTGGCGCTGAACATTGTTCATCAGCTTTTGACAATTCAAAAACCACAGAGTAACGTTTTGTATAGGTGCCCAAGTACGAGGAGGTATCAGAACGTAAATGCCATTTATTTTTAACGGAGGAAATATACAATGCAGTCGCTATGTTCAAGTAATCATAGCCAAAAAGAAGGCTGAGTACATGCACAGACATTGCATAACAAGAAATATTCCTGCGCACACGCACTACATGCTACCAGTCGTTTTACAAATGGCCGCCGCTCTCACATCGTCTACAGTGTTAGAACAGCGAGTTCTTATAAAGTTTCTTTGTGACGAGCCCCCAGTCCAAAGACAGCCCAGTAAACTACTGATAAGTTTATTTCCGAACTTGATAATTATTGAGTTTCCAGTAGAATAATCATAGTTAATACGAGGGTTGGGGCATAAGTCATGGCAACTATTTTTTTTCTCAGAGCTAAGGGATGGTATCATAAAATGTCATATGTCTCAAGGAAGCTGTGACTGCTAGTATGTTTCCACAACATTAGATGGCTCCGTGAATACCTGATGTTGCGCAGAGAGCAATATTAAATCAGTTCTCAGTCAACCGCCGTGCAAGGTGGATGTAACCAGAGTTGAACAACGCTCGTATATCAAAACAGCCGTTCTCTATTTTGATTTCTGTTACTTATTCTGGAAAATGAAATCTGTAATCATGTTCCAGAATAAATTTTCCAGAAGCATGAAACGTATGAAACATTACAGGCTTCATGATTCTGTAATGTTGCCAACTATCTTAATAAACATGAGAAGCAAAGTGTTGGCGTGTTGTTAAATGTCCGTACATTTCGTCCATTCCTTGTCCTTTCATCTGTATATTTCACATTTTCCACCCATGCTTGAATTCTCTTAAAAAAAATAGTTGCTATGACTTATGCCCCAACCCTCGTAGTTACTACTTCATGAAGTCTGCTAATATTCAGTTCTACTTGATTTGCATAAAACAATGCACCTTTTAGCTCGTATGCTTCGTTCCATGCTAATACGAAAGTTCTAATGCAATTCAATTCACTATATGAAGAATACATACGGTTCTAGTGTCCTTCGTTCACAACACATCAAGCATTAATTCAGGTGTTACCCAGGAGAACTGTCCTCCACGTTGAGTAGAAAAACTTTATACTACAGTTATTGCCTACTCCCGAGTAGTGGGATTATTTAACGTTATCGTCTATCAGGGTCCTTTAATACTGCTTGACAATAATACCTCTCTGATATTCGACTTCATCCATGACATTATATTCGCACTTGAAATCTGGTTTCCAGACCGCCTTGTCTTAACTGTAGTCCAAAGCATGACCTATCCTGAAAAATATTTCAAATACTGGAACCTTGTAGCCGGCTGTGACACTCTTGTCACCCCAATCTGGCATACTGTCCTTTAACACCACTTAGCATGAAAAAATCAATTTATTTCCTTTTTCTCCTTCTTATCACCAAGCAACTTCCCAACAAAAAGCCGAGTTAAGAGAAAACACAATGAGTGGCCGCAGTCGATTGTTAAAAAGCAAAAAAAAAGCAGCTAACAATAAGTAGAACGGTTTCAGAGTTAATATGTAAAAGGAAACATTAAAATTTATCAAGACAAAAAATTAAATAAAATACACTGATTGGACGAAAAGTAATTGGACACCCATCCATCCGGCAAAAAATGGACCTTTCTGCTACCACACGTGTCACTACAGTATGGAAATGTAAAGATAGTCATCAGACAACAGCATTGACTCTAACTGAAACATCATGCCGCGACAGGCGGATCTGACAGAGTTCGAAAAAGGTGTCCTGGTTGGAATATCGCTCCAAAGCGCATCCATACGAGAGATTGCCAGCAGCCGGAACCACCCAAAATCAACAGTGGCGTATGTGCTGAAGAAGTACAGGACCAATGGACATTGTAGGAATGCACCAAGGCCTGGTCGTCCAGCCGCATTGACCGACAGGGACCGTCGAGTGCTGCAGCGGGAGATACAGAAGAACCGACGTTCGACGATGACCACCATCGCCGGGGAAATTCCAGCAGGCATCTGGATGTCACGTATCCACCAAGACCCTCCGAAAGGAGGCCCACATGCTGAGGCTCCTTCCTGGGTGTATCATCCCAACAGTGAAGTTCGGCGGAGGAGGAATTTTGGTGTGGGGCTGTTTTTCGTGGTATGGCTTAGCCCCGGTAGTAAACGTGGAAGGCACCATGAGGGCTACGGACTACACTACCATCCTAGACAATTCCGTTCTCCCAACCCTTTGGCAAACCTACGGTCTAGAGCCATGCCTGTACCAAGACGACAATGCCAGGCCACATGTTGCAGCTCATACCCTTCAATGGTATGCCGATAATAATGTTGAACGCATGCAGGGGCCAGCCCAGAGCCCCGACCTGAATCCAATCGAACATCTGTGGGATGAAGTCGAGCGTCGGTTGAGAGGTAGTAGCCCACTCCGCAAAACACTACCTGAACTGTGGAGGGCTGTACGGGACATTTAGCGGGAGATTCCTGTGGGGGTCGTACGTACTCTTGTGGTAAGCATGCCCCGGAGAGTGGCCGCCGTGATTGCAGCCAGAGGAGGGCCGACAGCGAGGTGTCCAATTACTTTCTTCCAATCAGTGTACATTATACATAGAATTGCAAAAGGTGACCAAAACTACTTGTCACATCTTTATTGCAAAAGGTAAGAACTCGCTGAAATTAATGGAAAATGGTAGAAGTTTGCGGTGCCGACTGTCTGGACTGTTCCTGAGTGTACAAATGGTATAAAATCTTTCGGAAAGGACATTAACAACACTATCAGAGAAAACCGTCGCATTTGCTTGAAAGAAATGAGTGAAACGACTCACATATCCTATGGATCTACATGGGATATGGTGCATGAGAAGCTTGGATACCGCAAAATCTGTACTCGTTGGATTCCAAAAAGTCTGACACTAGAACAGACCGACAACAGAATGGCGTGCAGTCTGCAATATTCGCAGTGATACAACCAGGAGAAAATGTGTTTCTGAATGACATTGTCACAGGAGATGAGACCTGGGTCTTACACTTCACATGTGGGCCTTACACTGTATGGCCAACGTCGTGAAAGCAAAACTGGTCCGTTTCTGGTGGGAAGTTTTGAACCATCCAGCCTCCAGTCCGGACTTACCACCTCGTTGGTCCCATGAAGATATTTCTTGGTGGTCAGAGGTTTGAGACTAATGAGGAACACAAATCTGCCGTGCGCCGTTGGCTGTATTCATAGTTCTATGAGCGGGGTATTCTGAAACTAGTGCATCGTTGGGATAAATGCCTAAATCGTGAAGATCCCTATGTGACAAAGTAGATAAATACGTGTAGCTACTTCTATTAACATTTAGAGATAACTTATATCCCACTTCTGAAATTTTAGCTGTGGTATTTTAAAATGTTTGAGTTAGAAAAACTTTTCGAATTCCATTGACTTTTAAAGTGCAAACGGAATCAAAGTTTTGTCATCACGTGCCACTATAAATCTATTCAACTACCGATGTAACCGAAGTTTCCCTAGTTCAGTCTCTTCTAAAAGGGTTCTTCCAGTACAAATATATCAAGAGTCGCTTTGTCAATGGAATGACTTAGTTGACATTTATGGTAACTTTTAACGCTCCGTTTTCTGAATAAGAGCGTTCAATTGTGGCACCCTTCGTCATTACAGCTCCGGGGTGGGGGGTGGGGGAGACAGTCTTTCGGTGACAACAGTTTGGCAAAGACGCCTCTCGGCGAATCGGGGAAAGTTTATCTGGATCTTAACAAAGAAGGGAGAGCATGACACCTCGGTGCGACCTCCCATAAAGACGATAAATGGTTGGGCCTTCCTCCTTCACTGGCCCTCAGTGATTAATCGTAAACAATCCCATTTTTCTTTCATTTTCTCTTCAAGATCTACAGATTAGGAAAGAAGGAAAAAAACGCGGTGGGAAAAAATGTCGCGCAGTTTTTAACTCCCCCTTTTCATCTGGAGGCAAAAATAAATTGGAAGGCCCCAGATCATTTCTTACATCCAATCAAATTCCATCAACTCTCCATCACCGTTGCCTCTACACCTCCTATCTTTTTATGACGCTCGAAATGTACGGAAAGGACAAGGGCGAAGGAGACGTCGCCTGGCTCGTAAGTCTTACTCGTTACTGACCGGAAATTACACCTTCACCGTTAACTTATTACTCCAAGGTATGGAGCTACATCGACTACAACATTCGACGAACAAAAGGAAGAGGGCAGAAAAATCTGATCAAATGAGGTCATAATAGAGATGTGAAACGTTCTTATCTCTCCTTTCGCTTTTCAAGTTAACATTCTTTAACGTTTACTGGCGTTTTCATATCTAGGGTATTCCGATTAAATGTGTAACGCCATCTTTAATCTATATCACCCTTTACGAGATATAATAACAGCTCCGAACACCGGGTAAGTGAATAAGACAGAAGGTTGTTAGAGGTCTATATTAACAATTAGCATATTCGTATGGAGTGCGTGCGTTCATTCGACGTGAGCTATCACGTGGGGTATCGTTAAAGCAGGTATTGAACAGCGAGCTATAAACATGGGGTTATGCCACCGAAAATTGACAGGGCTACATAACAGCCTTTTCCGACGTCGTCAAATGCAGCTATTCTGAAATTATGAAAGCACGCAAGAAGCAAGATTTCGTAGTTCCCAAGCAACTGATATCAAGTGTACTAAGTAACATTGGCAAAACTAGAAACGGCACCATTCCTGGGGGTAAAAAGCAGGCCATTTCGAGGCCATCCACTAGTTCATCCGTAAAGTTCAGGCTATCGTAATGGGCTATCGTAAGACAAGACGTCGAGTCAAACCGCCACGTCAACTCGCCTGTTCCTGGAACACATGCACGCAGATACCAGAATCCGGTCCATTCCATTCAGCAACATACCCGCCAAATCGGTTTGGTTTGGTTTGTTTGGTATTAACGTCCTTTTCAACTGCCATGGTCATTTCAGGACGGCGTTATAGGGGCCGCAAATTTTGCCTCGCAAGGGTTCTTTAACGTGCAGCCGGCAAACGACTACACGGGACCAACGGCTTTACTTCCCTTCCGAAGGAAGTGCGTGATCTCAGGATTTCCCCCTGAAAAATCCTCGTCCTCCTCGGCCGGGATCGAACCCGCGTACTCGAGCATCAGAGGCGATCACGCAACCGCTGAGCCGCCGAGGCCGATCCCGCCAAATCGCCTGTGGAATTTTCTGGCTTCGGTCCACGGAAAGAGACGATCGCGAACAGGGCAATAGCAGCGATGCATGGATACAAGATTGAACACATTCGATGGTGGCGAAAATGATTTTCTACTTTTTCTGGCCCTCTGTATCTTGTTACCATAGATTTCTAACAACCATCTGTACAAGGTGTATATCCAAAATACGTTTACAAACTTTGAGAGCGGGTCCCTCTTATCAACACAAGAAACTCAGTCTATAAAAAAAACCTACGAGGCCTGTTTAAAAAATAATGGGAATGCATGCACAGCGTGTTATAAGCTTATAAGCAAACAGGAGAGGACTTCTCTAATGGTAGTTCAGATAAATATCTATTCGGTCTTCAGTATAGTTTTCAACTCCTGTCACGTTATTGATATGAAACGTTCGCGTGAAGAGTGTTTCTTTAGTATATCACGGAACGGATCTCTCGAAATTGGAAAACTTCGAGCTGAGAACTGAGGAAACATTACTGAAACTTGGATGCTGAATTTATGACAATGCCCCTTGTCAAACAGCGCTCCCGACCATGCAATTTCTGGCCCTAATAGGCATTTCAATGGTACCTCTGCCTCCTTATTGCGCCATGTGACTTCCTCTTTCCTAACTTGAGACGACGTTTTGCCCTCTGTTGAAGTGATTGATGTTGAAGCCCGTGACGGACCAAATGAATGTGCTTACGAGGGGCGGTCATAAAGTCATTACTATAAGCTGGAAGACAGATGGGGTGATGCCGCACGGTGGTGGCATCAAACGTTGTCCACATATGCACTTCCCAGGGCCACCACTCTTTCAACGATGGACGACATGCTGGATGCCAGTTTTATAGAAGTCCTCCTTTTGGCTGTTGAAGGAAATGCCGTTCACGGCGAGGGAAGAGTGAATACGACGGACGAGGCAGTATTTTGAACCCCTGCTCTCCTACAACGCGCATGATCTCATTTGCGAATGTGCCAACGCGATGTCCTACAGAAGTCTGACCCGCTTTGATTTGATGGCCTCACGCCTCACATAACTTCCGCAAGAGGTTCCAGTAGCACGATTCTGTGATTGTCTGGCCTTTCTGCGCGTATTCCGTCAAAACAACCCAAAAACACATATCATGACCTTTCTCGACGATGGCTGTGATTTCGCGTTCTTCGGCGACGGGAAAGAGGCATGTTTTTACTGTTCTGATTTTTCTTTTCAGGGTGGTAATGATAAAACCAACGTTCATCCGTGTGGCTTCAACGTATCCAGTGCCGTCAGACAAACGTGGAAATCGAATCTCGGAGAGGACGGTCCTTCATCTGTGACGAGCCACAAATCGAGACGTAGTCCTCTCAGACCACCGTATCAACATGGAATAAATCATGAGAAAGGTCAACGCCAGCCTGACGCAGGTTCAAAAGCTCGGAAAGGCATGAGCAAACATGGCCCCCACCTGGTAACGTCCTTTGTCAATTGGAGTTCTGCGTATAGGTTGTTGCATACAGTGCCATGGCTGACGTTGACTTTTCTCATGATTTGTTATGTTGATACGGCGGTCTGAGAAGATTATCTTCTCGATTTGTGGCTCGTCACAGATGAAGGAGCCACGCTAGTCTCGCCGCAGTACTATGAGGCAGTACCATAAACGGCTGCTAACTCCTCATGGATTTGGTTGGCGTTGTTCCCCTTCAAATGTAGGAACCTCATCACGGCCACAACTCTAATTTTGTTCATGCAGCTCATTTGTTCGTCCGATGATACCATCATTGACAGCAGTTGCTGGCCTTGCCTTATGAGGTTCATTGCCGATGAATTCTCGCCCTCTTTCAAACTTTTGGCACCAAACAAAGACGGATGATCGAGACAAACATGACTCGGTGAACTGTCTTTGAAGTCTCTGATGAATTTCAGATGCTTTCACACCTTCGTCGTTCCACTTTGGTCGACACATCGCTGTCCGCCATTTTGTTTAAACAAACAATCGGTTGTCTGGTGCTGCATTTGCATGACAGGCGGTAGTTGCCATCCCAACAATGAAAGTTTAGATTTTTACAACAAGTCCAGGTCAAATTTGAACGCCCCTCGTAGTCAAAATTACACTGAAACGGCATACTAACAAAATCGATTATGAAGCTGATCTTTGAAGACCTCTGTTAAAGAGAAAAAAAAATCAAAATTCCAGCTTAGAGGCATTCTTGAGAAAATATTTTGAACTTCCCACCCCAAAATTAATAGAATCAAGAAAATTATTAAGAGTAACTAAGAAATGCTAAGGGGTGTTCGTTAGTAGTAGGAGTTTAACTTAATTTCAGATTCGCACTACTCAAAAGTGCCGCGTGAAGAAAATGCGACTGGCGAATCCCAGAGAAAGGGAAGAAAAGGCAATTTCGAGGATAATGCCATCTTTTTTTTTTCCTCTTTTCATACCAATAAAAATTAATTTCCTTTAATTTACACTGATGACTTTCTGCAAGTAACGAACATTTAGTTGATAAATTAAGAGGTAATTCAAGGGTTTGTTAGAACGAACTTTCCAAATGGCTTTCTCGTCCAGATGCTCTCCTGCACTGTTTAATGAGATCACTTTTAACCATCAATTTACGAAAGCCTTCCTTCCAGCGCCGTAGATAAAATTAGAGAAGATACGCAGAAAAAGAAGGGAATAAAGGGGGCTGCGAGGGCGAGGTGGATAGTGGAGAAGCAGAGAGAGAGAGAGAGAGAGAGAGAGAATGAGAGAAACAGTTCAGAGTGAGCTTGATAATGGGATCGGTTCGTAGTAGCAAAGAGGAGGTCGAAACGAAGTAAATGGGTCCGCGAGGCAACTGTTGATTTTATTCCCTAGCTTAAGTTCATCGACTGTCTATTTGGAAACGAACTTTTATGTTTCAGTAGTATGAAATGAAAGTTCGTTTCTGGAGGGCTGCTTCAATTTGCAGCAAATGCTTCCAGTACAGATTAATTCGAGTCGAAATGATTTCGGTGGAGACTATTCGCCTTTCGTTTCCTGATAAGCGAATGGGAAACATGGAGGCCCGGCTGGATGGTGAGAAGAGGGTGTGGATGAAATTGTATTAGCTGATTTTGACAGTCTTGCGCGGAAGGAGTACAAACGGCTCGTCCTTCAGAGATTGGAATCGATACAGAGTTAGGCGCTGGGCAAAATACGTGAGATTTTTGCAACTCGCGTTAAAGTTCGTCCACCCACCTCTACACTCCCCACACTCCAACCACATGATTTCTTGATGACATTTCGTCGATGAATTTTAAATAATTTCCCTGTCTCGATCGCGCTTTCTCTTTCATGGCACATACGCTGACAGAAGATAAATTATTTATGGGAAACCTTCTCATATTCCTCGCAGAACGCTGGGTCGAAAAAGAAAGTGGCATGAATTTCAAAAACTTTTTTAGATATTAATAAACTTTAAACACAGATGACAAGAGCTGGAGCTTTTAAGAAATTTATAACAACGGTCATACCCTATTCTGACATCCAGTTTCTAATATAATATCTCCTTTAATATATAACATCTTCACTTTCAAACACTACTCTGATGGTATTTTGCTTTCTTGTTATAGATCTATTCTCATAGCGAGGCCTTCGAGATTAACAAGGTCTGTCCATGCTGTTGTAAACTGCTTCCGAAAGCAATTTCGAAATTTCATTACCAGGTGTCCTCCCTTTGTAGATAAACAGAAAGCCAACTATTTCAATTGGCTTACCGCTGTGTAAATATGCTTTAAATAAACACACATACGTAGATATAGTTCGGATATAAAAAAATAAAAGTCCTTTGAAGTTTTCTTGGTTTTCCATCAGATAATATTTGAAAAGACAAGTGGAATACACCGCCCTGCCAAAAGAATACGGACACCCCTATACAGGGTGGTCCATAAGTCTGTCCCCCCCTTTTATTTTTTGAGTCCATAAGTCTATCCCTTACAGTCCTGCCAAAAACCGTAAGGGATAGAGAAAAAAAACCCAATTGCAAACTTGTTCAGCATAAAAAAAAACAAACAAAACAAAAAAAATCATCCAAATCGGACCAACCAATCACCTACAATCAGAAGATCATGTTGACCATTTCCGGAACATTGTAGCTTGCCATCCTGGAATTGTTCTGTCTTCTGTGTGCTGAAACATGCCTTTTATTTGCTTTTCCGCATGAAAGTGAATGCGAGTATGGTAATTTATGTTAATTTTTTGATTTGCATGCTTTACATGGCGGAAATATCAACATTCAGTTTTCCTTGTGCAGTGTAAGCTAATAACAGTTCACCACGTGATTGTGGGTGATTGGTTGGTCCGATTTGGATGATTTTGTTTTGTTTTGTTTGTTTTTTTATGCTGAACAAGTTTGCAATTGGGTTTTTTCTCTATCCCTTACGGTTTTTGAAATAAATTTTGAATGTGTCCTAATTTGCATATTTGGGATGATGAAAAGTGCACCATGGGATAGGCCACCCACAACTTTCTATTCATTGGATTCATCAAAATTGACATATCTGCTTCGGTTCAAAAAATAAAAGGGGAAGACAGACTTATGGACCACCCTGTATACAAACGTTTTGTCGAATATCTAAAAAATACTTGACGAATTATCCTGAAACTTAAGGGGTCTAAAGACCATGTTATACCTCATATATTGCGAAAGTTTTGTCCCGAAGGCAAATAGGGAACAAGCAATAAATTGAACAAAGAATTAATGTTTGGGATCACCCTGTAAAAAATAATGCTTGAAATGCGTTGTAGCTGTAGCATATGATTATGTGGCTTCCTTTACCTATCTCTTTTCATTTAGATGAGAATAGCACGGACATTCATGGAGATAAAAAGGTTTCTTTAAAAAATTTGAAATTTTTTATAAGTTTTTTGTTTATAACATGCAAGGTTTTCAACCCAATGTAATTCGATTTTCAGAAAAGTTGATAAATTACAGTAGAGACAACATCCTGCAATCAGAATAACAGAATATTTAATGAATTATGAGCATTTTTACTAAATAGTGTTTAACTGCGCATGCGCAATTTAACTACAGGGTGTTATAATTAAAGTGACACCATTTAGACCCTTCTAGCGGCCGTTCTGGTAATCAGATTTTGACGAAATCTGAGGTATATGTATACAGACCATGGGGAAGAGAATTTTGCAATAAGAAAAATTAGTTCATATTTTGACCGCTACGTCAAAATATGGCGCATGAACAATAACAAGAATAAGTTAGAAGCAGAGAAATTTATAATATTTTTGTTCATTCCATTTGTGTCAATGACCTGTTCAAAGCGCATTATTGCATGTTCCACAGTAGAGCGAAGAGTTTCCTGAGGAATCGCAGTGATATGGCGTATTATGCTTGCTTTCAATTCAGGGACAGCCCGGATTCTTCCTCCATAGACATTATCTTTAAAATATCCCCACAACCACAAGTCATAAGGGTTTAAGTCCGGTGAACGAGGAAGCCATGCAGTTGGAAAAATTCTCGAAATCACCCGATCATCTCCAAAATGAGCATGAAGCAGTTCCTTCACTTGTCGTGCATTGTGGGGTATTGCACCATCTTGCATAAAGACAGTAGTGTCCAAACATTGTCTTTCTTGTAAAGCAGGAATGACTTTCTGCTGCAGAAGTTCGTAGTAACGAGCACCAGTGATTGAACATCTTTTAGTGCCTTGAGAAGTGTTGTCATCAAAGAAAAAGGGGCCAAGAATGAAATATAAAGTGAATCCGCACCATACAGTCACATAATCAGGGTGCAAAAGCTTTTTATGCAAAACCAGATATGACAGTTTTGAGCATTCACTGCTTCGTCTAGTGAGAAATGCGCTTCATCTGAACACGGCCATGCATTATCGACGGCTATTCTAGCCAGAAACTGGCAAGCGTTTTTCCGGATCTTCATGAAGCAACTTTTGAATCACCTGGATCTTGTATGGATACCACTTTAAACTGGAACGCAAAACTTTTTGTAACGTAGATCATGGAATAGACAAATCACGTGATACGGCTCGAGCACTTGCTGAAAAATATTAGGAAATTGAAGCTCTATCCACTACAGCAGCAGCAACGTCTTCCACAGTCTCATTTGCAATTCGTTTCCGTCCTCTCCCTAGCAGCACACCCAACTCACCAGTTTCTTCAAATTTCTTAATCATCTTTTTTAAACCATTAATAGACATAGGCCCATTTCGTAAGTTTTTCAAACGTCGATATTCTCTTAGTGCAGCAGAAGCATTATTGCAGTTCTGGTAAACAACTTCACCAATAAAGCTCGATCCTTTTTTTAGCTAAAGCCATCGTGAAGAATGACTTTACATTTAATTCCACTGTCATTTTAAAGCTTTTCTAATTTTACATCTCATTTGCATAACATATCTGATTGAGTAAAATTCTCAGATAGTTTCTGACATGACCAGCGCCATATTTTGACGTAGCGGTCAAAATGTGAACTAATTTTTTTTATTGCAAAATTCTCTTCCCAATGTTTTATGTATAACATATATGTCAAGTTTCGTCAAACTCTGATTACCAGAACGGCCGCTAAAAGGGTCTAAATGGTGTCACTTTAATTATAATTACCATTTGCATAGTTTACTAGCTGTTTTACCCGGCGTTGCTCGGGCTCTTTTTTTGATGAAATATTGGAATTTCCTTGAATGAATATTCAGAAAAAAGTTCACATGAAAAAAGGGCCGTATTCGGAGACGCCATCCATTGGGAGCTTTTTGTTAAAGAAATTGTACTGATATACGCGTTTTCACACGATGGTATTGTTCGTCTTATCTTACTGGCAGTGATACTTATCATTAACTTACCTTAAGTCGATATACTCTAATGACAAATTACTGGCCGTTTAATCAAGGTCGTATAGTGGTTCAATGCCGTCTGTCTTATTTTTATTTATACCGCAATACTCCCTTCTATTTTGAGATTTACAACTAATAATTACACTGGCCAACAAAATTTAAGATTTTTCTTGTGACAAAATGAAAGTGGGTAATTTTTGGTAGTATGTTGTCTGCTGATTTCGAATATAATTTTTAAATTTCTCTAGCACGCACAGCTTTCTTGTTTTACAATGAAACATTTTTAAATCATTCAGTGTTTGGGGCCTGGTAAATTTCCTTGCGGCCCCGAAAAATGGATACTTTAACAAAGTAGCCGCTTCTCTTCACTCCCATTACTTTAACATAGAAGTCGCGATGTGCATAACTTGAAAACTTGACGTGATAGAAAAAATCTAAAAGCAAATTCGGATTCTACCTACAAATTACTACTAAGAACACTTTGTATGGTCTTAGTCACAAAATGTGTGTTGACTAGCGTTATAGTTACTTATCCGCTAACAATGCTCTCAGTAACAAATCTAACTATCATCTATTAAAAAACCTCCTTCCGCTTTGGCATGACTTACCAAGAATAAAAGGAAGATTAATGCAATAATGAATATGAAATCTAATAAAATTGGACAATTGAATAAAATGTATATGATTATATTTAAAGAAAGGACAGATTAGCCAAATGTACAGAGCTACTCTTATAAATATCCTAAGGAAATACCGTGAAAATTCAGAAATATATCGCCGACAGAATGAGTTGAATTTCAGTTGATGCCAAAAATAAACAAAACGATAAGGGGTTTTCTCCAAATTTTAATTTTTGTACCGGACACCAGTATCAATTCCGTACGCTCATATGAAGTCAATATGAGGTCAATATGCCTTCTGTTTTAAGATCAATAGGCAGATAATTTATATAACATTTACTGTATGGGGATGCAAAAATAATAATAATAATAATTTATTTATTTATTTATTTGAAATTAAAGCTATTGGGAACAAGAAACAAAAACGCAATTACAATTGATTGCATTTACATATTTGTTAAATAATTTGTTAACATGAGTCTTACGGTTAATACAGTTTAATATTGTTGCTCTCGTTTCATAAGGAAAGAGATTCCAATCTTCGTTAGCGTTATATGGAAAGGCCTTTTTTACTGCCGACTGGAGGACATAGGGTGAATCGAGATGGTTGCAATTTAAATTTACGGGTAACTCGGGTGGGTACGGTATTATTTATCCTTTGAGGGCCTGTAAAATTCTTGAACTTGGCCGCTTGTATTAGACCCGGAAGCGTTAATGACTCAATGGCTGTACATTAAGCGTTATGGCTAACAGATCTACACTATCTACCCAGAAGTAATCGAACATTTTCCTTTAGCTGATATGAAGCCAATATGAAGTCAATCATCGTAAGGAGAAGTTGAAACGGTTGTCCGGTCCAAAAATAAAAATTTGGAGAGAACCCCTTATCGTTTTGTATATCTTTGAGAGTAACTGAAATTCAGCTCATTCTATCGGCGATATCTTTTTGAATTTCCACGCTATTTGCTTGGGCTTTTTATAATAGTAACTCTATACATTTGGCTGATAAATTGTGCAAAGACATTTTGATAACCCTTGCGCATGCGCAGTTAAATATTATTTAGCAGAAATGCTCATATTTCATAAAATATTTAATATTTTTATATTCTGATTGCAGTTTTGTCTCTACTTTAGTTTGTCAAGTTTTCTGAAAATGGCATTGCATTGGATGAAAACCCTGCATGTCATAAATAAAACACTAAAGAAAACATTTCGATTTTTTTAAACGAGCCTTTATATCTCCATGAATATACAAGCTACTCTCATCCAAATGAAGACAGATAAGTAAAAGAAGCCTCATAATCATATGCTACAGCTATAATGCATTTCAAGCATGATTCTTTACAGGTCGATCCCAAACATTTTTTTTTGGTTCACTTTGTTGCTGATCCCCTATTCGCCTTCGGGACAAGACCTTCGCTGAAATATATGAGGTGTAACAGGCTCTTTATACCCCTGAAATTTCAGGATGATTCGTCAAGAATTTTTCTAGATATTCCACAAAAAGGTCTAAAATTGAAAGTGTCCAAATACTTTTGGGTAGATAGTGTATCCGGGGGACTTGAAAAGTCCATTGAAAAGAAATGAGTTGTTTGCAACTTGTATCCTCGGAATTAAAAAACGGGATGCAGAGAACATAAAATAATCGCATAGTATATTTTGGAAAACAACAAACTCTTTGATTATGGTGATTTTTCTCCTATTCAAGGTCTTTTTAGGCGTTCGACAATAAGACGGTGCAATTGCGTGACATGATTTTCAATGCAGGATTTAAAGGATAACTCATCAAATAAAACCCCAAGAATTTTTTAGGTGGCTAGTGTTGCTATTCGTAAATCTAAGAAAACGGGTCTTGGGTTTATTCAATACCATAAGAACTTTGTAGTGGGCGCAATGCTCCATATGTTGAAGTCTAAGAAAGTAACGAGTAAGAGAAAATATATGTATAATATAAATGCAAATAGGCACTTTCCTTTATATAGATCTGACTTTTATGACTCAAACATCTTTTGTTCTAATCTTATTCAATTATTTTGTTAATTTTCTCTACATCCCGTAAATCTGTATTTAGTGTGCCTATGAAGTCATTGAATATGAACTCGTATATTATTGGACATAGTTGTTATCGATATTAAGTTGGATTAGGAATTTTATTAACACTCCGTAAGCTTCCCGAATAAGTAGCATTTTATTTTTTTACCGTGACTGTATAGGACTGAATACTGTAGGAAATGATTAACACATGGCTTAAGCACAAATAGAAACCGCTGAATGGTATAAGAATACTCATCTAAAAATTAATTTATATTTTATGTAAGTAATAATGTTCACAGGATTATCAGATTCTTTGACAAGTCGTTTCTTCTTTAACTAAGGTATAAATATTCAAATCTTATTAACATTGAAAAAAACTTTCAAGATTAAGGCGCGTCGAGCTAATCAATTAAAGATGCAAAGGAAAGATACGTTTTAAAGTCATTAATGGAAGTTCGGGTTAAATGAAAAAACAACAATGCATAGATTTGAATGTGTTTTGCCTGAAATATAGAAGCATGCGTTCATTTTTTCTAAATTAACAACCATCAAATGATAGGAAAAAACTAGTTAAAACAACACAAGAAGCAAGACTCTTCATTAAATACAAAATATTTTATAGAGTCTAGGGAGGAATCCATTTTCAACGAAACATTTTAAATTACGCAGAGTTTGGGGCCTGATACTTTTCCTGTTGTCCAAAAATATAGATACTTCAATATTACAGCCGTTTCTCTTCACACAATGACATAGCGACTGCAATGTTAAAGTAATAAACCATTAATGAATGACATAACTAAGTACCGAAAGGCTAAACTAATCGCCGTCACAAATATTTGAAACATTTCCAAAATTTTTGAATTCTTTTTGAAAACATAAAAACAGTTTCCAGTGATTCAAATTCGGTAATCTTCAAATTTTATAATTCATGATTCGTCGTTACTTGTTGTTTGACATGTTTCATGCCCTACGTTAGCATTGAAGACTTCTAATCGTACCATAATGCCATCATCAGCAAAGATAACACTGAATCAAATTCGACCATCTTTGCACTTATTAATTACTCTTATATATTCGCACATGACATATCGTTACAAGTAGTTTGATATATTACATGGCATATCGTTACAAGTAGTTTGATATATTACATGGCATATCGTTACAAGTAGTTTGATATATTACATGACATATCTTTGCATTGAAATATTTCATTGGTACCATAGTGGTGTCATTAGAACATGTAACACTGAATCAAATTTAACTATCTTCAAACTATGTAATTACTCTTATATGTTCGTTCGTGACTTGTCGTTACAAGTTACTTGATATATTACATGATATAACTTAGCTTTGGAAATTTCCAATGGTACCATAATGGTAATCATTAAAACATGTACTAATAAACTATTTCACTAGAGGATTCTGAGGTGACATGGATTCAGAATTTATACTCATAAACGATAATGCATATCCCAACAGAGTTCTGCTGGTGGAGTACTTTCTGCAGGTGAAGATATTCAAAGCATCATGTGGCCAGCAAGATCTCCGAATATGAACTCCATTGAGCATGCAGGGGAGAAAACGTACAGAAAATTTGCAGGGAAGGTAAAGTTTTATTCGCTCTTATTTTATCATATCGAGTTGTTTGATATACTACTTTCTATATCTTATCATTGACAATTTTAGAGGTTGTCATAAGTGCCATTTAACGATTACGACCATCTTCGTAATGGTTCATGCACGGAACCATATTTATCAATTGATGAAAACAGTAATTAATAACGTTATAATCGCTTATAACTCTTCGTTACTAGTTGTTTGAAGTACTACTTACTGTATCATATCATTGAACCGATTTCGATCATCTTCGTGATTGATTTGTGTAATGAACCATATTAATCGATTGACGAAAAGATATTTTGAAAATCTTTCATAGGCTTCGAGAAGATACAGGAATGGCATAAAGAACCTTTCGGTAATTAATAAGCCATTAAAGAATGACATAAACAAGTATCGAAAGGCTAAACTAATTGCCGTCACATAAATTATTTGAAACATAATTCCAAGATTTCCTGTAAACAAATAATGAAAGTGTTATTGCATCATTGCCATCGCAACAAATTTTCATGCAAAAGATTGTCATTGACACAGCCTTACATATCACCCCTTGCCCAGGTATATCAGCTAGGGTTATCTTCTTACTCCCGCAGAACTGTTTCCCCCATATTGTAATTAACATGTATACCAAGTTTCGTTGAAATTGCTCCAGGCGTTCCAGAGTTATTGCGAGACAGACGCACACATCAATTTTTATGTATACTACTTAAAGAGGCACGGTACCCGGGCCGGGTGAGGCCGGGCAGTGAAAAGCATGTGTGAAATTGTGGCCAACTGCAGCCCTTTAGCAATTCTTCCCAAAAATAGAAATGTATTTTATTTTAGTTTATTACTGTATTTAATTTCCCTCCAAACAAAATTGAATATGTAACACTGCATAAAATTCCCGTTGTTCAGGCTTTTCTTGGAATTGATAATTCTTGGAAGGTAACATTTTATTGAAAATCTTTAAAAATGAGCAATAACTAGAGATAATGGAGAGTTAGCTAATTATTGAGAAACAATGGAAATGCGGCAGAGAAAGCAGCCCCTTAATGTTTTTATTTAAAATTCCTTTTAGGCTAAGCACTCGCGCTATCTAGGAAAGGCTAACAGATATTTCTGTAGGTATTATATACACACCGGCCAATGAATTAGAAACCTTCGTTCAATTTGTTATTGACCCTCCTTTGGCTGTAATTCCAGAACATACACGGCTTGGCATAGACTCTACAAGGTTGCAATGCAGAGTAGACGGAAGCGGATGCCTTCGACGAATGTCTCTTTCCAACATGTCCCAAACATTCTCGAACGGATTCAAATCCGGACTTTGCGTTGGCCACGGCAGATGTTGCAAGTCGGTGTCATGTTCAGAAAACCACTCCTGAACAATTCTTGCTCGATGGACAGTAGCATTGTCGACCCTGAAGAACCCGTCACCATTTGGGATGGACTTGATCTGCAACAATGTTCAGGTAGTTTTTGGCTTTCACCCGATTGTCAAGGAATATCAGGGGATCCTTGCCATACCAACAAAACAAGGCCCATACCATGATATCTCCTCCTGCAGATTGAACTGTGTTCACAACACATGAGGGGTCCATCGCTTCATGGGGCTGCCGCCAAATTCTCTGCCGGCCATCGGTGCAAAACAATGTGACTCATCCGACCACATCAGCTTTTTCCAGTCGTCTACTGTCCAGTCACACCGTTCTATACACCACTACAGCGAACTTTCCGGTTTGTTGCTGACTCCAGGGGCTTCCTCACTGGTAAGCAAATTCCCACCCCTGTTCGCTTCAACTCTCGGCGCATTGTTCTGAAGAGATGGGTTGCGATGATCCTTCATTGAAGTCTGCCATCAGTTACTCCACAGTAGACCTTCGGTTTTGCCGCACAACCCGTCTCAAACGACATCGGTCCCTGTCTGTGTCGACTGTTTTTGATCCACAATTCTGCCGTTTCGACAACTCTTATGGATTCCGTTTCCACGCATTGAACACCTTGGAGACCTGACCTTTTCAGATACCGGTCAGTTGTACTGTCCGGGAAATCTTAGCTCCAGCTAGACGGGCTCCCACAATAACTCCTTTTTGGAATACAAACAGGTCTGCTGTTTTCCCCATTTTGCTCAACTTGAGCAGCTGCAGCTTGTTCCTACCCTGTACCTGCAGCTTGGAATGAGCATATCACTATCATTTCTGACCTATGACCCAGCTTTACATATCACTACAGTAATTCATCACGGGTTTCTAATTCATTGGCCAGTGTGTGTAGCTATTGATGATAAGATTACTCCAGTTTAGATTTAATTGCAGTAAAATCCCTATGCAATTAATGTAGAAAGAATATGAAGCTTCTAGAAGGTTATACTGTAATCTATGACGTATTAGTCAATTATACTGTAATAAAATTATAAATCTAATGAATAATACAAAATCCTCACCCGCCTTAGATATGTAATTGATATTAGACATTAATTTAAATTTATATGGAAAGTAAGACCTCGGATCATTTGCTATGACGCCGCTTCATTTTCTTTCGAGTTCTCTAATTAACTGGTAAAAGCTTTGCAGAACTTTAATTAGAGTAGGATTATACAACTTTAATTAAAACAGTTTTTAGAAATATTGAAGTTTTGTCGTATCTTTTTCTACTTTTAAATTATTTATAAAAAGTACGAACAAGAAACCTTCGAATCGACGCCATATATAGAAAATGGTTCGAACTCATAAAATTTCTTTACGGTTCATCTTGTTAGCGTAAATTAGCAAGAATACCCTTAAAATCAAAGTTCAAAATATTTAACGATTGCAGAAACAAACAAGCATGTTTTTATAGCAGTTTCAGAATCTCTAAACTAACACGCGATTTTTATTCAGAATATAAGGGATATGTATAAATGACCCGTACGTTATTTACATGGAAGGTTCTAATCACGAACTGATCCATCACGAAAACTGGTACAGGAAGCGTGTCTTTAAATGTCCTAATAACTACTAACTACTCAAGATGATAGCCCATTTGGAATTTATTTTTCCTAAACCGTCATATACATGTGACCCCTGGTTCGAATCCAGTTATGGAATTTCTTCTCTTCCATGAAAGAAAATGGAAGACGATGAAATGGTTTCTTTCTAACGCCTTTGGTTTCTTGACGGACACTGAAATATTGAAAACAAAACCAATATGCTTATCGCATAAATCAAATGTTTTTTAAAAGGGGCGGCACATCCATTTGAGATAATAACAAAATTTTCAACTCTGTAATTTCACATTATTTTCAAAAAACGAGGAAAAACAGACCTACTTCCTCATAGTATTCTCCCTATTCATTAAACTAGTAGGTAACACTTATCTCTCTAGCTTCTTCAAAGAGGCCGGGAAAAGGGCGGGTTTTATTGAGGTTTAATGCATGACTTGATTTACAAACTCGTAAATAATAAATTAGGTGCTCTTTGGCTAATGTGGTCTTCCTTCAAGATATAACAAAAAGAACCAATAACAATAGAAATGCGAATCATTTATAATTTACTTAAAGCCATAAATTCAAATACAAGTAAATCACTATGTAAATAACCAGGCAGTTTCATTTGATCAATATAAACAAAGCGTCCCATTTTAAGTAAGGCGGAATTCTAAAAATCTCGAATACAAAAAACGATAAAGAAAAATGTTTCAAAAAAAATTGCAGCATATTACTGGGTAAGGAGTTCTCCAAAATACGATTCATTTCCTTTTAAGATTAACGAACTTGTTTTTGCATAAATTGTTCAAAAGCATCCCTATTAGCGATGAGGCGCTACCTTTCGTAACATCGGAATAGAAAATCGCAACAATTTCCACTTTTGGTCTGCTGAGAATCTCCAACACAATAAGGGGTATAACGTTTGTAATGGGTAATGGATTGTAATCTTATTGTGGAATCTATTAATAACTCCTGAGTAGTGCAAGTTATTAAGATTTTCTTTATTTGCTCGAAGACGAGATCTACACACGAGATTAGAAACTCTTTCCAACTGGATGATAGATCTCTGTATTATCCACGGACTCTCTAAAACCACGTAGACCTATTCCCTGGCCTGTGAGATCTCCAGATCTTATTCCCTTGTTTTTTTATACTGGGACATGTCAAGAATGTGGTTTTTCGAAACCGCCCGACCACTGAAGAAGACATGTGGCAAGGTATTTATCTTCATTTATTTACTTACGACACCTCACTCCAATGAGAGCACAGTTCTAAACCTTATTAAACCTATAATGAAGATAACGTGAGCGAGCCGAAACGATAACGATCAATAGGAGTTGGAAAAACTCATATTACCGTATTTTCTAGATTATAAGTCGCACTTTTTCTCTAAAATTCTGGATCCTGCAGGATTCTGCGACTAATAGAGAAAATGCGACGTATATAAAAAATTTAAACGAAAATTCAAACGTTTTTCTCTCGATTTCTCTAAACACATCGATTAGTAGCCAACACTGACGCTTAATAGAGCACCCCCTAACTTCCTTGGCTGATATCATTAAGACTGGTCGTGTTCATGTTTTGCATTTATTACAGTGTCAGCTCTAGTTAATGATTATGTAATTTGCCTTACTTTTTGAACTTCACGCAGAAAAGGTCTTCAAGCTATTATGCTGGCCGACATAGCAACTGAGTGGCCAGTTTGAATCGCTACTAACAAAACCCAAAATGTTGCAACTAAAAGGTTGCAGAGAGTTATTAATTATTAATCATGATTATTTAGGAATTATGGAGAATTAAAGGATTATTTCTAGTAAGTAAATTGTAGAATGGAGGTTTCATTTGTCATGCACAGTAGTGCGACTTATACAATGAATGCGACTTATATGTTGTTTTTTCACGATTTCTCTTGAATTTTCGCTAGTGCGACTTATAGTCCGGAAAATACGGTAATATGAGTAGTAACTCCTAAAACATTGTCCCAAGAACTAGAAACTAAGAAGAATCCGACAAATAATGATAACACAGAATTTTTCCCTGAAATTTAATATGTATTCTAGGGTATATCTAAGGCACTGATTACGAAGAAAATATTAGTTTAATTGTATCAGCTCTACTTTTTTATTTATACGAAATTACAATTTTCTCTGAAAACACCATATTTTCTCTAAACTTCTTTGTTATAAATACTATGAAATGTCCTTTTTTACGATTTGCTTGAATCGGCTTTAGGTTGATCTCTTTGTAAACTCCAACAGTAATCGGCCATCATAAGGATGCCCCATCTTCCTTGATCACGCGCTTCCATTGTACGTATATCTTGGCGAAATCTTTCACACTGCTCTTCACTGAAATCGCCAAAGTTTTCTGGGGATCGATCTAAATGAGAGTGCAAATAATGAAGCTTGATACTCATGTTACAGCCGAGATCTTTCAAATTAGACAGCATAAATCCAACTAATTCGGAATAGTTGTCCAGACAACATACGGTTGATGCAGTTTGTGTGTGTCACCAGAGTATAGGGCAGAGGACAAGTTGGGATTTGACCACTTCTTTACGATTTTCAGAATTAATGCCGTTAATATTAACGATACAAAAATAGCAGTCGTCGTCGTGATTTTGAGGTCCTCGCCAAATCATCGGTGTTTTATAGTTGAAAGCATTTCATTTTCCACTTGATCATTGCCGCATACACACAATAAGAGGCACACAATAAGTGGTATCCATTGCTTGTCTTGAAAGCGCAATTTTCGCTGAAGGTATTGAAAATACGTAGTTTTAACAAAGTGTGAGATAGGTTTTCGATATTTATAAAGACATATTCGCCACAAATATAACAATAACCATCAGGATTATGTGAACAACATCTCCGAGTCGTAGAACAAAGTTAAAACAATAATTCCGAGTTGAGTTAAACTTAAAAAAAAAACTGCAAGTAACGTCTGAGTGAGGTTAGTTTAAAAATATTCAAAAACAGATGTTAAAATACTAATGTCGTATTCGATATCAGCGCATTCAAATAGACCCAAACCTGCAAAATTTTAAGAGGAAAAAGTTAAAATTATATATTTTTTTTGATCAATGTAGTAGATGTTTTTTTTAAATCATTCCAAGACATGTTTCTACCGCAATACCAGGTTTTCAACAACTCTAAATCATGAGTTAATGGCCTGAATGTCTGCATCAAAAAATTATCATCAACATACAATATTAAAAATCAAATGCATATCAAAAATGGAACATGAAAAAAAATCTAAAATATACATCACTATTCCTTGATATGAATACCTTCACTTCACCAAATTCAGTAGGTACAAACCTAATACAGTCAGACCTCGGACATTCGCGAGGTTAGGTTTCAGAACCCGTCACGAACGAGGAGGATTCGCAGATATTTTGTATACTAACTAAAATGGTAATAGACAACTTCTAATCATTATATTAAAAAATATATTAAAAAACAAAGGTTTTCAATAATTTGTTTATCAACTCAAACATTTTTTAGGTATATTAGTAAAGTTCAATATGGGCACCATTTGTTCAACGGACAACATCCAACGATATTCAACCTATGCCCATGTTATTGCCAGCATCGCCTCATCTACCAAACTAACTGCAGAAACAATGCGGGACTTCAAATCCGCCATACCTTTTATTTTGTGCTGTACACTGTCCTTAGGAAAACCCGACAGGAAAAAGTCCAGTGGTGTCAGATCAGGTGAACGAGGTGCCCACAACAAAGGCCCATCTCGCCCAATCCACTACCGAGGGAATTAAGCAGTAAGCGCATCAACGGACTGTTAACGCTCAGTGAGGAGGGGCACCATCATGTTGGAAGAAAACATTTGGTTGGTCGTCCTGAAGTTGTGTAAATGTATTGTTCAAGCTTGTCAAGGTACTTGATGAAGTTAACGGTTAGCTCGATGAAAAAAAAAAATTGGGCCAATAACTCGATCTTGTAAAAGACCGCCCCAGACGTTGACCTTAGGGCTGTCACGCTCGGCTTCAAGAACTTCATGGGGATTTTCTGTTCCCCAAATCTGCGAATTATGACGATTAACTGTGAAAAGTTGCCTCATCTGAAAACACAACAGACTTCAAAAATTCTTCATCATTATCAATTCGTCGTAACATTTCAGCATTTGCTCAGCGTTGTGACTTATAACTTAGTTTCAAAGCTTGCACAAGTTGAACTTTATAGGCATAAAGTTTAAGACGTTTGTGTAAAACACGGTGAACAGTTGTTCCAGGAATCTAGAGCTGCTGGCTGCTGATCTAATCGACTTACCAGAACTACGTTGAAAAGCCTGCCGAACACGATCCACAGCCTCGTAGCTAGTGCTTGGTCGACCTGTTGATTTCTTTGGTTGAACACTTCCAGTGGCCATAAACTGTTCATGCCATTTCGTAATTTGGTCTCGAGTTGGTGGGGATCTTTCCATACTGTGTCCTAAAATTCCTTTGAGTTTGTGTTCCAAATTCAGTCTTAATACACAATGCCACACAATATGCTTTCTCTACGTTAGTCGCCATTTTGCGGAAACTATCACAGGAAGAAAGGTGCGGCGACAAAAAAAGCTTTTTGAGTTAATAAACAATTTGTTGAAAACCATTTTTCTCTATCTGAAATAGTTTTTTTTAATATAATAATTAAAAGTTGTTTAAAACATTTCGTAACACCCTGTATATGCTTATTTCTATAGTTGAAACCTTAAATATGACCCCAGCCATGCTGCCAAACACTTTAACTTCATTTAGCTAATTCATTACACTTAAAATATTGATATAAAAATAGAGTACAATACCGTCTAAGGCATATTTGTCACTGTTAAATTTACAGTACAGTATTCTAATGTTACCATTACTAATTCATAGAATAGGCATTAGCTGCAGTTTTCTTTTGCATTCACAGTAAAGTAAAATGAGTAAACTAACGCGGATGTGCGAAAAAATCGCGGATGCAAATAAGCTCAGTTCCAATGAAATTTTCGCGGTTCTGTGAATTCGCGAATCACGAATCGCGAATGTCTGAGGTTTTATTGCATAGGCAAGAATGAAAAGATTTTTAGAGATCTCAGCTTTCTCCATCCACATCATATCGATAGTTAATAATTTGTTTTATCTTAATCTCCATGCGTCTATTAAGCAAGTAACAATAAATGTCATTTAGAAGAAGCAGTGCGAAGACATTCCGGTTTTGACAAAAAAAATAGAGCCATATTTTTATCCAGTGATTCTATCATACGAGATACCGGGATAGAGATACCTCGTAGAAACATACATTCTGAAAAGCAAGTTAAGCGCACCATGATTAACTGTACATGATTCGTATTGATTCCTATGCAATAAGGGAGCAATACGGCCCTTCAACTGAAAGGAAACGACGCGTTCATCTACCTTTATCATAGGATGAAAATTAGCAAAAAGGCGAACATTTTTTATGTATAAATAACGTCTGTGTGAATACCCCACAAATTGTTCTTTTGGCGTTCATAACACTTTCAGCGTCGATTATAATTGCTTATTGATGCAAATTTAAAAATGAATAAAACCGTAACGAGTTTGATTTTGGAAAACACCTTATAAGAAACAAACATTGTTTTGGAGATCCCATTACCCAATAATATGCAAAGAAATATGCTGAATCAGATTCTAATATAAAAATCTAATTGCTGGGTGCGCTCCAGTTTCAATATTTTCATGAGTTAATTTAGACTAAGCGTATTCTGTATTTCGATTAACCATATAATGAATCACTGTACATTAAGAAGCGCAATTTAAACCCAAGGCAGTTTTAAATTTTATTACACCGCGTACGACATTCTTCTCGCGTTGCAATTACCTTTTTTGATTTTCAATTTCGATAGGGAATAAGCAAACGAGCGCGCTTTTATTTACGGTTAATAAACGAGTTGTCGTCGGATTTCGACATTGTCCTTTTGCCGGTCGTTAGCAATTTCCATCGAATGTTTATGTGTCGAGCGAGTGATGAAAGTGGAGGAACCCTTATTGGTCTCCTATCAGAGATTGTCAGCAACCGACGGGCGGCTCAGTTAGGTGCGAAACGTGCTTTGCCAACTCAACGGCCATCGAGTCGATAACCAAATCTAGTGTTCACGGAGAAGGGGCAGGGAAGGCGGAGGAGGAGGAGGCACCTAGAAGAGGATAGGATATTGGAGACCTTAAGGACGTTTCACCACGCAGGTTTCTTCAATCCCCGAGTTCAACGATGAATGACACATCTCAGACCTCAGAGGTTGCGCGCATCTCAATTGTCGGACACAAGCCGAGCGTCCACAACACCACCTGGCTTATTTTCGAACTTTAATTTTCGATCGGGATCGACATGCCGAGTTGCTCGTCGACGCCTGTAATGAGCTGCGAGCTTTCGAACTATTGGCTGGCCTCGGGGATCCTCCCGGCGTCCCACTGGGTCGCCGAGAGCCAACTAACGAGATCCCATTAGGAAATGCCAGTGACGTCGGATGTTAACTCTGTCCGATGCGACGTCCCAAGTGACGGAGAAAGAGAGGCAGGGGCTCATCAACAAAGAGTAGCGGCGGCTAACGAACCGTCTCCTCCCTATCACCGTTACTTAAAATCCCCGCTCTCCCATAAATTCACATAAAAAATAAAGTAGGAAGGCGAGGGGGAAAGCGAAGTTGAACCTCGAACCTAATGGAGTGGAATAGGCGCCGCTTTGTATAGTGCGTCTGGGCGGACACTAAAGGAAAAAAAAAATCGCGAGCCTCGCATAACTTATTCATTACTACAACACACCGCAATAATAAACCGTGCACATAAACATATTCGAGAGTTGAGTTAATGATGCTTATTTTCGCCATGGTCTTTTAATCTTCTAGTCTGTGCACTCCATTGTTGCTCTGGTATATTTACTGAAGAGTCGAGTTTTGCCCCCTTTATTACACGACTCTGGGCATTTTAACAATCGCACAACGTAACAAAAACGGCAGCTAATGTTACATTTGGTTTACCTGGAACTTGCCTCTACAAAAACCTGCATCCCAAATATGCTAAGATATGCATTCACTATTTAGTTTGGAGTTTATTGGCCCCTAGAGTCTGAGTTACGGGAGAGGAAGTTAGAGTGAACCATTTAGTCAAAATGGTATACAGGTACGTAAAGGATGGAAATTCGGTTTCTAGATTCCAGAAGGCAAGATTCACATTATTATGAATTTTGGACCAAATTGTCCCAGATGTGTGGGATAGCAGTTGCACAGTCTTTAGATCTATTAACGTTTTCAAATGGCAACATATGGCAACCGAAATGTCATTCAATGGGAAATGATGAGAAACGAAAGAAGATAGAGCTAAAAAGTGTGGAATAGGGCTTGCGCTCCTTTCCTATACCCAACAGAGCTGATTCTTATAAGTTTTTAATGCTAAATCCGTATCGATCTTAGTTTCTTCCTATCGCCCACAGATTTGTTTTTCAATGAAACTTTTAAATTATTCAGAGTTTCCTTGTGAAATTGATAAATTTCCTTGTGGCCCAAAAATATGGATTCTTTAATACTACAGCCGGTTCTCTTCGCATCCATTACTTTAACATTGAAATCTCTATGTGCTTAACTTGGAAACGTGACGTGATAGTAAAAATCTAATAGCAGATTAGGATTCAGCATACAAAAAGCCACAAGAATAAGTCAAATTCATTCAAGATTTAAGTATTTAAAAAGAAGGATAAGATGTTGCTAACGCGTTTCTTAACACATTTTCAAGAACAATGGTTGAAGTTACTAACTTGTACAAAGAATCAGGTTCAAATTATAAAATATTAATATATTTCGATTTAATTTACAAATATTAAAGCTAAAAGCTTAAAAGGAAGTAGCTCCAAAAATTCTAAAAAGAGACCCAATAAGAATACAAAGGGAAATTAAAAAACAAAATAAAATCTTGTAAACATTCCAAGGAGGAGCTTTAGCAGTGAAGCAGAAATACATTTATACATTTACTAACAAGAAATTACTCCCCCGAATAGGCACTTAGCAGACCCTACGGTCATCTGCTTTTACCCCTTTATCTGCACTTTTTTCCTCTCTCCAAGTTTTTAATCAAAAAATTGATTTTCTCTATGTAGTGTGTAGAAAATGTAAAAAGGTCGTATCTTCTTTCCTTTCTCACCATTCCGATGGAATGACATATCACATGCTATATATTGCCATAGTTCTAACGACCAAGTGCCTGCTACCCCCGCAATTCCGACCCCCTGCTGGAACAATTGGGCATAAACTTCATAGTAATATAGATCTTGCCTGGAGGAATGTGTATACTGAATTTCAATCCTTTACCTACCCAAATAGCACATACACTACATGATCAAAGGAGTTGGGACACCTGTTGCTCTAC
>JAHWFO010094271.1:290404-314519 GCA_023313115.1 Rhysida immarginata
TACATTTATACATTTACTAATAAGACATTAACCCCCCCCCCCTCCCAATAGGGTAAGGCAAGTAGCAGATCTTGAGATCATCTATATCCCCTATATCTGCACTTTTTACCTCCCCTCAAGTTTTTAATCAAAAAACTGATTTTCTCGAACTTAGTATGTAGAAAATGTAAAAAAAGCTCATATCTTCTTTCGATTGTCATCGTTTCCGATCGAATGATATATCACATGCCATATGTTGCTATAGTTCTAACGACCAAGCGACTGCCGCCCCCGCAATTCCAACCCTACTGGAACAATTGGGTAACGTAGAGCTTGCCTAGAGGAGTCTGTATACTGAATTTCACTCCTATACGTACCTAAATACCACAAATCTTTTGTCCTCTCTGAATCCCACCCCGGTAATTCCGACCCCAGTGCACCCATCAAAACCAAACTCAATAGTAAAGGTGGACATGCTTATAATAAGCCACATTCCGAATTTCAATCTTCTACCTCAAAAATATAGAAATTATGAAGGGGATTGACGGGCATTATAAAATCATTAGGTAGCTCCATTCTTTTGGAACTTAATAAAATAGATAATGAGTACTTGAGCAGTCGTCGATGTCGATAAGGGCGATGCCACACACGCCGATTTGTGCCGAGCCGACACATATGCTGGTGTTTTCAAATGATACAAAACACACACTGCGGCAGTCTCGACACGCCGTCTACTAGAAGAAACGCGCGCGGTTTTATTTCTGGACCGGCGCTTGTTTACATTTTTTTGTACGAGCGCTGACACCAACATCCGTTTCGTCAAGCGTTGTTTCATAAATCGTCGTTTAATTACTTGGGCAGACACACTCCTTGTGTAGCCCGGCAGGACAGTAGACAAAAACCGCTGAGTGTGTGTGTGTCAATTGTCGAGCGGCGGTCGACTCGGCACAAACCTGTACGTGTGGCTTCGCCCTAATGCTTAAAAGATGAACAGAAAGCAACAATATATTCATCTTGTTTATGACATGCCATTAACTTAGTTATTATTTACAGCCACTTTTTAGCACGTGATTTCGACTTGAAGGGTTCCACGAAAAATTCTGTAAAGTTGATACGACCGAGCTAAGACCTTGGTGGTCATATTTCTGAAAACAGAATTTGAAAGAATTAATCCGTTTTCAAGTTATCGCGCAAACGGCGGACGGCCGGATAAACGTACAGACCAAGCGCACATTCTTATAAGTAGCTTTATAATAAATAAAATCTTGTAAACATTCCAAGGAGGAGCTTTATCAGTGAAGCAGAAATGCATTTATACATTTATTAAAAAGAATTTAATCCCCCTCATTTCCGAGTAGGGTAAGGCAAGTAGCAGATCCTGCGGCATCTATTTTTATTTTTTTATTTGCACTTTTTAATTGATTTTCTCGAGCGTAATTTGTAGAAAATGTAAAAACAACTTTATCTTCTTTCTTTTTTCATCCTTTCGGAATGTATGATATATCACATGCCATATGTTGCCATAGTTTTAAGCACCAGGTGATCGTCGCCTCCACAAATCCGAACCCACTGTAATCATTGGGCCTAAACTTCTAGATCTTGCCTAGAGGAATCTGGATACTGAATTTCACGCCTTAACGCGGAATGTAAGGCGATACCAATTTCACGAGAGCATTGCCTCGCTGATTTCTTTGGGGATCGTGCAAAAACCTCCATGACGGCATCAACACTCTCGTTATCAGTGAAACTTGCTTTTCTTCCGCACCGACCTTTCAACACATCTTTCACCGTTCCTTCGGCTTCAAACTTGCCCCGGAGTTTTGTTGGCGGTGGTGTACCAAATTCAACCCTCCAATGTCGTTGAACCTCAACAACATTCTCCATTTTCCTAAGACACTTGACTACCCACTTACGCTCATCGAATAAAAGGTCTCACGGCCATTTTGTTTTATAAACAAATGAACAACAATGAACGTGTTGTTATGCTTTGCCAGTGCCGTCTGGCTCATACACAACAAACCTTATATTTCTATCTCATTTCTTTCTATAACGTTTCAAACAGTGTATACATCAATTTGGGACACTCTGTAGTTTGATCTTTCTCATCATAGGTTGATCATTAATCTTTAATGAAAAGGTATCAAGCTAATTTTGTGACATTAATTTATTTTCTAATAATCAACATTGATGAGAGAGAGTATCTGATTTCCATTATAAAACCAGCTCAAAAGTTGGATGCTCTTAAAGTTGGTAAGGTACTAGCATCTTCTGAGTACCTTACCCCATTACACGTAGAGCATTAATCAAGTCAAATAAATCATTTACAAAAAGAATAAATAAAATAGCAGAGAAGGCTGTTACTTGTAGACTTCCACTTAGAAAGTAACTGGATTGGAGTAAAAACCACTTACATAAACACGTACAGATCTGTCGGTGAGAAATGAAGTCAGAAAAAGATATAATACAAAAGAAAGAAGCGCTATTAGACCATGTAGTTTTTTGATCTGAGTTTATTTTCTGAGAGCGCATATATTCTAAATATTTAGCAAATGCAGTGGATTCATCATTTTCTTCATGAATATTATTCCTTTATTAAATCTGTTCTACATTATGGCTATAACTAGATTTTCGATTCAAGATTTGATTTATCACTTTCCACTTCTTTTTTTGCAATTTTTACTATTCTCTTCTAAGAGATTTATAAAAAATTAATCTTCTTTAACTCTTTTTATCTGTATGTAGTGCAAGATTTAAATTTTTATAATCACTAGGTAGGTTATTCCGTTAATTAAGGTATTTTAAGAGTATTTTATAGAAAGGTTAGACGAGTATCGTCGATGTGAAAATCTTATCTATATACGATAATCTTGCTTATGAAGTTAATCAGACGTTTGAGATCTCGATACAAATCTTTCAGTTTGTCTTTTTTTCGATCACTGAAAGCAACAATGTGGTTAAGAACAGAAGAATAGTTAAAACTAAAAATATTGCCTTGTCGTTTAACTTTAAAGATTACCATTTCAACAGGAACCGACTGATAAGTATTCTTCACATTAGTTTTGTTCAGATTGTGAAACTATGCATAGGAAAATCACCAATCCACTGATTACCGAATTTACTCGTAGATACAAATTCGAAATCCCAATCATGGTATCCAGATACCTTTCTAACCATTTTCCCTATACTGCCATCTGTCTATGAAATGAACTACCATCACCATGAATTGACTCTAATATTCAAAACACCTGTACCACTACTAACGGAACTACCTTATTTTCTATGATCACGAAACATTATATCAACGGGCAAATGGATCATGACTAAACCTACACTGAAGAATAATAATACAAACCCGAACTTTAACTAACACTTTATACTGTAAGCTGACGTATTCTCAACTATTTTCTATATTTTTATAATTTCTCTAATTTAGTTTCCCATTTGTACTTCATTCCATCTGGAATATAAATAAATAAATAAATAAATAAATAAAAGAAATTGCGAACTCTTTTACTTAATACCTAAATTCAATAAGAGCTAATGTTCACGAATATATTTATTTGCTTAGATTGATTTGAATTTATCAGAATACTGTAATTATTCTAAGAAGCCAATTCCCAGTATGTAAAATCGTTATCCAAGAAGACCAGAAATGGCATTTTGCTGCACACTCAAACAAAATGAACCACGATCTAGGAACAACTTAGCAAACTTGATATCCAAACATTACTCCATCCAGTAATATACACACTAATTTCATAACACTACTCATGCATTTTAGTTTCAGTTTTCAAATTTGGAAAGGAACCTTAAAACTTATACTTCATTGTTGTAATTCACCAAGCAATCAATCTATACAATTTCAATACCACTGCTCAGTATTTTTAAGAAACTGTTCACACCACCTCTTATATTTCAAGAGAAGCGAAGAGACTGAAGGATTGAAACGTTTCTTAATTAACAATGTAGGAAACTTAAGGAAAAATTCCATGGACCGGACTCGATCCACGGACCTGGATTCAAAACCATTTGAGAGTCTAGATATGCGACTTCTTGGAATTCCATAAGGATATATCGTAACGGCACTGATGTTCAGTGTTGGTGTGGTGAAGGTTCTATTATTTTGAGGAACAGCGAAAGTCGAGTTTCCTAGTTCGAGTACATGTTTCGAATTTTTTCCTTCTCTTTCTACATTTTAACCATCACTTATTCGGTCATCACAAATGTAATATTTTAAGGCCTCATTTTTCAAGCTGTTACCTAATCAAATCAAAAGTAAAATATATGAGATTAAATGGATTGTGCTTTTCTATGACATTTAACGGGAGTATTTATAAAAGCTAGTGAGATGTGATTAAGAAATAAATCTAGAAGAATCTAGGGTATTATAAAATTTATTTTTATGAATATAATATGTTTCCTTGAAAGCAAATCGCAGTAAGAACAGCTTACCTATAAGCGCTAGTGAAATATTCATGCCTTTGCTTTCGTGGACCGATGTAGTAATAGCATAATTACTTTCAATTGATGAAAATAACGAGAAAAATTTTTAATTTTCTTAATTTACTTCTTAATTACTATTTTAAAAAATTCTGAAAACAAAATACAAGTGTACGCAGTACAGAATTTTTTTTTTTGCTTAAATAATAAGCTTATAAAGCCAAAAGGCGAAATTTTTCCAATGAAAATAATAATATCTAATATTATGGCTTTCATTATTTTTGTGAATAATTTCGGACCTGACAAATTTGCTTTCCTATTTTTTTCATCGTTTTCCAGGATATTTTTTGTATTGGGAATTTTATAACACAGTGTCCGTAAAGTCTTTCCGCAGTGAAAAACAAAAAAATAAACCAATAAACGGGAAAATGTATCATTTTATTTACGTTAGGAATGAACTATATTAAGTGGCCAGGGTACGCACAAATTTGCAGGAGATGTTTAAAGTGCCTTCCGTCAAAACGTTTTTGCGGTTTGCATCTCAGAAAGACTTTCGATAGGAATCGTCATTTTCCACAGCGGAGAGACTTTACGGACATTCTGCAGTTTCGTGTTAGTTTTTCGTTCGCTTTTATTACCCTAAAAACATTTATTATTTTAAAATACAGTTATTTAATTAAAGTGATTTGTTTATTTTTTTTACAGATTACGCACAGACCGAAACACCTCGTTCTTACATTCTCGATTTTACATTTCATATACGTACTTAATTTCATATAGGTATATCCGGTCGAGACAGTAGGCTTTCAAAATCGAAATACCATTTTTATCACCAATACAAATATTCTAACTAAAGGAAAATAGGGTCAAAAATGATACGGTAATGTAAGTTTATTGCGCCTAAGTTTATTTAATACAAATATTCTTTGATTTAAATAACTTATTATCAAAAGATTTAGAATTGAATTTGTTAGAATGTTCACGATGACGATTCTAAAATTTCTAATTTTTTTTTCACACTAACTTAGGAAGTAAAGATATTCGCTGTAAGGCATCTAAGTATTTTAAAACGATTAACACTGATTTCTTTTACTTTTTTCATTTGATTTTTATTATTGTTATTAATCCCGTGTTTGGGGTTGTGGCCCGTGGGAAAAATGTAGCAGTCAATAGAATAATCTGATTTCCTTATTGTTACATCTTAAAATTAGAATTATACATGGTATACATAAAGAAGCTATCGTAATCGTGAAATCGACCTCCGAATTTTGATAAATCTCGACGTTTTAGACCTCTCCGAGTCCAAAAAGCACAAAGTTTTTGCAATTATGTCTATGTCGACCTGTCTGTATATATGTTCACATATAACTCAAAAACGCAGCGAGCTAGATGGATGAAATTTGATATGCTGTCTTTACACGAAATCTATCAACGGAATTGATACCTAAACACGTACTCGATGTTCCTCCTATAATTAAACTAGGACTTTAAATAAAAGCAGACATATTAAAATACATATCAGGTTGTTGCAAAAGTTTCTTTCGGTTCTAGAACCCGTGCCCTAGAAAGGCTCATATGTTTTGAAACAAATTATTGCATTCGATTCCTGAATATCTTTGCTATATTACATCCAAGAATCAACATAGGTGAGTGCCATCAACAGCTGAAATGGACCTTTCACGCGAGCATATTCGAGCAATAATCTTCTACGAGTATTCTGGAAAGATCAGTGCTGGGCAATGTCACCGAAACATTTGCCAACGTTTAGGTGATGGCACTGTTAGTGTACATACAATAGAAGAATGGTATCGCCGGTTCAGACGCAGAGATAGCACTCTTTAAGATGCACCTCTCTGGTCGGCCAATCATGATTTCAGATGGTGATCTACGTCAAGTAATTGATGAAGATCACAATGTAACAACGAGGGAACTCGCAGAACAGTTCAAGGTTCACTTTTCAACCATTGCCCGGCATCTGCATGAGCTGAATCTGTCATTCAAGTTCAATCGTTTTTGTGATGGAATAAAAATCCGGAAAAAAACTTTTGCAACAACCTGATATAAATTTTTTTAATGACGAACGACAAACTGAATATCAAATTTCTGCCGATGCACACAACAGACTATCTACTTTACTGAACACCAACTTAGCTGGTTGAAATTTTGCACAGAGACTGTCCACAACCCAAATTTGCCCAGGTGTTTTAACGTTATGAAAAATGGAATTGTAGTCATACTTCTTCAATATGGCAAGGAATGTAAAAGAAAACGCCTCAATATTTGCTAAAGAAAATTAGATATAAAATTTCAGCCAAATTAGTATTTTTCTTTAGTAAATAAAGATAAATGATTCAAAGTTCTTTTTAAGGCGAAAAATGTGGGAAAATACTAGAAAGTCGAGGGAAAAATATTTATAACCTAACGCACTTGTAATTCCTTCAAGAAATTTCATGTATGATTAAGTAATATATTTCAACATTAAAGTTCTTCGATAATAAAATAAATATATTAACAATAAGTACATAAAACATGAAATAAAGACCCAACGTTCGCTTCGACTTTTCATCATTTTCGAGGGTTGAGGCTAACGAGAAAGACACGCTCCGGCGATGAAAAGTCACATGACTAAGATAGACCGATCCACAATGTAACCTTCCTTGTTTCCATTTGGAATATTAACTATCAGTGTTTTTTCGTTTCACATGTTGGCTTTGTTTTGAATTTTTCAGAGATGTTCGCTAAATTTTCAAGAAAGTATTTTGGGAATTTTAAAGCTATTATTAAAGTTAAATTGTTGGAAATTTATTTTAAGACGTTATTAGCTAGTCGTATAATGATTAACGTGTTAGATTCTATTTGAGTATATAAACTTAATACAGTATCTTATAAAATATCTTAGAAATTTCAAGGCTGAACAAACAAATAAATTATCCATTGTGAAGAGTTGAAGAGAGACAAAAGATCGCTTACCCACAATATAATTAAATTCATATATTAGCGTATATGAAGACAACTTAGCTGTCGAAACTGCACTTAAAACTGTCGAAAAGTTGCAGAATTTTTCCATCCATTTTTCTAATTAATATCATTTACCTGATGCTTGCAGTTTGCTCCAGTTTAGTCTCTTTATTTCCTAACAGTTTATCAGTTGTTGGAATTGCAGTGTACACAGACACAAACGATCAATTATATCCATCGCCATCCAAGAAGAGAATTTTGGAATTGTTGAATTTTTAGATAAACAAATGAACTTTTAAAGGTCAGGTCACATAAATTTACAGCCATAGCCAGGGCTGAAAAAACGTCAGATCAAACTATTGTATCATTTTCATTCTATTTCCTCCCACTTTCGTAGCCTCACACTTTATTCCACACATTGTTTCTCCGGCACTATGGTAAACTCGCTCAGCTATACAAACATTCCAACACGAATCGGGGAGAGCTATTAGAGGGCCATCCATTAGGAACATTAAAAAATTTTTTTCGGTTTTTCTCTATGAATTTTTACTGTTTTAATGTGTTAATTTATACGGTATATTCCCATTCAGATATTGCAAACTTTCATCAAAAAAGGAGCTCGAGCAACGCCGGGTATATCAGCTAGTAACAAATATAAACTGGAGATGAACCTCCAAACCTCAGGTATTGATTTATTTAAAAAAAAATGGAAGAAAAAATTCCGCGACCTGGATAGCCCAATTGGTAGATGCGTCGAGCATATGACACTCGACGTTCCTGGTTCGTATCCAGTCGCAGAGATTTTCGTTTCATTTTTTTCAAAAAATATCATCACTTGATGTTTGGAGGTTATCTCAAGTTTATATTTATTATTTATTATGTGAGTTCATCAAACTTTCTGATGGTTGTATAGGAGAAATTCTCGAAATGTGAGCCGGGTGCCCGTAGCCCATTAGGCTTTCCACCTTGGCAACTTGGTTGTTTGTAAGACCCTTATTGACCGTATCGCTGTGCGGGTGTCCGAGATAGCCCAACTAGTAGAGGCGTCGAGAAAATGACACTCGAGGGTCCTGGTTCGAATCCCGGCCGCAGAATTTTTCCTTCCATTATTTCAAATAATATCATAAAATGACAACGTTCTCAAATGAGTCTTTTTTCAGCAATAACAAACTTCCACTGTTGCAGCCAAGTGTTCCTTATCTCAGCAAGATCAGTTCGTTTTTGCTGAAAGAAGACTCACTTGAGAAAGTAGTTAGTGATTACGGCCATCGAATCTGACATATTACTATGAGAAATTAAAATTAAATTTCCCAATAATAGCTTTACATCATCAAAATCTATATATTTAAGTTTCAAGGGTGATTCTTTCGACAATTCATTAAAGGAAACTACCGCATTTCTAAACTTCATTTTGGTCTTAAACGAAAGATCTTAGTCTGTAGATTTGTCAAAGTAGTTTTTTTGTCCGTAATTGCTATTAATTAGCCGTAATTTACAATTCAAAATTGCTTACGCTGCCAAATCAAACAATCCTCTCCACAATGATATCACAATCAAAAACTTTGCTAGCATTGTTGTTCATTACGTAAACAATTAACAACGATAACAATAAACAACAATACAGGCAAATAGATTTTTAAGTAAAGAGATAGAGATGGGTTCTTTACCGTTAACTTTTAACGGAATCCAGGGATCCATGTAGTTTATTATTATTACTGAACTAGCTGATATATCCGGCGTTGTTCGGACTTTGTTTGACGAAATTTTGCAACATCGACATAAAATGTGAATGTACAGGCACGAAAAATTTAGTTTTATTATATGTATAGAAGAAGATAGATAAATGAGAAAGAAAGAAAGAAAGAAAGAAAGAAAGAAAGAAAGAAAGAAAGAAAGAAAGAAAGAAGGTAGAAGAAAAAAAATGATTGACCGGGATTAAAAGTACTCGAAATGACTATAACCATTCAACCTAATGAAACCCAGACTATAAGCTATAACCATTCTATTATTCAACAAAATCCGTTCAGTGATTTTTGTGTGATGTGCGTACAAACAAACAAACAGGAAAAAAATCCAAAAATGATCTTAATGCGTTCTATCACTTATTCGTCATCTCCCAAATATGATTTACAAGTAGTCATCTTTCAGCATATATATTTTTATGCACCACAAACGTTCTACTTAAAAAACACTATTTCAGAAAATTAGAAAAATCTGACTCCCAAAATCATCATAAACAATCTGAACAAACTAAAAATCCTCGGAAACCTATACATACACAAAACAACACTTACAGATAAAATCCATTCATTATATAACCAAATCCAGTCAAAACATAAAAGCCCATTTAAATATCTAAATTCAATCTGGCAACAATAACGCCATCTACAACAATATAAACACGAACAACAACAACCAACGAAGAATGAAGGTTTTTAATTATGTTTGACTAACTGATATACCCGGCGATGTTCGGCACGAAATTTTGCAATATCTGAATATGTATGTACAGACACGAAAAATTCACTTTTATTATATTAAAGAAGAAGATAGATAGATAAAAGATAGATAAAAAGAAAGAACCATTCTACTTTTCATCGAAATCCGTTCAGTGATTTTTCTGCGACGTGCCTACAATTAAACATACAGACAAACAGATCGAAATTCCACAAATAATCTTAATGCGTTCTATCACTTATCTGTAATTTCCCAAATAAGGTTTACAAATAATCATTTTTCAGCATATATATGTTTATGCACCATGAATATGCATACACACCAAATCAAAATTTGCAGACCACATCCTACTTAAAAACATTAGTTGGGAAAATTAATTAGGTTTGATTTGCCGGTTTTTAGGGTTTTTTCGATTTCATTTTGAAAACGTGGGAATTGGATCTTTCTTTAATTTTATAAAATATTTTCAACGACAAATTCGTCAATTTTTTTTAAAGATCGTTTTGTATGTTTACTGTTGCATTCCCTTTATCTGCTTTTAACAAAGACCACTGAAACCCCTACTAATGCCGTTTTTTATCGTTTATAAGTATTCTCCAAGCCTTGGACCATAATCAAAACAAAACATTCAGAAAACAACTAAAAGAAGATAGTAAGAAAGAAAGAAAGAACGAAAAAGAAAGAATATAAGAGAGAAACATAATTCCTCAAGAACTTCGTGATTGATCGGGAACAAAAGTACTCTAAATGCTATCACCATACTAACTTTCATCAAAATGCGTCCAGTAGTTTTTGTGTGACGCGGTACAAACAACAGATTTATTATATGTAGAGAAAGATAATTAGAAGAAGAGAAGAAGATATAACGCACATCTCTGAAAAATTCAAAAATCATTTGACCCTCGAAAATGATGAAAAATCGAAACGATCATCGGGTCTTTATATAATATTTCATCACACTATTCTACACATAAAAAGCTGCGGGCTTAAAAACAGCTAATCTTACATAACTTCGGGGTTGTGTAAAAACGGAGGATGCTGATTAGTTCTATTTCCATGATATTAGCAATCACCTTAAATACAAGAGCAAAGCCAAGCGAAGCCGAAGCGACGCAAACTAAAGGCAAAACTAGCGAGAAATTTGGATAGATATGGATCTATATACAAGTATTAAGTTTTGGCGCATTATGTACTTATAGTTGAAAAACGTCAACTTTCCGTTTGCATGAAAACTAGAGCCAAATGATAAATTTCGTTGTTATATTTGAATTTAGCATGTGAAATTCATTAAGAAACAGCACATTTCATTTCCTGTCATGAACTTTAATGTTTCATACACAGATATGCTAAAAACGTATTACAATTGATATTAATATAAGATGCAAGTAGATCGGGTTCCTAAAATTCAAGTTAATAAAGGGTTAATGTAAGGTCGGTGCTTTTCTGAGTGGACTTGAGAGGAAATATACTCAGCAGCTGTTACTTTTATGAAGATTTTTGTAAATTAAACGAGTTACTAACTCACAAACTCCTTTTTTATTTCCTCTGTTTTTAAATTTGCGCTACCTTATTTCTTCGAAATGCCCTCGCACAGGGAAAAAAAAAAAAGAAAAATTTTGTTTTCGATTTCGCTGAACCTATACAGCGAGTTGTTTTCTCCTTTCTTCAACATTGATTCCTCCTTTCATACAAAATGTAACTTAAAATCTTTTAAAAAGCATAACAAAGTTTAAAAAAAAGAAAAGCGAACATAACGCAATTCATCAGCTTTACAAAAGAGGGAAAAGGCATAAAAATTAGGAAAAACCAAAATCAAAAATCCGTTTCTACAACAAGCAACGAACTCGCGCCTTTCACTTAACGGAGAGCAAATACGCCGTTGAGTGGAAAGAAAAATAACGCTATTTGTATGGGAGAATAGAAATTTCGCGTGCAAAACTTGACAAATGACATCGCAACACAACCCCGCCTCTCATTTGCATTAGAAAAAAATCGAAGAAACTACGTTTGAAAAGGGAAAAATTAAAAAATAACGCTACTCCTGAAAAGACCCAGCATCATCGATCGCATTCATTGAGAAAATGAAAGTTAGATAAAGCGAACAATATTATCGCTCCTTTCATATAGCGTCAACAGAAACATTATTTGTACTTACCACATAAGAGACCGACCACGAGCAATACTAAGTTGTGGGTGGCTTGCACGGGGTAGGGTTGCATTCTGCTGTTGAGAGGTGAATGTCCCAAGGCAAACGTCCCAAGGTTTACAACACTGTTTGTTTTTTCTTTTCTATATTAATAACAAGGAAGTGATCCTGAGTTGGCGAAATAAACTTATTCCTTCCCCCTTTGGAAGTATTTTTAGTGGCGCTATTAAATTTTCATAGGTAGCTTGTGGTTCCGAGATGTGCTTCCGTACGTAGGTAGCGCCGAGACGTGCTTCGAGTCCGCACTTGGAGATTCCCCGCACTCTGATGATGTGAGCGAGAGCGAGCCTAGTTTGCAGTAATAAGGACTAGTTAGATGCACAAGTAGACGGCGACAGGTGTAACAGAGTTCCCATCGCCGGGAGCCAATGAACGAAAAACGACGGCGGAGACACTAAAGAGCCCAATTCACATCCACCGAACCCACTGCCGGTGTGCAAGAGCGAAGGCTGCTCTCGGTTCATAAGGGGGTCGAAAAAGCGCGACTGTGGCGGCCGAGTGTGATGAAATTACGAAGTTCTGGAAAAGGGAAAATCGATAAGAGTCTGAGAGAGAGAGAGAGAGAGAGCGAAAGAGAAAGAGACGTTTTACGCATGCGCAGCCTGTACGAAGCTATCGTCAGGATCTCGAGTTTCCCTTCGCAGTAAGTTTCATTGCAACCATATACACCCCTCAATGGAAAGTCGTTAAAGTAAAAAAAGGGAGAAATTGTTTTTCTTACTGATTAGTTTTTTATCGGGAGCAAATTCTTACGCTTCTCGTTCTGTAACGGAATCGTAGTTTATAATCTCGGCGAGTAGGCAGGAAAAATGGTGGGGGGAGAGGGAAGTTTTTGTTGGATGAGATGGGATGAAACCGGATTGAATTACACGTGTGGAAAACTTTCATTGAATTACATGAAAGCGGGACGCTCCCCAGATATACACTCAATTCTACTCAGAAGCGATCTCGGAGATAAACTGCCTGTAACAAATGAATTCCTCAACTCCAACGTGCTGGCAAATAAACATGGGAGTTTTAATAGAAATAAATATTGATCGCCTTCAAAAGCGGGTACTTCATGTTAATCCTGGAACTGCACTCTCGGGCCTTAGAAGACCCATAACTCGACATATTACAATTTCGTCCATTCCACTTTATGTAAATTCAATTTTTGTTGGTCTAATTGGAATATGTATCGGTTTCTGCTTTGTGGTGAAACGAGGAACTGGGAGGTAACCATTTTCGCTTACGAAGTGTTGAGGTTATTCCAGAATCGTCAAAGTTATTAGGAAATGAGCCTGCTATTTACAACAATCATTTCCAAAATAGTTGAGACAGTGCAAAATATATAGAAAAAACAAAAAGGGATGATGTAACAAAACTTTCTCGCGAATACAAAATAGCAGATACGTTTATGAAATGAGATAAATATACTGTGTGCACCAAAACATTTTGTATCGTGGCCGGGACGTTCATTTTGAATGGGGGTGTTGCAACACGTTCCAAAATAGTAGGGACATACGTTGTAGAAAGCGCCGTTAGTAGTGGAACCTTCCGAATTGTTCGGGAATAATCTAGAATGATGACGTCGTACTACATTCCGTATAAATAACAGTTGCCATCCGTCGTTCAGGTAACTTATTCGGAACGATGGGTCGAGGCAAGCCAGTTAGCGAAGATCTTCGTGTTCGAATCATTCAAGAATTCACAAACAACGTTTCTCAGCGTGCAATAGCCAGAAGATTTAACCTGTCATCATCTACAGTACATAATATTATCAAGCGCTACCGAGATAGTGGTGAGATTACAGTTCGGAAAGGCCAAGGTAGAAAACCTATTCTGAATGCTCGAGCTCTTCGGATCCTCCGACGTCACTGCGTCACGCATAGGAATGCTGCGATTACGGACATAGCCACGTGGGCCCGCGATTTCTTCGGGAAGCCATTATCGTCGAATACTGTACGCCGGTGCATCCACAAATGCAAACTTAAGTTATACTGTGCACAACGGAAGCCATACATCAACAAACGACAGCAACGTCGCCGTCTGATATGGGCTCGAGCTCATCGCAATTGGTCCCAAGCACGCTGGAAGAACATATTGTGGTCCGATGAATCAACCTTTACGATTGTTTACGGAAATAATGGACGCCGTGCACTCCGGACCAAAGACGAAAAGGATATTCCCGCGTGCTACAGGCGTTCGGTACAGAAACCACCGTCTGTCATGGTCTGGGGCTGTATTAGTGGCCATGGAATGGGAGACTTGCATATCTGCAATGGCACCGTCAATGCTGAAGCGTATATACAGATCCTGGAACAAGCTATGGTGCCATCTAAGAGGCGCCTGTTTGGACGACGTCAGTGTATATTTCAACAAGACAACGCCAGACCGCATGCAGCGCGCATAACTTCTGCATGGCTACGTCGGCAGCGCATCCGTATGTTGGATTGGCCCCCTTGCAGCCCGGATCTGTCGCCTATAGAAAACGTTTGGCGTATTATTACACGAAAACTACGACAGCGACGACCCCGGACAGTTGAACAGCTGAAAACCTATATCCAACAGGAATGGGACAGAATTCCGGTTACGGTGTTAGAAAGATTGGTGTCATCGATGCCCAGAATATTACAGTGTGTCATCAAGAGGAGAGGTGACGCCACATCGTGGTAAACGCCGTGCTGTCCCAACTTTTTTGGGAGTGTGTTGCACGTGCCAAACAGGAAAACCACCTGTATCTTTCTTTAAGCATATAAGATATGTGATCCCATGCCTAATTTATCGTTTATGTATTGTAATGCGTTGAAATAAACGGCAATACAATAATCCAAACAAATGTGTTGGAGTTCTTTTTATATGTTGCACTGTCCCAACTTTTTTGGAAATGAGTATTGTATCTTGCGAGGCCTGTCCGGAAAGTATCCGGATTGAGGCTACAAAAATACAGTTCGATCTTACAAAAATGTTTAGTCACCTTCAAATGACCGCTGTATGCAGCAAAGTATTTAGCCCAGCGTTGCTGCCACTGGTCGAAACAAGTACGGAATGCATCCTTTGAGATGGCAAGAGCTCTGCCGCCTCATTCTGTGTTGTCACGTCCACATCCTCAAATGTCCGTCCTTTGAGCGCTTTCTTGATCTTCGGAAATGCGAAGAAGTCGCACGAAGCTAGGTAAGGTGAGTAGATAGGCTGCCTGTCCTGAGCGATGTGGTGTTTTGTCAAGAATTGCTGCACGATGTGCGATATGTGTGCTGGAGCGTTGTCGTGGTGCATCATCCAATCTCCAGAAGCGCCTCATAACATCGTTGCCGAATGCTTGTTTTAGTAAGTCATAACACTCCGTTGCGGTTTTACAGTTTTTAAAACAAAATTCGAGACATATCTTCGCTCAATGTTTTCTGTCATTTTCACCACGCAACGAGAAAAGAAAAACGTTCTGCTTTAGCGTGTTACAACAATTATACGCGGCACTCTTAACAGCTGCAGATTTCATTACGTCATCAGCAGAAACGTCGTCACACGATCCGGATAGAAAAAAAGTTGCAGCGAGTTCTATTGTTTTTTTTTGTTTTTTTTTGCCTCAATGCGGATACTTTTCGGACAGGCCTCATATATACAGGGTAAATACACAAATGAGCCCCCCCCCCTTTTATTTTCGTAACCGAAGCAGATATGTCAAGTTTGATGAATCCAATGAATAGGAAGTTGTGCGTGACCTATCCCATGGTGCACTATTCACCATCCCAAATATGCAAATTAAGACACAGTCAAATCCTATCTTAAAAACCGTAACAAATACACGAAAAATTCCAATTGAAGACATGTTCAGCATGGAATTCCGAACAAAACAAAAAACATTTTTATTTGTTTTTTTTATTTTTTTCTTATATAAATCTACAGTTTTATTCCGATCCTGACGAAATTTTGCACACTTGAACTGCAAAACAAGAGGAAGGTCACTGTCTCCTGAGATTCGAAAAAAAATAAAATCTTGTAAAAATTCCAAGGAGGAGCTTTAGCTGTGAAGCAGAAATACATTTATACATTTATTAACAAGAAATTAATTCCCCGAGTAGGGTAAGGCAAGTAGCAGACCCTGCAATCATCTATTTTTGCCCCTTTATCTACAGTTTTTATCTCCCCTCAATGTTTTTAATCAAAGATAAAAGATGTAAGAAAAGCTCTTATCTTACAAGAAACAAGGTATGATCTCTTTTAGACTGCACTACTCACCCCCCCCCCAATATTCTCTTACTTCTTTACTATTCTTGGATACACTGATCTTTCTGTTTCTGTGTCATTTTTGGGGATCTAACATTATTTTCTAATGTGTATCGTCTCTTTAAACTCCAGAAATGGTTCCTTCGGACTATTAGGCTTTCCCAAATCTTCCTCTGTATCTCATTATATTATGACATTTAGTTTTCTTATCATACAGAGTGTTTTTGAATTGGGTACAGACTTTTTGGGAGATGATAGAAGAGGTCCTTAGATGTATTTTTTGTCATATGAACATGGCTTCCCCGCAGCTCCGTTTACTTCCAATACTGCATTGAACAATCAAATGACACCGGGACACAGTGTGCGTTGGTAGGCCTAGATTATTTTATTTTTAACAATTAACACAAGCAATCTACTGTACGACTTTTACAGTAACTTTTCAAAATGACCACCATTTGCTTCATAGCACAATTCGCACAATAATCGTATTTTAAAAGGGGTTGGATATCATGGAATCTTCTTGAAGAAGTTTGTCCTAAGACTTTTCAACAAACAAGCACGTGCACTTTGAAAATTCTTTGCAAACAATTACTTTAAAAGTTATTACAGTAGATTGCTTGAGTTAATTGATAAAAATAAAATAATCTAGGCCTACCAACGTACACTGCGTCCCGGTGTCATTTGATTGTTCAATGCTGTATTGTAAGTACACGGAGCTGCGGGGACCCCATGTTCATACGACAAAAAATACTTCTAAGGACCTCTTCTATCATCTCCCAAAAAATCTGTACTCAATTCAAAAACACCCTGTATATCAAATATTGTTTAAAACAGCTATGCACTTTTTTTTTATAAAACCTCGAATTCATTGGCGTCAAGTGTTGGGCGCATTTAACTATAGAAATACGGCCCGCCCCTTCATATACTAAGTTTCGTAGATTGTTAAAAAGCTACTGTGGTACCAACATTCACTCAGGATAACGACTTTTTTTTGCTGATTCTTTGGTTGTTTATTAGCAGTAGTTGCCCGTATGTAGCTTTTTAGTTGATTACGTGGATAATCGTGCATCAGGTCTCGCTATGTACAGCTTAGTCAGTACAGCCAACACCTAGAGAGAAGGCCTGCGGACAAAAGATGTATACATTGTTACATCATCATCAAACGGCTATTTTTAATCATATGTCTACCAATAATCGACCTTTTGCAAGTCTGATGTTGTCATCTGAATCCACCAGTCCGCCATTATAACATTCCCACAGCCATGGTGAATGAAGACCATGCCTTGGCTTGGTTCTTCTTTTGTATTTGCTTTACAATTTGATATTTCATTCAGCATGGGTTCGTACAGTGCAATTGTTGTCTATTCAAACGCTCAAAAAATCCTTAGAAAATGGAGAGAGGAAGAATGTAATTGAGCATCGAAGCAATATGTTGGTAGTAAGTGCGTGATCTCAGGATTTCCCACTGAAAAATCCTCGTCGTCCTCGGCCAGGATCGAACCCGCGTATTCGGGCATCAGAGGCAATCACATAACCACTGAGCCACCGAGGCCGATACACACTTTTGATTCAATAAAATAATTGTAAATGTCGAATTATGAAACAGGTGGCCACTTCACATCGCACTTTCTGAAGAATTAATTTATGTTCATAATCTGAAATAAAATTATAAACAGGTTTTAAAGTAAGCAAATAAAGACATTTTTACAAATGCTGTCTAATTTTTTTTTACCGTCATGCTGTGTTGAAAATAGACTAAAAAATGCAACCGCAACTCGACATAAACATGTAACTCATGTTCATCACTTGCCGCCAAATATTAGAGCAGGAATGTTGTACACAATATCCGATTTTTAGGTACCTTTAATTAACGATGCGACATTATAGGCAGTAATGCTAAAATTTAAGAGTGGATGAGAGGAATCAGAAGACCAGAGAGGCATGTTGTAATGGCGGACGCATTCGAAACTTAAAGATGGCCGCGCCCGTGAAATCGAAAGTAAAAAGGTGGATAAGCCTTAAATTTGGCCGCTTTATGGTGATGTAACAATGTATACATCTTTTGTACGCAGACCACGGTCTATAGATAACATGGTCATCGAGCTTCGGCTATTTTCCATTGTTTCGCATAGATCGCACTAAGGCAACGCCTCCTAAAGATAAGGCCTGAGCGCAGAAACGTCATACGTTGTTACATCATCATCCGAAGATACGTTTAATCGCATTTCTACCAATAATAAGCCCTGAAATGCGATTAAACGTATCTTCGGATGATGATGTAACAATGTCTGACGTTTTCGCGCTCAGGCCTTATCTTTAGGAGGCGTTGACTAAGGCCGACCGTGACCTGCGATAGAGTTTTTCCTTGAAACTGAAAATGAAAGTAGAGTTTGTATCCGCCGATAGGGCGGCGCTGCAGGCGCAGTTGGGCTAGAGTTCCTGTAAGTAAAACTAGTAATGACACGCCGCCATTTTGAGTGTTTTTGGCAGCCATGTATAATGTTGTCCTATGGGAAAAACTGCAAGTTTGACTGAATTTTTATAAGCTTTTATTAACTTTTCTGTGTTAGTTTGTTTAGGTCAAATCTTGTAATCAATATTAAACCAACTTTCCGACAAGCTATGGAGCTGAAATTTGACACACTTATGCAGAATCGATGACAATTTATGATAAAGAAAAAAATTTTCAAATCGGTTCATTGGTTCGTGTTCTAATGGTACTAACTCATTACTACGAATTGATTGTTGTAACAATTGGACATTTCGTTATGGCGAGAGTAAATGTATCTATTGTTTATTGTTGCAAAATTAAGCTGTATTGTTGCCACTAAATAAAACATTATAAAAGCTTGGTTTGATAAAACCTTTTTCCTCTTAACTTGTTGTAATTACGAGGGAAAATAATTCTGTTTCTAAAGATGTATGGATATTCATTACCAAATGAAATTTGTTAAAAAATATTTTATTTAAGTGTGAGATGGATTTCCTCCGAAAAATTCCATGAGAAAAGCTGCTCTTTATTGAACATCACTTTGCTCAGTTACATAATCAATAATTCCATTCAAATGCTTAGGCTGTATTTATTTAATTTCTGAAAGCAATAGCTATTACAAACTGTTAAATTTGCACTTCTGTTAAATATTTTCTTCTTATTCGATTTTGGCTGTCTAGAGAGCACGTAATTTAAAACTGGGTTAATTGAAATTTGAAGGGGAAGAATCTGTATATACCTGAATAAATTTGAAACTGGAATTGTTAGTTCCAGAGTATGGATGAAAATGCTGAAAGGATGATAATGAAAAGGGAAAAACAAAAACATCCTTGCCCTCGGCTGAATTCGAACCCGCGCCTTAACGCTCTTGGCCATCAAGCCGGCTTGTTAAATATTTTATTACAAATTTATTTTAAAAATTCAATTCAACTAAAAATAAGAACTTGTAAAGTGATAAATGATGAGAGAAATCTGATATTTTTAATATCACAGTTTTTACCGTTTTAAGATCATAAAAATTTATTCTTTACGACGTTCGTGAATATCTGTAAATACTGAGAGCATCCATTTTGTGGGTTGTCACGTGATTTAATAAACGGCTTTACTTGGCTGAATTCGCTTTCCATAGGAAAGAATGGAGTGTCATTACTCGTTTTACTTACAGGGACTCTAAGTTGGGCCGATTGAACATGCAGCGTCACTTTTCAATAGAGTTCCAGCCCTACCGGGAGCTAGGAATTTTAGCTTCATTTTAACAATGGAGCTCGATGACCATGAATATCTATAGACCGTGCCGCAGACCTCTCTAGGAGGTGTTGGTATAGCTGAATTTATTTTTTTACGTTAGTTATTTATTGATTCATATAATGTATATTTCTTGATTGCACTGTAACATAGAAGAGTTCTGTTAAGCTATTCTAGTACGAATTTTTCATACCCATGTATGTTTACTTGGTATATATAGTTTTTCAAATATTTTATTTGCATTAATTTCGTTTTTTCGACCGTTTTGTATAATTGAAGAATTGTATTATGAATTTTTCTCACCTAAATTTTTGCCTAGCTTTCTAGGATTTGATCTTAACTTTATGATGAGCTAACTGTTATTGTCTACTAATCTCTATTTTTCTTCTATTGTTGTACCATTGTTAGCTTGTCGGTCTTTCGACCATACTGGTCCCTGTTGAGGTCCGATTGCCTAATTGTACATACTTAAATAAATAAATCTTCTTTCCTTTCTCATCATTTCCGATCGAATGACATATCACAAGCCATATGTTGTCATTTCTAAACACCAAGTGACTGCCACCCCGCAACTCCGACCCCACTGGAACAATTGGGCCTAAATTTCATAGTAAAGTAGATCTTGCCCAGAGGAATCTGGATACCGAATGTCACTCTTTTATGTATCTAAATACCATATAGATTTTTTGTTCCATTTGACTCCCACCCTCGTAATTCTGACCCCAGTCCACCAAACAAAATAGTGAAGGTATTCCGAATTTCTATCTTCTACCTCAAAAATGTAGATATTTTGAAAGAGACGGACGGACATTATAAAACCAATAAGTAGCTCCATCTTCCGCTACTTAATAATACACCTATACCTCGTTATACGTACTGATTGGTTCCAAAAACTTGGTACGTAACTCGAATATCCGTATAACGAATACGTACTTTTCAGGGTCAGTAGAAAAGTCGAGGCAATGGAAAAACGTGAGACGTTTTATTATGTAGCTCTCATCAGAGGGATATATGTACTTTTTTAAAAATAAATTTCCGTGATAACGCTTTGACAATGCACATCAATGATTTTGATACAAAATAGACACAAAGTAAATTGAATCTGTTTCAGTGTTTTTTTATGAAATAATACAGCAAAGTTAGTATTTATTTTTTATAGTCTTTAGTTTATTATTTTTATTTCTTCATAAACATAATAATACACATGAAACAAAAATCGAAAATATATAGCCTAAATTAATTTATTAGAGTGGAAATAATGACAACGTACTTGACGAGGTCATAGTGCTGGCGCTGATAATCAGTGTATTTCCACTCTACTCTTTATTTAATCTCGTGTGACGAAATATTGGGTACGTAAAACGAATTCGTGCCATAATTTGAAAAGTACGTAAATCAAAAAGTACGTACAACGAGCGTACGTATAACGAGGTATGGGTGTATAGATTTTGAGCACTGGAGCAATCGTGCGTCGACAAAGCAAGTTCGCGTGCGCGCACCGATGTCAGTAATGCTTAAAAGGTAAAAAGAAAGTAACAATGTATTCCTTCTTGACAAATCGATTGTTATATGACATGTCATTATCTTGGTATTCTTTACAGTCACTCTTTTAACACGTGAATTCGACCGAAAAATTCTGAAAAGTTGATACGACCGAGCTAAGACCTTGATGGTCATATTTCTGAAAACAGAATTTGCATAAGTTAATCCGTTTTAAAGTTATCGTGCAATCGGCTGAAGGCCGGCCGGATAAACGTACAGATCAAGCGTGCATTCTTATACGTGCTTTTTGCTAAAGTTCCTAATAAGATTCATTAAAGCATGGTTGAATATCGACATTTTTTACGTATCAACAACCACGAGATAAAAGATGACCAGGATTTTTACATGAGAAAAACATTTTAAGACGCAAAAAAGATAAAAACACACCTGTGAAAGGTCAGTGGTGAACCTTTAATATATCCATTACTACAATTTAAAGCTAGACAAGAAATCGGCATTGAGTTTTACTGTGTTTGTCTACGCAAACTTCAAACGTAAACATAAGATGTTACTGACCGACAGGCTTTCAAATGGGGACGCGTTGGTGGCGCTGAAAGCAGCTCATGAGCGATCTACTCATTTCATATCGTTGGTTTTAGCATCATCTAAAATCCTATTAACGACGGTACAGACGTATGTAACATGTATGTCACACGCCGTAACTTTTGAAAGGATTGACTAGGGGCTTGAAATTTTCTACACATGTAGGCCCTATACAGAGGACGGAGCGAAAAATATAGCGAATCCTCTTGGGTGGACCAAACCATGTTTTTTTGTGGTTTCCCCAACTGACTTCATTTCAAGTCTATGGAGTTTTGATAGCGTTTAAGCAATTTGTGACGTCAGAGTTTGACTGTTTGACGTCAGAATTTAAAGAACTCTATTTGAAATATAGGGTACGTTGTATTGGGTAGCGATTATTCTTCTGTGATGCAAATTTGACGCCAGAGACTGTAATGGCTTCAAAACATAATTTATCTCTGACGTCAAATTTGCGTCACAGACGAACAATCGCTACCCAATACAACGTCCCCATAGTGAATTCTCCCGCTACTGTTCGTGACATTTTGATGCCATAACTTTTGAAAGGATAGACCTAGCGGCTTGAAATTTTCTCCACACGTAGGCCCTATACACAGGACGGTGCGAAAAATATATCGAATCCTCTAGAGTAGCACGGGGCCCCTCAGGGGCCACTTGCATGAGTTTCATGGTTCCTTTTTTATCTTTTGAACAAAGAGGGCAAAATTCCTGAAATTTCGTAAATTTGTAGTGTGGTTCTAAAAATATAAAACCAATATACAAGAAATGTGATATAAGCGTCTAAGGCTCCGCCAGAGATCCCCGAGGCCCCAAATACAGTTGAAGCTATACAAAAAAACATTTGAACGGAACGACCTAGGAACCTAAAACTTTGTATATTTATAGTATGGTACTTAAAAAGATATAGCAAATATACAAGAAATGTGATGTAAGCCTATGGGGCCCCCCAGAAGACCCCGAGGCCTCAAATACAAATCAGTTATAACTTTTGAACGGAAAGGTCTAGAAACCTGAAATTTTGTATATTTTGTATATTGAGGCCCACCAGGTGCCTCGAGGCACCAAATACAACTGAAACTATAACATTTGAACGGAAAGGCCTAGGAACCTGAAATTTTGTATATTCATAGTGTGGTACTAAAAAAATATTGTAAATATACAAAAAAAAAAGTAATATAGGCCCCAGCAGAGCCCCACAGGTTCCAAACACAAGCAAAGCTACAACATTTAAACGAAAAGGTCTAGAAATCTGAAATTGTTTATTTATAGAAAATTACTTAAAAATTTAGCTAATCTATATATATAAAAATGGTTGTTTGTATGTATGTATATTTGTCTCTTATACAAATCTACAGTTTTGTTCCAATCTTGATGAAATTGTGCACACACGACCTTAAAAATAAGGAGAAGAGCACTCTCTACATGAGATTTTGAAAACAATATAATCTTTTAAATAAAATTCATTTTCAGTTTGTTAACACATTACCTGGTGTTGCACTACAAACGTAACACATTTACTGGTGTGGCACTGCATAATTAACCAAATTAACCTCTTTTAGGGAGGGGGGTAACGAATTGTAGAGTGTGCTTTCCATGAAGCTTGGTATCTCCACCATGACCTACCTAAAACCTTCCCAGGCTCCATCGGAATTACCGTGAAAAATTTCATCAAGATTGTTCTAGCCTTTTTGAAATGCATAGCTAACAGATAGGTCCATGTGCGTTTCTTATAGGTCCATTTTGAAAAATTCGAACCAGGAACCTCGACTGTCATGCTCCACGTCTCTATCAATTGGGCTATCACAGACACTTGAACAGCCATGTTGTCACTAAGTGTCTTAAACACAACCAAGTTGTCAAGAAGGAAAGCCCAATGGGAGGTGGGCACCCGGTTCACAGATCGTGAATTTCTCCTATCCAAACCATCAGAAAGTTTGATGAACACACAATAAGAAATAAAGAAATTAAACTGGAGCAAACACCAAACACCAAACACTACTTGGTTGTCTTTAAGACACTTAGTGACAGCATGGCTGTTCAGGTGTCTGCGA
>JAHWFO010094271.1:314529-370448 GCA_023313115.1 Rhysida immarginata
ACCGTTTTAATGTGTTAATTTTTACTGTATATTCCCATTCAGATATTGCAAACTTTCATCAAAAAAAGAGCCCGAGCAACGCCGGGTATATCAGCTAGTAATAAACTAAAAACAGTACAAACAGTTATGATAATTTGAACATTTTGAGTTTCTGAGCTGAGGTAACTACTAATCTGTAACAACTGCACGTCTGCTTTAATATGAAACCTGCTATGAAATAGAATCCAATTCACGGATATTCTCTCTTTTAATTGCCCATCTTGCAAAGCAATTTCCTTTTAATGAATTCTGCTTCATTCTCACTTTCTTTTTAGCTCATTGCTTTAAGTATTCCAGATCACCCCCAGTTTTACTTTAACAAATCTCGTCAACATACATGTGTGTGAACCAAAGATGCTTAAAAATTTTACATCCCATCTTTTCAAAGACGTAATATACATATGTTTTAATTTAACTATTGATTTATTAATATAAGTGTGCATAATTTAAAGCTATTACTTTTATGACTTAGAATGAACGGGGAGTTTTCGCTAGAGAGACTCTTATGAACGGAAAAATTATCATTTCAGTACCGAAAGGTGCTTTAAGTTATTACTTGGAGGAACGTGTCTGTCTGTCTGTCTGTCCGTCTGTAACTCGATCTTCTCGAAGCCTTTGAAACATATTCAGATATTTTTTTCGCCAGGCGATTAATATGGTTCATCCAACGAACTATTTCGAAGACGGTCGAAATCGATACAATGGAACGTGTTCTAATGGTACTAATAGGAGACCCCTAAAATTTCAATGCAAAGATATAACAAGTAGTACATCAAACAATTCGTAACGACGAGCTATGAACGAATATTAAGTACGTTTTTGGCAATCGATAAGTATGATTCGAAGGTTGTCAAAATCGGTTCAACGCCACGGGTTCTAAGGTCATCATTATGATACCCCCTTTGAAAATTTCATACCAAAATATGGCAGAAAATACATCAAAGAATTCGATAAGTCTTTCATGAATGAAGATATCTAATAATTAACTCAGTGCTACTTGTGCTAATGATAACATTATGATACCAATGTACTCGGGTGCGACAATCGATTTGCACGTCAGAATCGCTACGGACCTCCACCAGAGTTTCCTCTGGCTTCGTCCTGCCCGAGCATAATTCACCATCTTTCGGGTCCCAACATGTGCGCTCTGGTTCCACATCGGTATCTACACTGCTCAAAAGAATTAGGGGAACACTTCTGAAAACATTTGTAAAATCTCAAGATAACTCCGCCGTAGTCGGTCCCAAGCCCGATTGAGAAAGGAGGAGGGGACACGCAAGATAAGGTGTAAGGCATCGTGCTGAGGTCTGGGTGGCACTGCGTGTATAAATATGTGTGTCATGAACGATCCCATTGAGGAACCTGGCGAAACCTCAATGTATCTAGCCTTGCGTCAGGAGAGGGGGGTAGCCTGACGTGGACAGCATATCTCCCCCCGGTTCTCCGGTATTGTATGGATACCGAGATTGCGAAAGCACCCAAAACAGGATCTGGTTTACCTTCGGGTGATAACCGATCAAATCTCCCAGGAGGAGTTGATGTCAAGGTTCCCGCGGTTGTGGGGGCGGAAGGTGGCATTGCTACCGCCGCTTCCGGGGCGGCGGGGACCAAGACGCCAACACTCACCAGAGCGCAGAGGCGTAATCGAAGGAAGAAGAAACCAGGACCTCTGAAAGCTGGTGTCCAATCAGCTGAAGAGATCTCTGGTTCAGTTCCTTCAGGACAGAAAAGAGATAGACCTGCAGATTCCACTCTCTCTCCAGCTAGTGTTGCAGCTAGTAAGAGATTGAAGGAGGATCGAGGAAAATCTTATAAGCAGGCTGTTAGCAGCATTAAAATGGCCATCATTAAAGGGTCATTTCCTGCGGAGAAGTTATCTGCTGACGAGGTTTCTCTTATTCAAATGGAGATCCTCGACAGAATAGATGCTATTCCCGAGGGTGACTTCCTTCCAAGGATCAATCAACAGAGTTTGCTAGCCGGCGCGTTGTTGGTCGTCTGTGAAGACGATGAGACAACAGCCTGGCTGGCTAGCTCTTTTGATAACAATGACAAAGTCTTGAGGAAGGAGCTCTGTTGCCTTAAAGTGATTAAGGCGAGTGAGCTCCCCAAGCCTGTCAAGGTTGCCTTTAAGACTAAGGACAACATCACTAAAGATGCCACTGTTCTACTTCGGAGGATGAATCGTTTCAACCCCGAATTGAACACCAGTGAATGGAGGACCGTCAATAGACTGGTGGAGCCTCATTCAACTAGATGGATCTTCGAGGTCTACGAGAACTCCTTAGAAGCCATCAAGAAGGCCAACTTTGTTGCCAACACGGGCATCGATCAAGGTATCTTTAAGATCCTGACCGATCCAAAGAAAAAGCCTGGTTCTGGAACTGAGAAGGAAGCTGACCAGAAAGCAACCACTCAGTCACAGGTAAGTCCAACAATAGCTTATCCTAAAATATCTGTTGGTACTAGGGATAATTTATCCGATATTGCAAGTGAGTTAGGTGCACTTGATTTTGCTGACACAGCCTCAGAAAATACACTTCAACCCACGTCTCCAATGAACCTTGAAGATGTTGAGGTTGAATCTATTGATGAGGAAAGGTTTTCAGAAACCTTTACCAGTCCCAGCGGAGGTACGAGGACTTAACTTTCCTCTGTCTGACACTGTGACTGCGCTCAGGATTATTCAAATAAATCTTCATCATAGTCGTACGGCCTCTGCGTTGCTTTACAACAAGATGGCCTGCGGTGATGTCGATCTGGCAATAATCCAGGAGCCCTGGATAAGGGATGGTAGGGTTGTTGGATTATCAAGAAGATGTGGAAACATCTTTTATGATACTAGCTCCAACAGACCTAGAGCATGCATCTATGCTAGAAAGGAGTTGCATGCCATATTCATGGTCAGTAATTCTGACAGCGATAATGCTGTAATTAAGTTGACCATGACTGGTGAGAATAAAACTGACATTCTCATAATGTCTTCATACTTTCCTTATGATGACTGTAATGTTCCATCAAGGAAAGTTGAAGAAATAATTGAACTATGTTCAAAATCCAACCACAAGCTTATCATTGGCTGTGATGCCAATGCTCATCACGTTGTTTGGGGAAGCAGTGATTGTAATCCAAGGGGAGATGAATTATTGGAATTCATCCTTCAAAAAAACTTGCAAGTCATAAATAAAGGTAATGAACCTACTTTTGTGACTTGTCATAGAAAGGAGGTTATTGACCTCACACTTTGTCTTAACAATACTACTGATTTTATCAGTAATTGGCTTGTAATGGATGAGGAATCTCTATCTGATCATAGATATATTCGCTTCTCCATTGCAGGCATCAGGCTTTTAAATAGGACGGAAGGGAGGCGGAATCCCAGAAACACTGACTGGGATTCATACCTTGAAGACCTTAGGATCGCAACGGAAGGTATGTATCATAAAATGTCTTCAATGGTTGACTTGGAACTAGCTGTTGCCCAGTTGCAACGTGCTATTATCCAGTCTTACCATCAAAATTGTAAGGTGAGGAAAACTAGCCTACCAAGACAGGTTTCTTGGTGGAATAATGAGCTTAGTTTTCTTCGTAGAAGTAGCAGGAAGCACTTCAACAAGGCCAAGAAAACTGGTGAGTGGTCTCTGTATAAAGAAACCCTCACCAGATATCATATGGCAATCAGGAAAGCTAAGAAAGATTCCTGGAATAAATTTTGTGAAAATTTAAGTGACTTATCCACTACCGCAAAGGTAATGAGAATATTGTCTAAGGATACTGTAAATCACTTAACTTCTGTTAAGAAGAATGATGGCAAATTCACAGAATCAGGTGAAGAAACATTAGCAGAAATGCTAAGAGTACACTTCCCTGGTTCAGTGCGGGTCGTCAATTCGGAGACACTCATTTCTATTGGTAGATTTAAAACCATGAGTAAATGGAAATGGGATGTTTCCAAAAGAATTGTCACATATAATAAAATTAAATGGGCAATTAATTCATTCGAACCAATCAAATCTCCTGGGACGGATGAGGTGATTCCCATTCTGTTGCAGAAAGGGGTTGATATCTTGGCACCCATACTGTGTAAAATCTACAGAGTATGTTTGGTGCAGGGGTATATTCCTGAGGCTTGGAGACAAACAAAGGTTGTTTTTATCCCCAAGCCCGGAAAGTCGACTTATTTTGAGGCTAAATCCTTTAGACCTATTAGCCTCACTTCCTTTTTTCTTAAAATAATGGAAAAACTGGTGGACAGATATCTTAGGGAGGAGGTTTTGACAACGAAACCCCTGTCAAGATATCAATTTGCTTACCAGCAAGGTAAATCAACTGAAGCGGCAATTTTCGAGTTGGTACTTCTTGTTGATAAAACACTAACAATGAAGGAAACTTCATTAGTAGCCTTTTTAGATATCGAAGGAGCCTTTGATAAAGTATCTACCTATACTATTATCAGGGCTCTTGAGAAACGGGGAGTTGATAAAGTTATTATCACATGGATTACTGAGCTGCTTACAACTAGGAAAGCAGAAGCTGAACATCTTGGGGACTCATGTATGGTTCGGGTGGCGATGGGGTGCCCACAGGGTGGAGTCCTTTCACCCTTGTTGTGGTGCCTTGTCGTCGACGAGCTTTTATGTGAGCTGGAGAAAGATGGAATACACTGCCTTGGATATGCTGATGACATTGCGATCATCACTAGAGGAAAATTTCTCAACACTGTCTCGGACATTCTTGAAGGAATTCTCAAGAAGGTAGAGAGATGGTGTAAAGAGGTAGGTCTGTCTGTTAATCCAGACAAAACTGTTATTGTTCCTTTTTCTAGGAAAAAGAACTTAAATTTTAGAAGTATTAATTTCTTTGGTAAAAAGATAATTTATACTTCTGAGGTCAAATATCTCGGTGTCTTCCTTGATAGCAAGCTTTCATGGAGGAAACACCTGGAATATTGTTTATCACGTGCTAAAATGATCTTCTGGACTTGTAGAAGAGTCGTTGGCAAATCATGGGGGCTGAGCCCTAAACTTATTCATTGGGTATATACTAGTGTTATATGTCCAATGATGACTTACGGCTCTGTTGCATGGTGGCCTAGAACACAACTTAAGACAGTTAGGAAAGAACTAGCTAAAGTTCAAAGAATGGCATGTCTTACTATTACAGGTGCAATGAGAACAACTCCGACTAGTGCTTTGGAACTTCTCTTGGACCTGAAACCTATTCACTTGCTGGTTGAAGCAGAGGCTGCAATGACAATTTATCGAATATGCAGCCCTGACAACTGGCGTAGGTGTTTAGATAATACAGTATATGAGAAACTAATAAAGGGGGTGTTACGACATCCGGTTTTTCATATGACTGTTGATAGAATGCTTCCGAAATATGATTTCGATAAGCAATATGTTGTTTCCATTCCAACTAGGGAGGAATGGAACACTATGACGCTTTTGTCATTTAGAGATCACGAAACATGGTTTACGGATGGATCTAAAACGGCGTCTGGAATAGGCGCAGGTATATGTTGCCCTAGGAGGAAAATCCGACGGTCTTTCCCCCTTGGCAAATACTCTACAGTCTTTCAGGCAGAAATTTTTGCAATTATTGCCTGTGGAATAGAGCTGAATATTCAGAAGCTTCGAAGTAAGAAAATTTTAATATGCTCTGATAGCCAGGCTGCGTTGCATGCACTTGATAGTGTATGCTACAAATCCAAGCTTGTCTGGGAATGCCATCGTACCCTCTGTGATTTAGCAATTAACAACAAGGTAAAACTGTGTTGGATTCCTTCTCACAGTGGCTACGAGGGCAATGAAATTGCTGATTGTCTTGCCAAGGATGGCTCTGTGACTCCATTTGTGGGTCCTGAACCGTCTTTGGGATTGTCCCAAAGTCTCATTAAGCTGACTATCCATAATTGTATGGATAGACAGCATTTTGATTCATGGATTAAAGAGTATGGCCAAAGACAAGCCAAGGTACTCAATCCAAAATATCCTGTTTCGAGGAAAAGTGAGTTGTTAAAACTCACAAGAAATGAAATTAAAATAGTCGTTGAACTCCTTACAGGTCATTGTCATCTTAATAGACATATGACCTTAATAGGTGTTGCAACTGACGCTACATGCAGGAAATGTCATGAAGCAGAGGAGAGTTCTACTCATGTTCTCTGTAGTTGCTTAAATCTATCATTTCTTAGATTTAAACATTTAGGGAGCTTTATACTCCAACCGGCAGAAATTCAAAATGTTACTGCCAGGCAGATCTTAAGATTTGCAGATGCATCTGGTCTACTTGTGAGACGAGATTTATAAAGGATTTGGGGACAGTACAATAGACCTGAGGTCGCGGTGCTTGGTTTCTCTGTAACCACCCCTTTTAAATTCAATTCAATTCAATTCAAAAATCTCAAGATCAAGACTTCCGATAAAATGTTTGAGAGTTTTTTGATAAATTAGATGTGGTCTATTAAAATCACTGGGAGTTTTTGCGAATTTCTCTTTTATCCGTGGGTTGAAAGTGAAAATGCCAGAGACCCCTTAAAAACAGAATGATCATAACTATATGACAAATTAATAAACAAATAAAATACACTGAACTAAGGAATCTGTGGATGCTTGTATCAAAGAAAGAGAGGAAGGAAACTCCACTTGTCCACAAAAGGAGTTTAATATGTATCATATACGTACGTATACATTTCGGCTTACAAGGGGACATTACGACCTCGGAATTTTAGTTTAATACGAGACTTCGTGTAGTTGTAGTGTACCTTTAGGATGTTAATATACTTAAATATTAAGGCGCACTGATCAGCCAATTTTGAAAAAAAGACGGTTTAAAGTTTCGAGCACCATATATAAGGGAAAGTTATAAGTGATCCGATAGCTCAGACGGCAGCGTGGTTGCTACTCACAAATCAAATTATTAGTGTGATGTGGCGGGTTCGAATCCCAGTTGTAACAATTATTTTTTCTTTACCCAAATAATTATTCAATATATTGTATTTACAAATTTATTTGTGACAACCAACTTTTTTCACAAAATTTTCCTTTTCTCAAAATTATTATAGTTATTTTTATTGTTACAAGTGTCTACGGAGTAATAAAGTATTTTCTGCAAAATATTTTGTATAGAATCAACATTTTAAAAGCAATAACTATTTTATTTTACTTTTTATTTTATTAAAAAAAATATTTCGAGGCTACCTGACATATTTATAATATAGTGCACAAGGTAGACAGAGCGCAGAGAGGCACGTGAGAAGAGGTTTGCTATGTTCTAGATCTTTCTCGCGCCACTGGCTCTCGTCAAGTAGGAGCGGAAGTTTGCCAAGCCGTTACAAAAAAAAAACCGTTTTTAATTGTGAAACAATAATGGTTTTTTAATCATAAAACAGTTAATAAAAACGTTTTTCCGTGAAAATGGAGAGCGGAGAATTTGCTAGCTCTTCGGGGATTGAAGAGAAAATTGACGAATATATGAACAGCAAAGTTTCGAAATTGCGATTGAAGGATGCAGTAATATATTTTGAAATATTGCTCCATGAAAATAATATGATTGCATCAGAATCGTCAACTATAATTTCTCACGAAGCTATGATGATGGGACAGCAACTCTATGAACGTACATTAGAAATGCTGGATGAAAAAATATTTGTAAATGAAGAGGCATTGATTCATGTGAATGAAGATTGTGAACCAGCATCTTGTCAAGAAATTGAAGATCTTTCATCGGACGATTATGAACCAGAAGAGAAAAAGAGCAGAGAACTAGAGTACGTTTCTTTGAACTATAAAATAAAAGTTATTAATATTGCCAAAGCACATCCTACGTGGACCTTGTAAACTTTGAAAAAGAAAGGATGTCGACGTTTGAATAAGATGGAATATTTATCCCAGTGGGATAAAGAAGTAAAAAAAGGCGGAAATACGTTTGATAATTATTCAGTTACTGATTCCTGGACTTATGACCGTTTTGTTGAAGCTAGAAAAGAAAGTTGGTTATAATATAATGTATTGAATAATTATTTGGGTAAAGAAAAAAAATTGCTACAACTGGGATTCGAACCCGCCACCTCACACAAATAATTTGATTTGTGAATAGCAACCACGCTGCCGTCTGAGCTATCGGATGACTTACAATCAAAGAGGAAAAATTTCCCTTATATATGGTGCTCGAAACTTTAAACCGTCTTTTTTTCAAAATTGGCTGATCAGTTCGTCTTAATATTTAGGTATATTAACATCCTAAAGGTACACTACAACTATACGAAGTCTCGTATTAAACAAAAATTCCAGGTCGTAATGTCCCCTTGTTAGTCCTTCCTATCGCCATAGCTGTTTTTCCCTCTGATTTTCCATTGCCATTCGAATTTCTTTTTCTGATAGTTCTTTACCTCGAGGCATTGTACTTAAGCACTTCTATACCAGAAAGAAGCACTTCATATTGCTTCACACATATTTGAATATGCAAATTTTGAAATCGAACGATGTCGGAAGCATCTATTCGAAGGTAATAAATACTAAACAGTGTAAAAAGCATTCAAACTATTTTTTTTTAATTTTTGTATAAAAATCAGAAAAAATCATCAATGATTTCTTTCATATCATGTGACAAACATTATTTTGTTTATGTGGAATAAACTCTTTTTCACGCTAATTCCCAACTTCAGCTCAGTGGTCTTATAATTGCTTATTGAACAATCCTTACATTTACTAAAGACGGGTGGAAAGTGGTTTATTCTCATAGCTTATTCGTGAATACGCAATTTAGATCTCCGCAGTCACTAGCAAGATACTCTCTGAAACAATGAGACTTTTTCCTCGGTCGCACAGCAATCGATACCTCAATTTCCAAGCACAATTTTAACACAACGGAATCGATTTGCATGGCTTGATTATAATTAATACATTTAACACGACGAGAAGCGCATAAATAGATCAACTGAGTCTCGTTTAAATAATCCATAAAATACAAAATTTATTTGACAAACTACTAACTAAAGATCACATCACTCAATACCAATTATACTTGTTTCATTATTTCATGTCATCCACTTTCCACGCTAATAACAATTTCTGCGAGCAATTATTTGAGTTCAGAAAGTAATACGTTATCATGACATACAGATAATGAACATGCCACTATACTTAATTCGGAATTTTAAATAAATCAGTTTTTAATTGAAGGCTCATTTTTATTTAGTCATACTGATCTGTAATGTTCGAATGTAGGTGTTCACTCCGATCAATAACGATATCTCTGTCCCAATAATAAATTTGTAATCAAATTTTTTAAAAATTCCAAGAAGTATATTTATACAAACCTGTGACACAATAGGATATTTAAAATAATATCGGCTATCAACAAATATAATTCTCGATTTCAATGACATTTAAAAGACATTCTCAGCTACATTAGTTTTTCATTATACATGAAGGCTAGGATCATCGGGCTCTTTTTCTTGTACAGAAAACAATTCCTTAACAGTCGTATCTTACTAGACTGAGTGAGCATATTATTATGACCACCTGATATGTTTATGCAAATGCGCGCACGGACGTCGCCACAATGTTGCTAGCAGGCCGGACCAATATAAAAAGGGAAGCTGAGTGTCGTCGACAACAGTACACGTGTTCCATTCTTCAACTATGGGTAAACGACGCGATTTAATAGCCTTCGAACGCGGGATGATTGTAGGTGCTCGGAGCTATGGAGCGAGTATCAGCGAAACAGCAGCATTCGTGGGGTGCTCAAGAGCAGCCGTCGTTAAAGTATTTAAAGACTGGACGGTTAGCCGGAAGACGGGGTATGAACGTTCACGTTGTGGCCGCCCGCGGATGGTTGATGATCGGACAGTACGGAGACTGTCACGATTGGTAAAGGGTAACAGAAGGGCAACTTGTGCATCAAATCACTGCTGACCTTAATCAGGGGTCCTCCAAAACGGCCTCTGAATGCACTGTCCGCCGCACACTGCATCGCATGGGATACGGAAGCCGAAAACCTGTCCGCACACCTTTGCTGTCTGCAGCCAACAAGCGGAAACTACTCCAATTCGCTCAGGAGCACAAGGACTGGACTATCGCGCAGTGGAAACAAATCATGTGGTCTGACGAGTCACGATTCCAGTTACATAATATAGACGGCCGCGTGAGAATCTGGCGGAAACAGCACGAAAGCATGGACCCCTCATGCATGAGTACAACCCTTCAGGCCGGTGCGAGCAGTGTTATGGTCTGGGGAATGTTTTCCTGGCGTGCGTTGGGTCCGTTATTATGTGTTGATCAAGTCCACCTTGTCATGTTGTAGGCTTACCCCAAAGGAGACAGCTACTTCCAGCAAGACAATGCGCCATGCCACAGAGCTCGTATTGTGCAGGAGTGGTTCCTGAAACATGAGGGGGACTTTATCTTACTTTATTGGTGGCCCCCACACTTTTTTTAGACAACTTGCTTTTAGTGCAGTACCGCCGCATGTGGTTTCAGCACGATGGGGCACTTCCACAGTTTGAAGCCATTGCAGGTCAAGAGTGGATGACATGTTTTCACATCCTATGATTGGCTGAGGAAGTTCAGTTCACTGACCACCACGTTCGCCTGATTTGACACCTCTTGATTTTTTTCTTTTTTGTTTTATTCAATTATTGATTCCTGGACTTATGACTGTTTTGTTGAAGCTAGAAAAAAAGTTGGTTAGGTTAGATATAAATTTATAAATATAATATATTGAATAATTATTTGGGTAAAGAAAAAAAAATTGTTACAAATGGGATTCGAACCCGCCAACTCACACTAATAATTTGATTTATGAGTAGCAATCATACTGCCGTCTGAGCTATCGGATCACTTACAATCAAAGAGGAAAACTTTCCCTTATGTATGGTGCTCGAAACTTTAAACCGTCTTTTTTTTCAAAATTGGCTGATCAGTGCGCCTTAATATTTAAGTATAATAACATCTTAAAGGTACACTACAACTATACGAAGTCTCGTGTTAAACTAAAATTCCGAGGTCGTAATGTCCCCTTGTTAGCCCTCTTCGCTTTGTTCAGAGCTTAGGTCACGTGACGATTCCACGAAAGTCTTGAGTCGATGACAACGCCAAGATATTTGTAGTTGTCTACGCAGTCCAGTTTCTTACTGAATAGAAAAAGAGATTTTGGGGGACGTTTGAACTTTCTGTTGAAGTACATAGTCTTGCACTTTCCGACAATAAAACACTGGGTTTGGTCCGAAGTCCGAATTTAGAATTTGGTCGGTTGATTGTTTATTTGTAATCTCCAAGCTTTCTAAAAAGTTAAGTATATGATGTTAAATGTGATAGGTTTCGTGAAAAATCAGTCACAGTTATGCATTGCTGCAAAAAGACACTACATTTAGCACTTTCATAGTGTGTTTAATTTTATTTTAAAATCAGCGTTTTGAGCTCTACAACTGTACAATTGGAAATTTCTCTCTATCTGTAACAGTTAAAAAGTTACAAATTGCAAGGTCAAACGTCAAATTTGACAACACCGTTGTTTAGTTCTACCTAACTTCTTATATGTTCACACTCGTTTTGAAATTATATGGAGAATAACAGACTTTTGACTCACTCTGTATATGAACAACCAAGAGTACTATTTGGTTGAAATAAACGATCTTTAGAAAAAAATACAAAAAACCCCGTCAATGTATCTTTGCATAATTAAACAAACACCAGGATTTTCCTAATCACCCTACTGGGGACGCGAAGCCCCATCCCCAGTGGTGGTCACCTCACAAAGCAATTATTATCTTATTGAAAAAGAAGCCCTAACCTTATTCAAAGCAGTAAAATATTTTAAACCAATAATAATGGGAAATCCTACAACACCTTTTACAGATCACCGTCCCTTAATCTTTATGCGGTATACACTGAATGAGCATATTATTATGACCACCTTGTCAGTATCATGTTGGGCCTTTAATACTGCGGTGATTCTTGATGTCATTGATTCTACGAGATGTTGGAAAGTGGTGGGAGGATTCTGACACGATGCCTGATGGATAACACTGTCTAGTTGTGCTAGATTGGGCGATGGTAGATCCAGCCGTATGATGGTTCGTTCGACCTCGTCCCACAAATGTTAAATTGGAGTGAGATCTGGGGATTGTGGGGACCACCGAAGTAAGATAAAGTCCCCCTCATGTTTCAGGAACCACTCCTGCACAATACGAGCTCTGTGGCATGGCGCATTGTCTTGCTGGAAGTAGCTATCTCCATTGGAGTAAGCCATCAACATGACAAGGTGGACTTGATCGGCGACGATACGGAGGTATGCTGTGCCATCCAGACGTTGATCAACACGTAATAACGGACCCAACGCACACCAGGAAAACATTCCCCAGACCATAACACTGCTCGCACAGTCCTGAAGGGTTGTACTCATGCATGAGGGGTCCATGTTTCGTGCTGTTTCCGCCAGATTCTCACGCGGCCGTCTGCATGATGTAACTGTAATGGTGACTCGTCAGACCTTATGATTTGTTTCCACTGCTCGATAGTCCAGTCTTGAGCGAATTGGAGTCGTTTCCGGTTGTTGGCTGCAGACAGCAAAGGTGTGCGTACAGGTCTTCGGCTTCCGTATCCCATGCGATGCAGCGTACGGCGGACAGTGCATTCAGAGACCGTTTTGGAGGACCCCTGATTAAGGTCAGCAGTGATTTGATGCACAGTTGCCCTTCTGTTATCCTTTACCAGTCGTGACAGTCTTCGTTCTGTCTGATCATCAACCATCCGCGGGCGGCCACAACGCGAACATTCAGACCCCGTCTTCCGGCTAACCGTCCAGTCTTTAAATACTTTTACGACGTCTGCTCTTGAGCACCCCACGAATGCTGCTGTTTCGCTGATACTCGCTCCATAATTACGAGCACCTACAATCATCCCGCGTTCGAAGTCTGTTAAATCGCTTCGTTCACCCATAGTTGAAGAATGGAACACGTCTACTGTTGTCGACGACCCTCAGCTTCCCTTTTTATATTGGTCCGGCCCGCTAGCAACATTGTGGGGACGTCCGTGCGCGCTTTTGCATAAACATGTCAGGTGGTCATAATAATATGCTCACTCTGTGTATTAACGCCTTAAATCAACGAATCCTAAAATGGGATATTGGGTTAGAAGAGCATGATATTAGAGTGGAGCATGTTCAAAGTAGACGTTAAATTGATTTTATTTCTTCTGTAACATTTATTAAGGTATTATCCGTATTGACACATTGATTTATTAAGTCCTCATTATCCTGTACACTTTCACTCTCTGGATTAACATTGTTTGGCATTTGTTCAGCTTATGGTATTATTATTATCATTATTATCCTCAATTATGTTTTCATTGCTTTCTACATTATTAAATTGAAGACTTTTAACACTTTTACTAATTGGCGAGATGCCATTACTGTCGTTATCTTTGCCTTTGAAAACATAGTCTTAACATAGAAGTTTTTACTGCTCAGCCTAAAGTATCCGCACACCCCGATTCACTTATCCTATATAAAAACACTGGCCATTATTCTTTTGATACAATGATTGCTGCAACATAAAGAAGGTTGTCGGCAATTTTTATACGTTCCAATAAATGATAACGATTGGTTTGTGCATGCCTGAATTTTATCATCAGTTCAAGCGAACTTCTTTTTGGATATGCGAATACAGCAAGTTGGTGATAGCCTCAGTAGTCCACGCCTTCGTTCAAGGCGCAGCATGGTAGGGTGCATTCTCTTGCTGGAAGAAGCAGTCTGTTGCACTGCTTTCTGAACCATAAATACACCCCTAAACAGCCTCTTTTAAATTCGTTTTTCAGACGGGAGAACAGGTAAAAGTCGCATGGGGCGAGATCGGAGGCATCATAGAGGTAAGCCAGGGTTAAATAGTTCCCATCTTCTCCAAACTTGATCGGAGATTTCAGCACAGTCTCCGAACTTATTGGTCGTAATAGTTGTTTAGTATGCTTAAAAAGAGAAATGTAATGCATTGTATCCTGGGAAAATTACTTCTCGTGTTTACAATAATCCCACTCCAGGATGAAGGGGAAAAAAACCTCATCTCTGAAAGTTATATCATAGACGCATCTCTTGCACGAGAGTTGGCTTTAGAAAGACAGATTTATCAGGTTCCAATGATCTCTTAGAATTCACTAACTGAAAACTAAGCCTTTATTCATATCTGAACTCAATAAACAGTAAGAAGAACTTCTTGGAAAGAAGCTCTCGTGTTCTTAATGAGGATTACAAGATAAGCTAAGATATCCTGTTTTGCACAAAATGATCAAAGCAGTTCAGCGGATTCTATTCGAACTGGAAAGAATTAAAGAATTTTAGAGATTAAGAATCTTCGGCAAAATCTATATTTTCTTTTCAAATTATGTTCAACATATAAAACATCATTACGCTTCTTTTGACTCCAATTGGCATGGATGCACAAAGACACCTAGGACACATGGACTAGCTAACATTTTCGAAGATACCTGACGTTTCGCGAATCGCAGCAGCAGCGATGGAGATTCGTGCTATAGGGTCCATTTCAGAATTTACTGAAATAAATTCCATACAAACATAACATGGCCCATACCATGACATCTCCTCCTGCAGCTTGAACTGTATTCACAACATATGAGGGGTCCATCGCTTCATGGGGCTGCCGCCAAATTCTCTGTCGGCCATCGGTGCAAAACAATGTGTAACGTGACTCTTCCGACCACATCACCTTTTTTCCAATCGACTACTGTCCAGTCACACCGTTCTTTACACCACTGCAGGCAAATTTTCCAGTTTGTTGCTGACCCCAGGGGCTTCCTTACTGGCATGCGACTTCCCATCCCTATTCGCTTCAAATCTCGGCGCATTGTTCTGGAGGAGATGGGTTGCGATGATCCTTCATTGAAGTCTTCCGTCAGTTGCTCGATAGTAGACCTTCAGATTTGCCGCACAATCCGTCTTAGACGACGTCGGTTTCTGTCTGTGTTGATTGTTTTTGATCCACATATCTGCCGTTTCGACAACTCTTGTGGATTCCGTTTCCACGCATTGAACACCATGGAGACCTGGAGTTGTACCGTCCTGGAAATCGTAGCTCCAGCTAGACGGGCTCCCACAATAACTCCTTTTTGGAACTCAGATAGGTCTGCTGTTTTCCCCATTTTGCTAAACTTGAGTAGCTGCAGCTTGTTCCTACCCTGTACCTGTAGCTTGGAATGAGCATGAACCTCACATGATTGCATTCATTTGCATGTCACAATGGTTTCTGACCTGTGACCCCGCTTTACATATCAGTACAGTAATTCATCACGGGTTTCTAGTTCATTGGCCAGTGTGTGTATGTTCACTATAAACTTGAACAGAACAGATGCCACATAAGTGAACACTTCCGAATTGCGAAATCAGAACGGGACTGGAAAAAAACAAAGCAACAGTAAATAGAATTTACAGCAAACACTAAAAGGATGGCAATTTCGTTACCAATAATACAGTCTAACCAATCCAATGAGGTCGATAATTAAAACTTGCTTTTGCACGCCACCTTACATGCTAGGCACATACTAGAAATTTGAACGGCGACGATCGCCTTGAGATGACAACCAGACTATACAAAAGAGGAATTCATTATTACTTGGTATGGGGACCTTCAATCCCTTATTAAGTAGTTCAAGTTCTTGATCAGAAAACTACTTATTGGACTGGTTGTTGAAATCGTTAGGAAAAATTAACTATATCACACTTTCTTTAACTCCATTAATTGCGACACCTTGTGGGTTTAGACTGCGATCATTAGCTCTTCACTTATTGCTAATGTCAACAGTCTTGCACTATCGCAGACGGTCAAGAGCTTCAGACATGTTGCACTGTGGGAAATGATGAGCTATGATTTATGTTTGGATCCTTTGATAAAGTTGATGTAATATCCTGAAGTGTACTTTCGTGTATGGCGTACGGCTCTAGTGCACACACGATATCTGAGCAGTCTTTCCCATATACAACTTGTGACAATAAAGTTCGGTGAATGATGGCATATTGAGAATGGATTGCTCGCTTACATGAAACAGCAGTTACTATCCTTCAAAGTAATCCCCGTCGATGGTAATGCACTTCTAGGAACGCCTGTACAAGTCCTGGAAACTCCTGGCGTAGTCGTTTTTAGGGATAGCCTTCATTTGGGTCGTAACATTACGTTGATGTCTGGCCAGTTCGCGGGGCGTCTTTTACGGTTTTCCGGCTTCCTCGGAACCGTTTAAACCACTCATAAACACACTTCAAAGTAATAGCACTTTCTTTGTAAACTGTTTTGATTTCATGAGTCTCTTTTGTTCGCTGATCCATTTTGGGGTTCGACCACGCGTACTACGCCTTCTCTCTTCAATGTCCTGTTTAAACACAATAAACACACTCGCAGCGCTGATTCTCTCAAATTTGTTTAAACATGTCTCGACCTGTCTGGGGCAGGATACGACGATGGTGCACTCTTACGACCGTTAGCAATTTGACGTCATTCACCGAACTTTATTGTCACAGGTTGTAGCTGTGTAGTAAATAAGCCAGCGCGTCGCGAGTTAACCGACTTTGAACGCGGGATGATAATCGGTGCAAAACGCATGGGTCATAGCATATCGGAGATGACACAAGAATTCGGGTTTCCTAAGAACAACAATGTCTAGGGGGGGGGGGGATCTTCAATATCGCATAGACAATGTTTCCACAAGCGTAAACTGCCGCACAGGACGACCACAAGTGTTTGATGAACGGATGTCACGTCACCGCCGATTTGAATGTGGGGCGTCAGGTTCCCATTTGAACCCGGACAGTACGGACACTGATGGATGCGTGAGAGTGTGGCATATGCTCCATGTGTGTGGTATATGGATCCTGTGTGTCAACAAGGCTGTATCAGTTATGGACGGTTCAGTTATGCGTGGATCAGTATCTCTCCAGAACGACTCCAACACCTCGTAGAGTCCATGCCTCAACGTGTTACTGCAGTTCTGCGGGCTCGCGGAGCGACTCGCTATTAACATCGCATCCAGTGCCTTCCCATGAGTTTAGTAACTTTCCACTAAAACGGAACCCTATTATAACTCCTCTTTAAAAGGTGGACAATCCAAGGCTTCTGTTGTTGTGTTTGTTTTACACCAAAAGTGAAGGAGTGCATCCTGGGGGTGGACTACAATAAAATAGGAGCCTCCAGGTAGATTTGCCAGGGCAGCGTTGGGTTGCTTTTATTTCCATTCCGTGTCCTATTCTCTTTTATTTACATAAGAGATCATTTAAGCCCGGGAGTTTCTCATATATTCTGCCATTCAAAAGGAGTTCCACAACATTATCAAATTTGCATAGTTAAAAGCTACTCTACAGAGAATAGAGGTGGACCTTGGATTTTCTGTTCTCAACGGGATTCCCTCAACGAAATTCACTGACAATCGTCTTACATATTGCAGATGCCAGATCCACAACAAACTTACAGAAGGAAACGTATTCATTTTTAAATATGAGAAAAATCTTTTGTTATAAATAGCACCAAGCTCCATTCATTTATGCCTAACCTTACAAGTTTCCTGCGCATGGTTTATCAAGATGGGAAATTGGTTGTAAATTATAAAAGAGATTTTAAGTGCTTCTTTGGAACATTTGAAACTTAATGCAATCACATTTGAAAAGAAGTTATGAACGCTCAGGTTGTCTCGAGTAATGGGATTTTAATCTTATGAGGTATTGAGTTCCAGCGTGGCATCTGGTAGGTGTAAGACGAGCTAAAATGAGCATTTCAGAAACGGCGACTCTCCTGAATTTTTCACGTAGAATGGGCCACGAAAAAAACATGGAGAAACGTGTATCTCTCCTGTGGACGGAAAACCCTTGTCGATGAAAGAGATCAGAGGAGAATATCAAAACTTGTGCGCGAAAACAGAAAGGCAACAACCGCACAAATTACCGCTCATTACAATACAGGTAACGAGAAAATAATATCAGAACGGACAAGTAGTCAAACCTGGGCTCGAATGGGTTACCAAAGTCGAAGACCACCTCTGATACCAATGCTGCCAGAGAAAAACAAGAAAGTGCACCTCTGTGTGAGCACAACAGCACAAGGATTGAACCATTGAAGATTGAAAAAAGGTTGCCTGGCCAGACGAATCTAGGTTCCTGCTGCATCATGTTGATGGAAGGCTTAAAACATGGCGAAAACAACATGAACCCATGGACTCCTCATGTCTGGTGCGGATTTTGCAACATGGTGGAGGCAGAGTAATGGTGAGGGGAATGATTTCTTTGCACCTTCCAGCAAGATAATGCACCAGAATCACTATAGATTGGTTCCAGGAACGTGACTGAGTTCTCCTTAACGCAATGGCCTGTTCAGTTCCCAGATCTCAACGCCATTCAACATCTTTGGGATGAGTTGGAAAGGATCGTTCGTTCCTTGCCTACACTTCCATCGAATCTATGAAAATTGCGTGGAGTTTTCATGTCTGCATGGGCCAGCATTTCTGTTGAACGTTTTCAGCATCTCATTGAAGCCATACGCAAATGAATACAGGCCGTTTAGAGGGCTAATGGAGGTTCAACACCCTACTAGTACCTGATAAAATGGCAACTCAATGTATACGCTCCATCTTCGTGGCTCCATCTGTGGTCTTGTCTTCTGGCAACGTATCCGCTATCTGCCACAAAGATATTCGTTTGTTCGTTCTCGTCCCTCCTTCTGTACAGAGCATACATCATGTTCCAATTGGATAGTTTGTAGTCTAAGTTGGATGGCCTTCCTGTTTAGTGTCCGATCAATAAGGTTTTCTAACCTATATAACACCGATGATCGATAAGGCAAGTCACCTGAATTTTTCTTGTACAACAGTCTCAAGGTGTATCGAGAGTGGAGCACCGCTCAAAAGACGTCGAGTCAACGGCACACTGAGAATGGAAAGAAACTTCTCATTGATGAGCAAGGTCAGCGGAGGGTGGCTAAGTTTGTGCAAGCCAACGTATAGACCACTGTTGCCCAATTTATGTACCTTGCTGCACAGCCAAACATCTCACAACGTTCCACTAGAAATGAATAGCGTAAAGAAAAATTTAGGTCAGTGGGGGTCAGTGAAATGGTGTGGTGAATGTTTATTAGAAACAATAGGTACTTTTTTCACAATGTGCGTCCGTCCGTCTGCTGATGCTTTAGCGTGCAAACGATTCCGAATTTTCGACTTCCGTTTTCGCCATTCGACAACTTAGGCAAAGCGACAGCCTGCGTTCGTTGGTGGAAAAACAAATCGCTGAACAGCTTCCGGTTCAAAAGGTCACAAATAACAGAGGGGACCACGTTTTTCTCTATATAGTTCCATGTATACATGGCCTATGCATTGATAAATGCACTTCTGTCTTTCCCATTCGATGCACATGTGATGGCCTTCCTTGGTGGTCAAAATCAGTCAAATTAGTCCACTTTTAAGACCTGGCATGTAATATATCAAACAACTAGTAATGACGTGTCATGAATGAATATAACATAAAATAGATGATTCTTAAAATTGGTTCAATGGTACGTTATGGTACCATTGGAAATTTTCAATGCTAAGATATGGCATGTAATACAGGGAGTTTCATAATTGGTGTCCCGTCTTTAGGTCCAAATAACGGCTCAAGGGGAACACGTGGGGGAAAATGAATATTGATTATTTAGTTTTGATGTCCACTAATTCCGAATAAGAACATTTCGCGTCCCTGGGGGTGAAAGGGTAAATTTTGAAAATTTTAATTTTGTAGGAGTAGGGGTTAGACCTCATGTGTTATGTAGAAAGTTGTAGAGGATCATGTAAAATGTGGGTTTAGCAAAAAACCCGGTGAAAAAAATCTCATGCCCTGCCCCCTTTATAGAATGGGTAAAGTGAAAGGTATGGCTAGCCGATGTGGACATAAACCTATTAGAAAACAGTAGAGCCTACATTTGGAAAATTAATGAGAATGAAAGAGTCGTTACCCTGAAAAGCTAATAAACTCGACCGGGCTTTTCTCCCCAGAAAAAACATTATGAGATTTGAAAACTGTCCACCTTTAAGAGTTTTTCTGTTTTTGTCTACATTAGCTAGCCATACCTTTCACTTTACCCACTCGATAAAGGGGGCAGGGCATGAGATTTTTTCACCGGGTTTTGGCTATCATCCAAACGAATCAGAATAATTTACTTAATTCTGATAAGGGACCGAGTGGTGATTCATCACTAATCTACTGGTGGACGACTTTAACCAATCAGGGCTCCTGCATCTCTTTCCGTTAATGTATCTTTACTTATTCTTCTCGGATTGGTTTGTTTTATCGTTAATTTTCGCTATAAATACCGTTTTTCCGTCGTTTGACCCTGTAAGCTACAGGCCCATCAGTTTGCTGTCTTCTATATCCAAAGTCTTGGAGAGAACAATTCTCACAAGATTCTTAGATTTCTGCACAACCAATAATCTCTTCCGTGCAGAACAATTTGGTTTTCGGGCGGAACATTTTTGTCAGCTCCAAGTTTGGAGACTTATGGCGGATGTTAACACTCCCCTTAATCTTTCGATGTATTGCGGCGTCATCTTCTTAGACGTTCATAAAGTATTTGATCAGGTCTGGCATGAAGGCTTTATTTATAAAATGATAACTGATGGTTTCCCACATGACTTAATTAGTCTAGTTCACTCGTTTCTATCCAACAGGTCATTTCAGGCTAGAGTTGGAGATGAATTATCTGATACCTGTGAGATAAATGGCGGTGTCCCACAAGGATCAGTGCTGGGGCCAGTTCTGTTCAATTACTATATACGTGACTTCCCTGAAATCTCTTACTGCAAGCTATATTTTTATCCGGATGATGCTGCTATACTGACATGGGCACGCCAGCCTAGTGTTGTTATATCACGTTTGCAGAAAGCCCTTAAAGAATGTGAAATCTGGTTTAGCAAGTGGCGATTAAAACTGAATGTAGACAAATGCAAAGCAATGTTTATCACTAAGAAGGAAAAGAGAAATCTTGACTCCTTAAAGTTATATGGCAAATACTTGGAATGGGTTGATAATTATAGATACCTTGGCGTTGTTATGGATTCAAAACTATCATGGAATATGCATGTGACTTACGCGATGAACAAGGTCAAAAAAGCAAAGTTTAGCTTAATTGCTCTGTTGGGTCGTAACAGTGCCCTCAGTGTTGATAACAAGCTACTGTTATACAAAATAATTGTTCGTGTCATCTTGCTATATGGCATGCCCGTCTGGGCTACGATTTGCAAGACAAGATGGAAGGAACTCCAAACTTTCCAGAACATTACCCTAAGGACTATTGCACAATTAGATAGGAGAATTGCTCGCAATTACTCCATTCATAATGACTTCGATATGACCCATGTCGGGAAATATGTTCAAGAGCTCATGAAAACCGTGCTGCCTATTATGGCAAATCATGAGAATGATCTAGTCTCTGGCATTCTAAAACATTCTCTACATAGAAAAAGGCATCGTAATCCAAGACATATCCTTGATGTCAATTTTGATGACATTGATAATGTCATCTTCCCAGATTACTGGGTTTCATAAATTCTTTCGTTTTTTTCTGTGGCTTACTATGTAATATACTCCTAGTTCAGACATTCGTCAATCAAATTTTCCTCCACCAAGAGGAGGCAATTTTCTTTCATACTTTAGATGACCTTTGTGGGTACATCAGGCTTCTTTTCTAGTTCAGTGTATTTCCCTTGGAATATGATTATGAAGGGTGAGATTATGGAAGCTCTGCTTCAAGTTCCACACGAAAACCGATACACTACACTGTTCGATTGTCGATTGTCGTTTGACTTCAGTTCACTTTCACCTGAGTGGATTCATGGAGTCAAGGATTCCTGCCGAAGATGAAAGCAGTGCTTTCGAAATGCGCGTATCCAGGTTGTACTTTTCTGTTATTCGTTGTGGTTAAAGAGTTTTCTTTCATTTATTTTAAGGATTGCTTACAATTAAAAGAATTTTATGTTCGAATGTATAGAGAATTACTACTCTCTCCATTTAACTTTTCAGGTACTTTTATTCATTTTGAACTACACATTCCCGTTAGATCTACGCCTTGTCTTAGCAGCTAGAGGCTTCTTTATCAATCTCATGTAACCGTAACAACCAAAGGCGTCTTTAGAGAACAAATGATATCGTTTTTATCCGCGAATTCCTTAAAATCTTTTCGGTCCGGGGTATTTCGGTTGCCTGACTTGTTTGCAAACAAACTGGTACTTCCAGAAGTATAATGTGCCAGTTTAGTGCGACTTTTACAAAAGAAACCTCACTTTTTCGGAAATAATCCACAATAAATCGGATGGCCTCCCTATTGAATGAGCTCCACGGCCGCCAGTTTTGAATGCAATGGACTTCTTCATTCTTGGAATACAGTATGAAGTTTTGCGATGTTGACCACCTATGCACCAGGATTGCGGACGGATGTCATACCATAGGCACCCGATATGAACCCAGTAAGTTAAACAACTGAAATTTCGCTTACAGTTATTTTGGAATTTAATGGAGGACATATTGAAAAAATACTATGATCATGATGCGGGTCTTATAGGACATCCTGTGTTCTCGCGGTTACTTTCTATATCGTACCTTAGAACTGGTGCCCTTTAAAATCATTTATTGATTCGCTTATTTAATAATCAAATTATTAAATGCCCAAAATTGATTGTGTATGTGAAGAATGAAACCGATAGGCGCGCTTCACCTATCCACTAAGTGGAGAAACTAAATATTTAATGCTCAAGTCACGTTCGTATCGAATTACGTACATTTCAAAAGAAAAATGTGTACACAAGTTGAATTATTAATAAAACTCAGCAATTTTGTATACCCATCTATTATATGCCTTTTCACCGAAACGGGTAGTCGAGCCACTTTCCCTACCCCCATCATTATACCACCCTCTGTCGGCGCGTATCATATAATTATCGATTTCCTTTTCTCAGTTTTTCCCAGCGTCTTGTTTTCGTTTGTTTTTTTTCCTTTTGTACTGTCTCGGTTATTTTTTTCTCCTTTCATTTCCCCTTTGGTGTGTTGGAGGCGCAAAAGGCGGGAAAACGACAGATCACGAGGCTAATTGCCAGCGCCAGTGGAAGCAAGGATGACCCTCGGTCGTGACGTCACCGTGGAGACACCTTGCTCTCTATGACAAGGGGCTTTGAGCCCACTGCTAGTGGATGCAATTATCTGTGGTTATTGCTTCTCTGTTGTCATATCGACGAAGTGGTCACGAACAAAGTGGATTTCCTCACCTACCCCCATCGACCCACGGTTTCTCGCAAACCAACCATTCTCTCGCCTCCTGCTCCCCTCCTGGCGCTCATCATCAACAACAACTCCTTCTCTCGTGCATTTTCCAGCAGCCGTTCAAGATGAAATATAACTTATTTAGAGGACCCACGTACATGTTCCTTTATAATTAAATGCACCTTACAGATTGGATATTGGAAGAACTCTATTGGTTTAGATGGAGCTTACTCCGAAAAAGCGTTTTATTTCATGTCATTGTAATATATAAAATTGTAAATGTTGATCAATAAATAATCAGCCAAAGACGTTTTATCGTTACAAGTACTTGGCCCTATTATACAAAAACTTATCCCGAACAGAATTCGATTCAGAAAGTCATTTCCTTGTGACGCGTATCGTTTCAGATTCTTCAATGACAAGCCCATGCGAAGTTTGGTCTGCTCGTTGTTGAAAATATGTGATACAAACTGTGCAATACTTTCCTGAAATGCAGGTGTTTGCGCACAATTATATGTACCACCCACACACAGTTCTACTTCAACTGCGGACATTTTCATTGTTAACGAAATATACACAAATGTTTATTTATACTGTACGAGGCGTATTCATAAAGTAAGTTCCATTTTGTAATAAAGGATCTCGCGTCCAGTCACTATCACCTGTACCGGGATCTAAAGGACTTCATCGGTAGCCTGCATTTCAGCCATGACGAACAAGCGAAAACTGTTTGGCTTTCCTCACCGACGGCAGACTACTGTGAAGTGAGCCTGCAGAATCTTATTGAACGCTATGACAAGTGGTTAAATAAACTTGGAAACTATACACAGTGGCCAATGAATTAGAAATCCATGATGAATTACTGTACTGATATGTAAAGCGGGGTCACAGGTCAGAAACGATTGTGATATGCAAATGAATGCAATCATGTGAGGTACATGCTCATTCCAAGCTGCAGGTACAGGGTAGGAACAAGCTGCAGCTGCTCAAGCTGAGCAAAATGGGGAAAACAGCCGACCTGTCTGAGTTCCAAATAGGAGTTATTGTGGGAGCCCGTCTAACTGGAGCTACGATTTCCAGAACAGTACAACTTACCGGTCTCCAAGGTGTCACAAGAGTTGTCGAAACGGCAGAATTGTGGATAAAAAACAATCAACACAGATAGGGACCGATATCGTCTGAGACGGATTGTGTGGCAAAAGTAACTGACGGCAGAATTCAATGAAGGATCATCGCAACCCATCTCCTTCAGAACAATGCGCCGAGCGTTGAAGCGAATAGGGATGGGAAGTCGCCTGAGAGTGAGTAAGCCCCTGGTATCAGCAACAAACCGGAAAGTTCACCTGCAGTGGTGTAAAGAACGGTGTGACTGCACAGTAGACGACTGAAAAATGGTGATGTGATCGGACGAGTCACGTTACACACTGTTTTGCACCGATGGCCGGCAAAGAATTTGGCGGCAGCCCCATGAAGAAATGGACCCCTCATGTGTTGTGAACATAGTTCAAGCTGCCGGAGAAGGTGTCATTGTATGGTCCATTTTTTGTTGATATGGCAAGGGTCCCCTGATATTCCTTGACAGTCGAGTGAAATCCAAAGACTACCTGAACATTGTTGCAGATCAAGTCCATCCTGCAATGGTGCATTTGTACCCAAATGGTGACGGGTTCTTCATGGACGACAATGCTACTGTCCATCGAGGAAGAATTGTTCACGAGTGGTTTTCTGAACATGACACCGAGTTGCAACATCTGCCGTGGACAGCGCAAAGTCCGGATTCGAATCCGATCGAGAATGTTTGGGACATGTTGGAAAGAGACATTCGTATACTCTGCAGGACCTGAAGGTCTCTCTGTCGAATGCATGGTCTGCGATTCCCTTACCTGCATTGCAACACCTTGTAGAGTCCATGTCAAACCGCATATATTCTTAATTACAGCCAAAGGAGGGTCAATACCATATTGAACGAAGGTTTCTAATTCATTGGCTGGTGTGTGTATTTAGTAATGTAATTTTGTATAATAAAGAGTTGGATTGTAAGTATTACAAAGATTGAAACAAACAGCTCTTTAGCCCTTGATCTCTCTCGTGTTAAAAAAAAACAAAACAACCTTGTATTCAGTTGTCTTGTTACCGCAGCCGGGCATGGCGTAACATCCTGCGTTAGTTGGCATTATAACTTAAAACAGAATCTGGAAATACCTAATTTTGATATTAATATTGGCGACAAGGAAAATTTGTTGTGCGTATTTCTTGCTTGGAGACCTAACGAAATCGAAACCAAATAGGAAGTAACAGATACAGGAAAATGGCGACATTAAGAGAAGCACTAATATTACGGTCGAAAAATGGACGGAGCTTCCTTTCCTTCTTCTATCTTCCTTGATTGCAGCCTCTATATGGATACCTGGAAAACTTGAGGTGACAGAAAAAATCTGAAAGCAGATTCGGATTCAGCACACTAAAAACCACAGGAATAAGTTAAATTCATCCATGATGATTTTTTCATCCTTGGCCTATAATAAATCCGTTATTATACGTAGTAACCTACCGGCATTGACTCGACAAGGTGCTGATAGGTATTCTGAGGTGTCTGGTCCCAGACGCTTATCAGCTGGTCCTCCAGTTCCCGTACATTGCGAGGTCGTATCCGCACTCGACCGTCCACGTGATGAACCAAAAAACATGGCTCGATGAACCAGACAACCTTCTTCCAGTTTTCTATAGTCCAATTGTTGTGATTCCTGGCAAAATGTAGGCGCAGTTGGCGATAGCGTGCCGTATCCGAAAGGATGGTTACATAGGTCCTGATGGTTACGCAGGCCCTACACAGAATGCTATGCTAAACTCTGCGCTGAGTCACATTGTATGGGATACCAGTGTTGTAGCTGCTAGTCATCTAGGCCACTGTAGCCCTTCGTTGTAGCACAGGGAATAATGCCTATTAGTCTTTACTTCCCTCTGGAATCAATGGACGGCAGACGGCAGGACGGTGACTCGTCGTTTCTCCATCGGTACGCCACTTTAGACAAGTACTCACAACGACTGCACGTGAACAGACCACAGAGCGCGCTATTTCCGAGATCGAAATTCCGAGGCGCCTGACTGTCCCGATTTGTCCACTGTCGAAGTCTGCTAAATCTGCTGCTTTCTTCATGCTGCAGTCGAACACTCTACATTCTGAAACTCAGTTCACTAACAGTTTATATACGGCGGTACATTTCTCTCAGGGTGAGCTTATTACATTAAGTTGGAGGTGGTCATTATGTAATGGCTCATCAGTGTATCTTCGAAAGACTTCCAATGAGGGCAAATTGTTAGAGGCTGTCAAGGAGGCTGCTCCATTATAAAAGTCGCCCTGTTATTCGGAGTATCAATAGCTACTGTATCAAAAGTCAAGACTGCATACAATGTCAATGGGAAAACATTGTTTAGAAAACACAAGAGTGTTAAAATACTGACTCACATACACAGAAAGGCCTTGTCAGCAAGAAAAAGATCACAGCCGAGAAAGAGACTGCAAAGCTCAGTTTCCCATTTCCATTACAAATATAGTGTTGTTTGGTGAATGGGCAGCACACAACTCCCCTGTCTTTTCGAATTTCTGCATCATCTTCATCTTTATGGGTCCTGCTGGCTATTCCTTCACACGCCGATATTCTCGCAGTACTGTTGCCTATTGCTGCTGTTCTTATCTTATCTTGTACAGAGGGTAGATTATCGCAGAACGATGATCTGTGGCATTTACTCCTTCGAGGGAGTTTTGCGCCAACCCAGTAACTAACGACTACTACGAGATGACAGTAGCAGCCGGGACCGACAGCTTAACGTGCCCTCCGAAGCACTGGGGTTCATGATGGAAGAGCTGCTGGCGGACGAAAAACCAGTGGCTATCACCAGCTGCTGGTCATCCAGCACTGGTCGCTCAGCAAATGGGTCAGACTAAAGTCCCCTAAGAGCTGTGCCCCAAATAGCCGTCCCACCCAGCAGTGGTCCTCAAGACACTGGCTGTCACCCAACCATCAGCTGGCCGCGCCTGAAGTTGCTTAACTCCATCGACCAGCGAGCCAACCGACGAGACAACCAGGCCACGGCCACCCCCTTGCTGCTGTTCTAGTAATAGAGCTTCACCAGGAGCGCACGTTCTGATTGTTCACAGACGCATTGCGCTTTTGCATACGGCGCCACTTTTTCCCCTGGTGGCCACCGGATGCAATAATAAATTTTCCTTTGGAATTCTCTTCCCTATGCTCTGCATAGCTCTATACACAAAGTATCATCACTTTCCCTCGCAGAAGTGGGGAGCTTCAATTATAACCACCTGGTACTACGAGTTTTCCATGCTCGTGTCAATACCAGCACATCTCAAGAGAGACGTCAATTTGAAAATGCCGCAATGCTTTTGCTATCTGGAACTATCGCGCTATACAATACTTAGTCACCTACACTGGTGGCTAAAAGTTTGGATCAATCAGCAAAATCAAGAAAAAATGAATTTATACTAAAAATATTTTACACCTAAGTAAATATGAAACAATATTCAGGGAAGAAACAAATTTATTTCTGCGTCCTTGCTTTTTTATTACCTTAAATCAAAATAAGACTGGCCAAAAGTTTGGACCAACATCACAAACATGCAAATAATTTGCATATTACAAGTCATCGTGTTATGTGGTGAGCACTAAAACCATATTATGTATTGTACACTGCTAACTGAAGGCAAACGAGAGCGAATTAGAAATTTTAACAAGCAATTTACAAACTTCAAAAAAGTTGCTGAAATCTCCCCGTGTGAACTACAAATCTTTATCAAAATTGTTTAAATTGTTAATTGGAAAATAGGACGGAAATAGGACGACCTTGTGCACTGACGCGAAGAGACAAATCAAGAATTAAGAGACATGTTAGACATGTTATTACATCTGGGCATGTAGTCAACACCACACAAGTCAAACTTAATCTGCAACTTGCTACCTCAAGAAGAACATTTCGCAGCGAACTACGTGCTCAGAACTTTGCCTATGAAATTCTACCCAAAAAGTTGCCACTAACACAGAAACAAACGCAGGATAGACTGGAGTTTGCTAAGACACATCTGCGTGAAAACACAGACTTCCAATTGGTTGTTTTTTCTGATGAAAAACGAATCAGTTTGGATGGTCCTGATAATATAGCTTCTTATGGAGAGCATCGTGATAAAGAAACACTTGTTCCACTGCGAATTATGCGCCAAATGGTAGTGGAGTGATGATTCTGGGTGCCATTGGAAGCAACGGAAAGTTGAAGATTCACATTATAGATGGACATTACCCAACAGCTCAATATAAAGATGATCTTCACAATTTGTTCACCCCTTTTAAGTAAAAACTATGATTTTGCAGCAGGATAGTCCTGCAAATTATACTGCACGAGTTGTGAAAGCCTATTTTGAGATCAATAACATTTCCACTTTTGCTTGGACTGCTCAAAATCGAGATCCCAATATTATTGAGAATGTGTAGCATCTCACGGAACAAAATTTACCGAAACATTTAGTACAAATCTCGAGAACAACAAATAGCAGCCATTCAGAAAGGTTTTAAACCAAATGTTATTAAAAGCTTATTTAATTTTATTTCAGGTCGTTTGTCAAATATTGTAGAGTCAAAATGATCTCAAATATAAAAATAATTCATTAGCTAATGATGTAATACTTTTTTCCCTTTATGTTATACAAATGTGGTCCAAACTTTTGGTCAGTCTTATTTTGATTTTAGGTAATAAGAAACCAACAACGCAGAAATAAATTTGTTTCTTCCCTGAATATTGTTTCATATTTACTTAGAGTTGTAGGTGTAAAACAGATTTCGTATAAATTCAGTTTCTCTTGACATTGTTGGTTGGTCCAAACTGTTGGCCACCAGTGTATGTTTAACCTCAATCTGCAAGATTTTTGGAACACCCTGGATTTCTGATGCAGAACATCTTCGGCGATATTAAATTCTGCGACCATCGATTCATTTGCATGAAAATTTGGCAAGCTCGTAGAATATGCTTTAGCACAGAGATAAAAACTCGTAATATTTCTTAAAGGCTTATATTCCTTTTTCATTAAATCTAAAAAAAAAGCAATTTGGAAGACGCGCATAGAGATTTAGCGAAATTTTTAACCTTATTAATCCAGCTTAATTATAATGTACTTCCCATCCCTTGTATCGTTAATTTTTGGACAGTTTTAAGAAGAGAAAAGTGTTAATGGAATGAGGTTTAATTATCTGACAGGTGTTGCCACTAAATTTAACGATTTTCTCCGGCTTAATAATTAATTATCATGGAATCTTAAAAGGAAAGAATTGCCTTCGTTACGGCTGCAATTTTCCAGCTGCTGTTAAAATTAACAACAATTTTGCTGTTGCTGCTAATTAAAATCTATATTTTTGTAAAGCGCAATTGCTTTAGAGAATAAAAGAAATACTCCGAAAAAATACTCGAAAAACTTCAACTCTGGGATTTTTAGTCCTGCTTTTAAATTCATTATCTTCATAATTATCAGAAAAATTCTTTTTGAAGACTACATTTAAGGAGACCAAATATAACGCCGACAGAATGAGCAAGCGATCATTACCAAAATGAACTTCAAAAGACTTCTGAAGCATTAAATGTGAAACTAGGAATGGGTAAAATGTGTTCGATAGCTTTATGTATGGGTGAGTGTCTTAGATTTCCTATGAGCATGTTTAAGCGAGATGCATAAGTGGTCGTGTAATGAATAAACACAAGTTTGTGAATGGGTCTATTCTAAGGTCCATCAGAGAAACCACGTGAAAGTAGTATTTGGCCATGAGCTTTGTTTCCCGCCTCAAAGGAGTCCTGAAAGGTCAACGCTTTGAGGACATTGCGGAGATCCAACAACGTGTGGCAACGGTGCTTCGAGCGATACTGAAAGAAGCGTTTGCTGACAGTTTCCAGCAGCTAACAAACCAATGTCAAAAGTGTGTCATAGCTAATGGCGATTACTTTGAATGCCAATAAAGGTATCAGGTCGTTGCATATCAAATGTCAGATTTCGAGGTGGGTTCCGCGCTTCAGCACGGTTTCCACGTTTAGTAGCAAGTACCCATAACAAAGTGGTACATTCCCAGAGATAAACCTATCAGCGACCAATTTGCATGTCTGCGATGATAATCAATAGCGTTTGAACCCAAGCGAAGATAGTCATGACTTCATACGAATTACGTGTGATAATGCATTACGAGTTCAGGTTGAATCACACTGCATCCAACGCCTCTTGAAACACCAATAAGGTCTTGGGTGTATGCAGGAAAATTCCGGGCGGGAGTGACGGATCTGGCAAATGAGCCACGCGGCAGACCGCCCAACATGTTGAATGACGCTGATCTGAAGCGATCTGTGGAAGAAGACCCGTCTAAAACTGTTCGAAATCCTGCAGGGGATCATGCTGTATCAGCATCGACTGTCAGTAGACACCTTAGGACCATCGCAAGGAGAAAAAGCAGGACAAATGGGTCCCACATGAACCCACGGAAAACAGTTTGGTGGAACATCCGTGGTGTAGTGCAATACAGCTTCCTGCAGCAGGGGGAAACGGTCACAGCTGCGATCTACTGTCGTGAACTGCATCGTATACATACAAAACTTTGTCAGCAACAACCTGCACTTGTGCATCGCAAAGGCGTCCTTCTGCTGGATGACAACGCGCGTCCGCACGTTGCACGAACGACCGTGCAGGCGCTATAGGGTCTGGGCTACTTGGTGCTTCCACAACCCCCCCCCCCCGTACTCTCCGGACCTCTTCCCTACCGACTACCATCTTTACCAGAGCCTGGACAATATTCTCCGGAGGAAAACATTCCTAAACCACACAGATGTCGAAAACGCATTCCGGGAGTTTATTGATTCCCGTGACCATGATTCTATCGGAGAGGGCTCGAGAAACTGCCAAATCGTTGGCAACTATGTTTGGATTGCAATGGGGGTTATTTCGAATAGCACGTCTGAAGATGTCCTTTCTAGAGGGCTATTAAAGATGAACTCTGCAATCTGGCATTTGATATGCAACGACCTGATATTTTGTTTGTATCTCTCGTTTCCTTTATTTTATGAGACCATTCACCAAACTTTTCGTATGCAGCTTGTATAATTATCTTCGTCTGAGATGCCTGCCTGAGGCCAAAAAAGAAATTTACAACTATCTGTCCAAAGCTATACTCTGTCCAACGAAAGAAAAACTGGGCGTGTCCAGTACTGAATAATGAGAGTACCGCAGTTCATATCAACGGATTGGTATGCTATATCTCTGTAACGATTTTTCAAATTTACATGTTTACTTATTATTGAGTCTATTATACAGGGTGTTGCAAATATATACAGGGCAGTACCGCTGGGTAGCCTGTCCGCTCGACTGCGGGCGCCGGCTCGACATAAAATGATAATTGGGAACTTTTATTTTGTTAAACTGGAGGGAGTGGGGGAGAATAGTGAAAAATGGCGTCTATATCAAGTTTCTTACACTAAATGTCCAAAGAAACCCCTACCTTGCTCAGCACAGAGAGTTGCTCTTTCACAAAGTTTTCTCTCACTCCCCCCAGCATTTCTGGCGTGACTGTAGCCATCGCCCGGCGGATGTTCTTTTGCAGGTCAGCGACATCAACTGGAAGACCGTCGCGGTAGACGTTGTTCCCACTAAAAGAAATCACATAGGGTTAGGTCACTTCTCCCCGCAACTACTTTGCCAGTGCTGGGCAGCGCCGACGTTCCCCGTTCCCCTGTCGCCCGACGATGGACGCTGCTGGCTGCTGAAGGCCACCTTCACCTCTCTCCATTCTGTTGTTAGCCGGCGCCTGCAGCCGAACGGATAGGTTACCCTAAGTACTTCCCTGTATACAGGATCGGGACACATTAATATGACCACCTGCTAGTATTCGGAATATCCACCTTTAGCAGCAAGCACAGCAGCTAGTCGACGTGGCAGAGAGTCAATAAGTCCTCGGAAGGTGGTTGCAGGTATCTGGGATCAATCGGCGATCAGTGCATCCCGTAATTCCATCACCGTGCGTGGTGGAGGGTCCAGCTGGCGGACATGGCGATCGAGATGATCCCAAAAATGTTCAATGGAGTTGAGGTCCTGGGACTTTGGTGGCCATGGGAGTAGCTTGAATTCATCCTCATGTTCCTCGAACTAGTCGAGGGAGCATTGTTCTGTTGAAAGGTGCCATGACCCTGAGGAAATACTGTCGACATGAAGGGGTGTATCTGGTCTGCGACGATGAACAGCATTCAGTGTACCCTCCAGCGGTATCAGTAGACTCAGACCATACCACGAAAACATCCCCCAAACAGTCACACCTCCCCCACCAGCCGGTTGTCTGCCAACGATGGTGTCGGGATGCTGTTCTCCATCGTCCATCCACTCTGTTCACCAGAAAACGCGACTCGTCAGAGAAAGCAACCCATTGCCACTCGGCCGAGGTCCAATGGCGATAGTCCATTGCGAATTGGAGGCATTTTCGGCGATGCACAGGCGTCAACATGGGTGCTGCTACCACTCGCCCGCTCCGGTGCCCCAACCTCAAGAGGGATCGTTGCACTGTCTTGGTGCTGACACGCATAGTGGCCCCACTGTTCATTTGCTGTGTCAGTTGCTCAACAGTGGCACGCCGATTGGTCTTGGCCAGGCGTCGTAACCGAAGCTCGCCTCTAGGATCGATGGCCCGTGGGGCCCCACAGTTATCTCTTCGGTTGCTCGAAACTGTCTGGTTCGTCCAGTCGTGGTACACCTTCACAACGGCAGCCCTAGAGCAGTTCACAAAGGTGGCAGTTTCTGAAATGCTGCCTCCGTTGGCCCGATAGCGAATGATCATCCCCGTTTGGAGGTCCGACAGGTCACTTCCTCTGCCCATGACGGCGACAATTGCTGTGCTAACGGATGCTACTATACGTCTGCTGTTGTCATCTTTTAATGATATGCAATGATTTTTCATCTGCATACCATGGTACTTTCCAACATGTTCGAGGAGAGGTGTTCATATTAATGTGTCCCGACCCTGTATATTTGGTGTCCATAAATTAAGGGATTCGCAGAACAGAACCCTTCTGCATATCTGATCAGCACCAACACTTGGTAAGAATTCAACACAATTCATGTTAACACAATTCAATCATTAAACACAAAGATGGAAGAACAACTGCGAACGAATCAACATAAAAGTGGATGGACACTCCCATCTAGTGCAAAAGCTTATAGCAACCCCCGTCTAGTTTTGTAAACTGTAAGCGACGTTTAGTACACTGTGTGGTCCCCCCCGCACAGAAACATACGCTCCATACAGTGGTTGGGGGATGGCATCCCATTCCTGGACCAATGACGTTCGCAGGTCGTGCAGTGTACGCGGAAGTGGTACTCGTGCCGCAACATGTCTTCCAAGAACGTGCCATGGTTTAAGTCCGGGGATTTCTGTGTAGACCAATTTATGTGCCAGATTTCCTCATGTTCCAGGGCGATGCGGACGGGCATTACCGTCTATTTAGAGGAAATCTGGATGTACCGCACCCCTGAAAAGACGAACGTTTTATTGCAGGATATTACTTGGCCGGTTAAGGCCACTCTGTCGAAGACTTGTACGGGAACCCATCATGATGTTCCATGAACACGTCGAGATTCAGAGTCGAGACTGTACCAAGACTCATCTGAGAACATGACTTAACTCCACTGTCTAAGTCTCCATGCTGCATGGACGGTGTTCCTGGGTCAACGGGACGCACCTCATCGGTCGTCGAGCATATATGCCAACGACTTGAGCCTCCTGAAAACATTAGCTACAGTGGCCGCTGACAGCTCTCTGACAATGTTCCTGGCTGTGATATAGCAAATTTCGGAAATTCAGTTTTTGGCTGGTATCTCGGGAACTAGTTCGAACCAGAAGTTTGGATGCGATATTCGTAATCAGCGATAAAAGATGCATTCATTTCATATATCATATATACCGTACCTTATAAAAAATGCTGGTAGACAAAATTTAGGATACGCTTTTAAATGACAAACTGTCCTATTAAATCACACAGAGAGAAAACAAGAATCAAATAAAACAAAGAAGCATAACGAATGAGTTTACTTTACCTTGACTTCTATCATCATCCGACTTGCACTGGACACCTAATAATAAATATAGAAAGCACTCAATTCTGGTTTGAATATTCTAAATCAACTATATCTGCCTAAAACATTAATTACAACATATTAATCATATACAAATCATATACAAGCAATTAAAAGCAAATTGAAACATGCACCATTAACCTGTTAATGACCCATGTAATGACGTACAAACTTTGAAAATTGACCGAAGAGAATCTTCGAATTCCACATTACTAAACACACCTGCACGTTTGCACTGCAATTAACATTTCACGAAATATAACAGACAGCTTCAAGAACTTTTTTTCCCGAGGTTGGGTTATGTGGCTTCAGTTCATTTCATACGTAATCTCTATCTGGGATCAGTGCGGGCTATACATTTCAGCCCATTTTCTACACTTTCCTGCATAAAACATCTCTTGTGATTTGTTAATTAATTGTCATGCTAGTACAGGAATGGTCCAACCCCTAAATCATCGGCCTCGGTGGCTCAGTGGTTGCGTGATCGCCTCTGATGCCCGAGAACGACGAGGATTTTTTCGGAGGGAAAATCCTGAGATCACGCACTTCCTTCGGAAGGGAAGTAAAGCCGTTGATCCCGTGTAGTCATTTGCTGGCTGCACGATAAAGAACCCTTGCGAGGCAAAATTTGCGGCCCCTATAAAGCCGTCCTGAAATGACCATGGCAGTTGAAAAGGACGTTAATACCGAACAAACCAAACCAATCCATAAATCATAACTCCTGCTACAGGAACAAGCAAGTCTAATCTAAACCATGAAAATTAGCTCCATACATTGATACCGCTCCTCCGAAAACAAAACCAGTGCACACCACGTAGTCAGGCATGAAACCAACTCCAAGCTTCCTACAGATCCAAACTCGACTATCTTATTGCCTGTGTGTATTTTAGGGTCCTCAAATCGGAGAACGTGATTGCATGAAATGGCATATCGGATTTCTGTAGCAGTTGTGCCAGTTTCTATGGCGTACCTTTTCACGATTTCATTGACATTGCTTTTTGAGATTTCCACTTGACAATGATGTCACAGTTGAATAGGGTATTTGCAGAATAAGAAAAAACTCTTGTAGAGACTTCCTTGCATAGGTTAGGTTAGGTTGCACCAATAAGAAACCCCGAATAGTTCAGAATGGAGTGTTTGTACTAGGTAACACAAACGTTCTTGGCATTTTTATGTTGCCGTAAATGGAAGTGATAGAGATATGCAAATAAGTGTACAGTGTGGTCCAAAATCTGTCAGGGGGAGCAGGAAGGTTAGCCTGTATAAATACAAGGCTGTTGGGCATTCAGAGCAATCACATCTCTTGCACAAGTGAAGATAAATGGAGGTATCGAAGGAGATGGTTAGGGGTTGTTTGCTTTATGACTTCAAGGTGGGCTTGTCAGCAGCAGCATCAAGTCGTCGAATGTGTCTTGCGTTTGGGGATGATGCTGTGAATGAACGCACTGCAAGGCGCTGGTTTCACTACTGGGTCAACTGGCCAAACCATCACTGGGGACCTGTACTCCCAGCAGTTAGAACGTGTGAAATAGGCATTGTAGCAGAAGGGGCCAGCATTGGTGAATCACAACAGGGTACTCTTCCTTCGTGACAATGCCTGGCCATATGTGGCGCAGATGGCCAGGGAAACCATAGAACGGCTTGGCTGGAAAACTGTGTCATCCACCTTACTCACCAGATCTTGGTCCAATAGATTAGCACCTTTTCCATTCTATGGATAACAATCTTCATGGAAAATCCTACACCAATGATACAGATCTGCGAAAGGTACTCACGGACTTCTTTAAGACCAAGACCGGCAAGCTTTACAGCCAGGGGATTGAGCAACTGGAGACACGTTGGCAGAAGGTGCTAGATGCCAATGAGGATTACTTTGGGGACTAGCGATACGCTACTTTTTGTGTACGTCATTTGTTTTCCGGAATTAAAAACGGCAAGAACTTTTGTGGTTATCTAATATTTACGCTCACTAGGGAACAACATGGAATAATAATAAATACCCACATACAGAGTGTACAAAAAATTCCTGAAACAGTCGAATAACATTAGAACAAATGGTGCTAGAGCCATATGAGTCAGGTCTATCCATAGGATCGAATCAAAATTTTTAAAGGGTAGTTAATTTTTAGTGAAATATTTCGTTACTATTGATTTTTTGATTGAATGAAACTTCTCCCACCGTCCCTAGTGTTAAGCGCTGAGAAGATGCAAAAACTAACTTTTGAACCATGATAGAGAAAATGTTCCAATCACGAAGATGTAGAGTGTCACCGATTTAGTAGAAATTCACTTTTTGTATAAAGAAGAGAAAGCATACAACTCGTAAAACGAAGGAGAAAAGTCCATGTATAAAACACTTTCTGGACACCGTACGCTGGAATATTCGCGTGTAGAACAACAAACCTATGAAATCGCTCCTATTTAATACTTGCGTCAATAGAAGATTGTATAAAATTAAACAATATCACTCATTTTCAACATTTCAGGACGCTCGAAACAAAGGGAGAAAAGTACGAGGTCTGTTCAAAAAATACGTAGACTGTTTGAATTGCGCGGGCCCTGTTGGTCCCAATCAAAATCGCTTGGTGTCGCCATCTTCTGACAGATCCGCTGATTACAAGGCAGTTTTTTGATTGCAAATATCAGTATTGGTTGATTAGCTACGCGGTTGTTTGTGAAGTGTGTTTTTTTTTCGTTTGGCGGATTTTTAGAATGAGTGACTTGAACGAGCAAAGAGTTGCTGTGAAATTTTGTGTTAAACTCGGAAAAACTGCCACTGGACGAGTGGAAAAGGCCAGAAATGTGGACGAGAGGTGACTGGTTGTTTCATCACGACAACGGTCCAGCCCATTCAGCCCTCAGAACTCGAGAGTTTTTGGCCAAACACTCGATCACTGTTCTTCCTCACCTATCCTACTCACCTGACCTCGCTCCTTGTGACTTCTTGTTTCCCAAACTCAAAAGACCTTTGAAAGGAAGGAGATTTGAGACGATTCCCGACAAAGGCAAATGCGACGAAGGCGCTGAAGGACATCACAAAAGAAGCGTTCCAGGACTGTTTCCAAAAGTGGAAACACGGTTGGGATAAGTGTGTGCGTCGGGGAGGAGAGTACTTTGAAGGGGACCCAGATGTGTAACTTCTGAATAAAGTATATTTTGTTTTATGACGTCAGTCTACGTATGTTGAAGTAATTATTAAGTAGCGGAAGAATGAAGCTACTTATTGTTTTCACAATGTCCGTCTGCCTGTCCGTCCGTCCGTCCCCTTCATAATTTCCGCATTTTTTGAGGTAGAAGGTTGAATTTCGGAATGTAGCTTACTACGGGAATGTGAACCTTCACTATTTAGTTTGATTTTGATTGGCCTACTGGGGTCAGAGTTTCGAGGGCGAAAATTAGAGGGGACCAAAATGTCTACGCGTATTTATGCATATTAAGAAGTGAAATTCGGTATGCAGATTCCTCTAACCAAGATCAACATCCCTGTAAAGTTTGGGCCAAACTGTCCCAATAGGGTCGGAATTGTGGGGGTGGCAATCACTTGGTCTTTAGAACTTTATGGCAACATATAGGGTGTTATACAGGGTGATTACAAAAGAAGTTCACAATTTTTAAAAATTTATTACATCAAAGCTATTCAGAATATAGACACACCACATACGGATTCTTAAAGAAAAACTCTTGAAGTTTATTGTGACACAGTTAAAGATGTTTAATATGCCTCCCTGTAGTCAAATTCGTCCCATACCCGCATTAACATGTCTCCATCAATCCCACGTATCGCTACCGTAATGCGTTCTTTCAGCTCGTCTAGATCACGGGGAAGGGATAGGGTGAAGACCTTGTCCTTTACACATCCTTATAAAAAGAAATCGCAAGGTGTGAGGTCGGGGCTTCGCGGTGGCCACTTTGCAAGTTCCAGGTTATTGTTTGCTCGACCAAAAACACCACTGCGGAAGGAATTACGTAAAAACTGCATGGACATTCCCGCACAAAAATTTGTAACCCTCCCCCCCCCATCTAATTGTATAAACAACGTGCCGGCAGGCTCAAAACCACAGTATTCAACAATGATACTGGACCAATGATATTCTCGCAGATCCTGCAGTGTTCGTGCCGCAACACGTCTTCCAAGAGTCGGATGTCCTCAGGTTCCGATACGGATAGGCATTATCGTCCATGAGGAAATTGGACCTACCGCACTTCTGAAGAGACGAACAAGTTGTCGCAGGACAGAATCCCGGTACATCTGGCTCTCTATCAGAGACTTATAGTTGTGTACGGAAATCCAATATGATGACCCTCCACACCATAACGGTTATTTTGTCGATCATTATCTACAGTTTCTGGCACCTCTACTATTTAAATTGTCATATTTTTAATGATGTTAGCGGGGCCGGACCGTGTCCCATGCTCTCTATTGACGTTAACACATGGAGATCGGAGTCTAGGCTGTACCAAAACCCATCCAAGATAATAAGTCGTCAAGCACATATGCCAACTGCGTGGAGTTTTCTGCATACCGTTTGCCTTTAAACATTGACCCCAGTGGCCGATGACATTCCTACGAACAGATAGAACAGAATAGCGGTCTTGTCTGGGCCTGATGACCCTTGGACAACCCTGACTAAAGTGCCTTCGGGTGTTCCCATATCCAACCGTATCCACAGTTCAGCGCCCGACGAACTTCAACCTGCTTCCAGTCGTCCAATTATTCGTCTACTCATTTCACTCTCTAAATGGACACGATAAGCCATTAGCACATATTATCGAATGCTCAATTGCCAATGAAAGTTAAATAACACGTTCTTTGAGTCACGTTCAGTACGACCTGTGTCGCAAGGTCAATGAATAATGCCGCTTTGTATACTCCAGAACTCGAGGGATATCGCTTTCCAGTGGCACCACACGTTTTCAAATGCGAGCGTTCTTTCATGTTGATTATAATGACCTTAAGACGGTCCTCATACCGTTAAGTAAGAGAAAAATTAATTTTTACACGTCCGATGGATAGGTCGCATGGCTGCATGATTACCTGATGTCAATCAGCTGGATTTCTGTCTGTGGGGATACCTCAAAACTCTCCTATGGACATGGTGCGCAGGAAATAGGAATGCACATGCACCACTTCCTTTGCCTTCCTTCACTTCCGACCATAAGATTGTTTGAAGCAGAAAGTAGTAAACAACGAACGACTTAACGAACCATAAATCTTATGTGGCGTCCGTATTGTTCGCCATAGTAAATTTGTTCAATTTTGGATCTTTTGGGGAAAGCATCTCATTATTTGAAACTGTGAAAATTATTCTTTCTTAAAAAAAACTATTGTAAACAATAGTCAGACGCGCGCACGAGTTAGTTAGGACAGTTTTCTCTTAAAAGAGAAAATGGGTTTAATAAAGAATTTCTAAAACGGAGAGAAGAGCGATTTTATAGAGATTAGGCAGAAAAGAGATAACACTGCTTTTGTTCTAAAGATTAGCGACGTCTAGTTCCAATAATGAGAAAAGGGGATAGGAATAACTGCCTAAGCCAACAGTAGTGGCCATATACACTGAGTGTCCAGTTTATTAGCAACACCCCCCTAATAATGTGTTGAGCCACCCCTAGCAACTATAACAGCAAGAAATCGCCGTGGCATGGATTCAATAAGCCGCTGGAAGCATTGTTTGTCCATATGGATGCACAGCTTCTCCCAGTTGATGCTTATTGGATGGTGGTGGATCCATGACTCGAATAGCGCATCCCAAAGATGTTCGACTGGGTTCAAATCCGGAGACTATGATAGCCAGAAGAGTAAGTTGAATTCATTGTCATGCTCCTGGAATCAATCGATGACGATTCGAGCCCTGTGACACGGAGCATTTTCCTGCTGGAAGTATCCTTCCGATGGGGAAAACCACAGTAGCCATGCAGGGATGAACGTGGTCGGCAGCAATGTTCAGGTAGCCCTGATCATTAAGGCGTTGTTCTACAGGTAGCAGCGGACCAAGAGTATGCCAGGAAAACATTCCCCAGACCATTACAGAGCCTCCACCAGCCTGAACAGTGGAAACCAGACAGGATGGATCCATCGCTTCGTGCCGTTGTCTCTAAATTCTGCGTCGGCCATCTGCATGGTGCAATAGGAAACGGGATTCATCCGACCAGCAGACGTTTTACTAGTCATCAAATTGGAGACCTGACCATCTGACACCTAGTAACTGCTGAGCCAACGGATTTGCAAAGTCATAGGTGTTCCTAATAAACTGGCCACTCAGTGTATGTCATTGCTTATGGAAATTTGGATAACTGCATATTGATTAGATGCGATTTTCGTTCTTAAGCTAATTTTATCTTGTCGGAAGGGGCATTCTCTTTTCCATAGTTTATAGTCACCCTGGAAGAATCGCTTAAGACTGTTGGACAAAATACTGTGCCCGCGCCACGAGAAGGCGGCTGCGTTTCCAAAATCTCTCACATAGCGCGCTAGCTGCCTTGGCCAATCCATTTTGCTAAAGGGTAGGAGTAGTATACTGCAAAGTTACTCAGGGCTTGGAAAAAGTTATATGGAAATTCGTGCAAAAATGGTAATATGAAACTCTGCACTGAAAAGTTAATTTAAAATAACGAACAAAAATTGATGTTCTGTAGGGAAGCATTTGTTTCTTTCTCCAGCATAACTACTTCTACCCTATAGAAAAATGGATTGGCCAAGCACCTAGCGCGCCATGTGAGAGATTTTGGAAACGCAACCGCCTTCTCTTGGCGCGGGCACAGTACTTGGATACACTTCGGGTTACCGTCCCGATGCTCTGACTACGGTGGCTTATTGGTTAGAGCATCGGAACGGTAACACTGGTCCCCAGTTCGAGTCCAGGCCTTGTAAATTCCTTAGCTATTTTTCTCTATTTATTCAAAATGAATAATACTAACTGATTTGACGTGTTGACTGGGACAGTCGAGAAGATGCACCCATTAGATCAAGGCCCTTTTCAACTTAACCTCTACGTTAAAGAGCATGCCACTAAATTACAACTAGTCAGACTACTGATAAGGGAAAAGGACGAGACACAAAAACCCTGGAATACAATAAATAATAGTTAATAAATAAAAATGAAAAATAAAATAATAATTAACAAATAACAAAATAATTAATAAATAATGAGTAAAATCAAAATAAAACTATAAAATCAAATAAAAAGCTGACGTTTCGGATAGAGACTATCCTTTATCAAAGCAAAAAGGATAATTCTCTAAAGGCAATTAGAATATTAGAGAATTATCCTGAAGTTATGAAAAAAGTACTAAAGAACGCCTTTATATATAGTTGGCATAGGGAACAGTAAGATGGTATTGGCTGAAAAAGCAGAAGAGGGATTTAAAGACGTGTTGGGATAGGCCAGGAAGGAGGACAAATAGAAGGTAATAAGAGGGCGACGAAAGATAATGCAATAGGATAACACATACAAAATTATAAAAAAGTTTAGGAATGATAGGGTGTCTAGCAAAACGATTTCGTAAAATTCCCTGGGAAAAAAAAATTATCCCTGAAAAAATCCCTGACCGTTACCGGTTACACAATTATTTTGACAAAGCCCGGTCGCTAGTCACCCTGTAAAATAGTATCGCATAATAAAAAGGTCACTAAAATAAAAGAGTACAGATAACCTATGAAAAAATGTACAGGGACAGACACAAAATGAACATAGAAGTAGAGAGATATGACAGAACATTAAAACTGAGACAAGATAAAAAAGATAAAGAAAGAAAGAACAAAAAGGTTCAGAGAGCCTGCGATAAATTAGGAAATAGCTGAAGTTGAAGAGGAATATGGGTAAGGTAATGAGGGAATGGTGCCTTTGCTAAGGTTAATGCCATTAGGGGTGAGGGAATTAAATTTCCAAATAAGAAAAGACTCGAATTGCTTTCTTTCTTTTTTGTTATGGAAGTTTCTACGAAGAATATAAATGCTGATGGCCTGTAAAGAGTGACCAGGGGAATTAAAGTGTTTAGCGACGGGGGTGTCAGCATTGCTAAGAAAATCAAACTTATGCCCGGCAAATCTGGAGCGTATGGAATTGCCTGATTCTCCAACGTACTGTTTCTGGCATACTTTACAATGTAACAGGTAAATTAAGTTGTGAGAAGTGCAGGTCAGGTTCTGGTTAATCTTGTAAGTAAAGGAGGAGGCACTACTAGAAATGGAGGTAGCACTACTTCAGGATAATTCCCTAATATTCTAATTGCCTTTAGAGAATTATCCTTTTTGCTTTGATAAACGATAGTGTCTATCCGAAACGTCAGCTTTTTATTTGATTTTATAGTTTTATTTTGATTTTACTTATTATTTATTAATTATTTTGTTATTTGTTAATTATTATTTTATTTTTCATTTTTATTTATTAACTATTATTTAACTAGTCAGACTCTTATACAGAGTGTCCCAAATTGACGTATACATTCTTTGAAACATTACAGCTCAGCCACGAAATATAAGGTTTGTTGTGTATGATCCAGACGGGGCTGGAAAAACATAGCAACACGTTCATTGTTAATTTGTTTAGAAACCAAAATGGTGATGAGACTTTTATTCGATGAAGTAGGTAATGAAATGTTATTGGAACGTGGAGGATGTTCTTGAGGTTCAACGACGTTGGAGGGTTGAATTTGGTACACCACCGCCAACAAGGGTAAAACAACAAAACTCCGAGACAAGTCTGAAGCCGAAGGAACGGTGAAAGATGTGTTGAAAGGTCGGCGCGGAAGAAATGAGTTCCACTGATAACGAGAGTGTTGATGCCGTCATGGAGGTTTTTGCACGATACCCCCAAGAAGTCAGTGAGACAATGCTCTCGTGAAATTGGTATCGCCAAATCCAGTGTTCATCGAATTTTGCGAGGTCAAAAATGGAAGCTTTCTATTCCGCGACTTGTCCACGCACTAATCGGTGTTGGGAGTGTACTGTGGCAGAAGGTGGACATTTTGAACATGTACGGGCTTAAGGAAGTTTAAGGAATAAAATGCAACAAACCTTATATTTCTATCTCATTCCGTTGCTGAGTTATAAAGTTTCAAAGAGTGTATACATCATTTGGGACACCCTGTATTTTTTGGTCGGACAACTAAAATTGAACCTTACAGAGGTTGCAAACCCCCAATCCCCGTGTATTGAGGATGTTCAATTATTTCGCATATGTAGGTACAAAGTAAGCATTTGTTTGTAAACACGCACCCCGTCCATAAGAATGTGTACGGTAGTACATACTACGTCATGTCAATGAATTCTTATACCCAAGCGGAGTACATTTCGAACACTGATTCAGACTTGAGGTTAGCATACTACCTTTTGTTTCAATTGATGTCTTGCTTTGAGTCTTTGTAGTGGAATAACTTATCAACCAATCACTTCAGTCATGCCTTGACGAGCGCGTCAGTCCAACCCCTGCAGTTTCTCTCCTTTTTTAGACTCCCTTGTATAGCTGATCATAAATATTGAAGAGTGTGACTTTCCCCGTTGCCATTAGGATGTCTGCCATAAAAACATTGGTAAAAATCTCCTCAAGAACTTTAAAAGTTCTTTGAATCTTTCTGCGGTGAGAAGGAGGGGAAAAGAGACTCAAGACGTTTTTCTACATGGTTGCGAAAGGGTTCAAAATTCCCCTATCTATTTCTTCCCGCGTGTCTCCTCTTTCGGAAATCTTTGTAGAAAACTACTCCGTTTTTGATAGAGAGCGGGACGCATTTAAGTGTCTGTGCTGAAGGGAGCTTCAGACATTAAACGACTCTTCTGCCGGGTTCGCCTCCGTCTCGCACGCTCAGTGACAGCAATTTCGAGATGGTCGTATAAAATATTACAAGTGCGCAATCTCCTTAGAAATGGCGGTTCGTTGAAAGGATTGCTATCCTTTGATCATCGTGATGAATCAGGGGCGACGTTTTCTCCTTCTTCTTCTTCTCCTTCACCCCCATCTCGCCTTCCCCGTGCAATTTTACCCAGCCCACCTTTCTTGCAGACCCCCGTGATCAGAACGATTGGCAGCCAGCCACCAGATTTACGCCGCTCACCCAGCCGCTCAGTTTACTGCATTTACGTAGAGATTGTCTTCACTCCATTGAACTCCTGGATCCTATGACGTAGACCTGCGTGCCTTTGCTTTGTGGGTTCTCCCACCCTCAACTTTCTTTTTTTTTTTATTTTTTAAAGGGACGGCAATCGATCAAAATTAATGCAGTGTGGGAAGAAATGTTCGTCGGGCGCCGAGTGCATCCCGGCGCCACCACCGCCCTCCTAGCCGCCTCCATCATGGCCTAGGGCAAACCAGCAAAAGATTTATTTACGGAACACAACCCTGTACGAACAACACGCTAACCTACATATTCCCTGGGGTCGCCGATTACCATTCCAGGCTGTAAACAACCCAAATAGAACGGGAATGAATTCATGTTTAAAACAGTCGGCGAGTGGAAGATCGATTTCTATTGCGCTCCTCAAAACTTTTACTAGCGTCAGACCTAAATTAATTGAAGAAATTTATTATTTGTGTCTAATTAAAACCATAGAGAGCGTGAAATGGTTTATTGACGAGGGTGAGAATTTACAAGGTGTCTCTAAAACTCCACCTTTCTGAGAATGAGAGGGAATCTAACCTAAAACCACCCTAACTTCTATTAAAAAAACAACATTAAAATGCAATTTCCTTCAAACAGCGCTATCCTAGAGTTTGATGAACAAAAAAATTGCTCATTAAAAACGTTAAAGTTTCGAAAAATATTGCTTCTCTTCACGACATCAAATTCTCAATTAACGATATTGCAGAGCTTCTGGAGCTTGATATTTTTAAAGGGCTACTTAACACAATTCTCTCTTTAAGTCTTCCGTGACTACACAGCTGAAAACTCTAGAGCGAGCAAGCTTAATCTACACAAACATCGGTTTAATACAATATCAGACCACTATTATGGGCACCCACTTAGTAACGCGTTGCGCATCCTTTCGCCTTGAATTCATCAGGTTGAAGTACGCATTTGCTTACAGAGAAACTGTCAACATGGATGGATGCATTCGGTCGGCAACGTGAATCCATGGCTATCAGAGGACCCAACATGTGCCAGATAAACATTTCCCGTATGTACAAAGGTACAGGGTGTCCTAAAGTCTCAATAAAACAATTTAATATGCCGTACCCTCCACGATGCAGGCCTCGACTTTTGCGTGCATACGGTCGTACAGATGCTGAATATGATCCTGGGATAAATTGTTCCAAGCGTCCAGAAGCTCTTACAAGTGGTACGGCTGATGTACTACGCAAGCTCTTACAGTCTTCTCTTATCCGAAACATGCTCAATTGGGCCCAAGTCTGGAAATCGTGTTGGAGAAGACGTGGCATACAACGAGCGACCAGACGCAATGCTCGAAGGCCCTCGGGACACGCCCAGTCCTTGTGCGGCGCCGCACCCGCTTCGGACCCCAGCCCTCAGAGCCAATCCTAGTCCAGAGAAGTCGAGCCACATATTGGAGAACATGTAAGAGAGCATGGGCAGCGTGTGGGCATACATTATCCTACACTTTACCCTCTTATTGCAAGATAGGCAGGCGAACGGGCTCAAAATCTCCGCGACATACGAGGTCTGTTAAAAAAATAACCTTTTTTTTATAATTTTTACTTCCTTGTACGAAGGGAATATTGCAATCGCGAAAAATTTTGCTTTTCAGATTTCAACGGGAATATCCATTTTGACCATCCCTGAAACCATTTTGACTAGTTTCAGCGTGAAGTCTGTACGTACCTATGTACCACGATCTATAGATATAAATGGTCATCGAGCATCACTGAAAAATGAAGCTAAAATTTCTAGCTCCCGATAGGGCGGGAACTCCATTAAAAAGTGGCGCTGCATGTATAATCAGCTCAACGCCTGCAGCGCCGCCCTATCGGGAAATAGAAACTTTAGTTTTAATTCACTTTTTTATTTATTTTTATTTATGAATTGGAATCCAAATCCAATACGTCCATCCAGGGCCTGGGTCCCTGGATGGACCTGGATTCACGACTGCTGTATGATGGTCGCGGCATCCGGGGTGGGGGGGTGAAGATTGGCTATCACGGATGGTCGCCCATCCTGTGACAAGCCGTGCCTGATGTAGCTTAACTTCACAGAAGTTGTGTTCAGTGAAAGCCCACCAGGCCACGGCCTCCCCAATTTTAATGATATGTCTCTATCGTAGGTCACACCCGGTCCTACTTAGGGTGCCTGTAAAGAGAGTGGAGACAACTCGGGTCGTCGGTCATGTTTTTCCCAACGACTGAATTAGCAGAGGTACAATTTACGATATTTTTCAACTTATTAAGAAGAAATGTAAAGATGGCTAATGATGGTTAGCCTATTAAGCTTTTATTTGTATATTAGATAAAGAAGGTTAAAAAAGAAGCACATTAAATTTTTAATTTTCATAATAAATCGATTATTTGATCAGCTGATAGCAAGTTCGAGAATTGAATTTTTTCACCTTTTCAGCTTATTTTTTTCTTTGTTAAGTAATTAAATAAATTGTTAATGAAAGTAAGTATATTTAAAAATTAAATTGAATAAAAAAAATCAAATAGATGCATAATCACCGTACTCTCATACCATGATATTGGTACACAAAATGTTTCTTTAAATTTATAATTAATTTATTAAAAAGAAATGAACACAGCGTGGTAAGATTCTTAAAAAAAAAACTGACTTTTTGGATAGAGTGAAAGTGATAATAAGGGCTTAGAAGACGTCTTATATAAAGGGGCCATTGGGGGGGGGGGAGAAAAATGTAGGGTGGGAAAGCCCCTTGACAAATTAGAGAATAGTCGGAGGGAGAGGGGAGTGGAGGAAAGGTAATGAAAGAATGGTGCCTTTGCGAAGGTTAATGTCATTATAGAGAATTGAATTTCATGAGAAAAGGATTTGAACTGCTTTCTTTCTTTTTTGTTATGGAAGTTGTTTTGAAGAATATAAAGACTAACGTTCTGTAAGGAGTGGCCACGAGAATTTAAGTGTTTAGCGAATGTATTTTGTTTACCCTGTATTTTGTATTATATCTAGTCTAGTTTTTATTTTCTGGCTAGAGAATTGAGGAGAGATGTTTGTAATGCAGTGAAAAGTAAAACAAATGAAAAATTTGCAAAATTGCTTTCTTAATATTTGAACTCTTTCTCTGATTATATATGAACTGTTATTTTTTAAGATTATAATTCTGTTTGAAATTTATTAATAATAAATGGCAATAAAGTTTAATAAATGCATAATTGAAATTTTATTTTTGATATGTTGTCATTCATTTTAGATTTTATCATTTTGTATATAAAAGTTAACAGGAAAATAAGCTTGGAGCCAAAACAGCAGTGGCGCCATCATGCGGTGGAACACAGAACTACGGAGTTTCACTACTTTCCTTCTATGATTATGCTCCCAGGTAAGAGAGATATGCTGGGTGCGGTTTATAGGTAATATGGGGGGGGGTTCATTTCCGCATTCAAATTGACTTTGACCCCCATATTTTAAGGTAATCAATTTGCTAACTCGAAAACTATTAAAGATAGAGAAAAATTTCGTCCATTTCCTCTATTACCTCTAAACCACACTCATCAGATCTCGCCTACCTGGCAGCTTTGAGATATCTGCCATGTTTCCAGACTTTTTGGACACCCTGTATAACGGGAAAGAAAATAACCAATGGTTATGATCTTGGATAATGTCTGAAGTGTTACCCTACTTGATAGAGTGCACAGAAGCACAATAACAGAATCTTTAGGTGTTAAGACGGTTGGTTCTTAAGTATTCCGAGCAGATGGGCGAAACTAAGAGGCAGTCATAAAGTTCCCGTATATTCTCAATAGCGATAAGATGGCGACCAACACTCACGTTTGAGTTAATGCGAGTGGTGATCATTCGTCACAATGCCGCAATTCGAACAGCGTGCAAATTTTCGGAGGCAGGTGGCAAGAAAAGTAGTTTGTCATTGTGATGTGCAGCAATTTTTTGCTTACAAAACCATTCCTGTCATCCCCTCAGCCACCGTAGTCTGCGGATCTCACTCCTAAGCACTTTTGACTATTCCCGACTTTGAAAATGAGCCTCAAGGGGACACGTTTCGCAAACCTGGATGACATCAAGTTGAATGCGACGGTCGACCTCCGGAAGATTCCAAAGAAGCCTTCCACCGATGCTTCCAAGAATGGCAGATGTGATGGAGCCTGCTTTTGTGTGTGTGCTCGCAAGGGTGCAACTTTGAACGAGATTAAGCAAACGTTGCCGTACCTCATTCCGGGAACTTTTTGACTGCCATTCGTATTATAATTATACGGTTTTGGATTTGTCGTCATGCGAGATGACAAAAGTTTTCAGTTTGCACAGTGCTATCCTTTGAATTTTGGCAGTTGAATACATTACATGGAGGGATCAGAAAAATAATAAAAATTTTCCCAAAAAATTTTCTCTATTTTTGCATAAACTTATGGACAACTCTCGTATCTCCTTTAACGTGTTTTAAGTCGAATTCAATTTGCATCAAATCCTAGCAATCCTGACTGTTAACCTCAAAGAGAAGCAGGAGCAGAGTAATAATCAATTAAGTAAGACTTCTTCGCAGGCTCTTGATATTATAAATCAGTTAATTATTTTTAGGTTTAAAACTTCATTTCAAGCCTAGTCTCCTTTCTTTAATTTATTTGCCTTCACACTTTCGAAGATAACTCCGAAACGAATTTGCGCGTTAATAGTCCATCACGAGGGAAATGAATTAATCTAGAGAGATTAGTTGGCAATTTTTAATTACATTTTTGATCTCATCTCTGACAACGTTCTGCAATTAGATTAAATACTGTTTGTAATGAAATTTTCACCGAGTAAAGGAGCCAGATTTGACTGCAGGTAAATTCTATTTACCTGTCTTCTTTTTCGCTCTTCTATATAATCCAAGCTCTTACCTTTGACTTTTATTAGACGTGATACATGACTTTAATTACATTACTCAGCCATGATAAAAACGGTAATTGACCCCTTTTAAAGAAGCCTTCATAATTACTTAAAACATAAAGGTTTATGTAGTCATTCTCATCAGCTTCTCTACTAAGTAATTTGGCATCGAAGAATATACTAATGCGATAAAGCTTTATAAACGTATACAAAAGACCCCACTAACTTGATATAGGTATTACTCTTAAAAACTTTCCGACTTTCATCCGTAAATTAGTTCTTTTATTTTAGCTAATTATATTATTTGAATTTTCTTCCTAATTTCATCAACAAAGAAGGAACGAGCGAAACGGCTGTTTCAATGCAAATGTGATCTTTGATCCTAATCAGAAAATGTGCTGCTGGAAATTAAGCAAACAGTGAATCACACTGATTTCTCTTGCAAACTTGATTTGTTTCCATGCCTTAAGTATGAGTTCTTGGATATACACACACAATGTGATCAAAAGACTCCGACAACCCTCCCTAAAACATTATTAGGAGTAAAATGACATTATCAGAAAAATGGAAGGAATAATTCCACGACCTGAATTCGAACACAGCACAAAGATAGATCAAACAACTCGTAACGACGTGTCATGAACGCATATACAGGGTGTCCAAAAAGTCTGTTAACATGGCAGATATCTCAAAGTTGCCAGGTAGACGAGATCTGATGAGTGTCGCTTATAGGTAATAGAGGGATGGGGAATTCATTGCCGCACTCAAATTTGACTTTCACCCCCAAATTTACGGTCATCCATTTGTTAACTCGAAAACTATTAAAGATAGAGAAAATTTTCCAATTGCTACCTTGTAGAGCAACACCACATTAGTCTAAAAACAATTTTTAATCACACCCTTCCCCTCGAAAGAAACAGTTTTTGTTTGGAAAGTGTCAATGTTTTTGTTAATAAATTGTCAAACACAAGAGACAACTGAAATCCCATTGCATGAAAGCACTCTTGAGAATAAACAACTCTATGCCTCCGATTTAAGAAAATGAACCATGACGCAAAATGGCGTCCCGTAAAGATGACAGCCAAACTCTAAAACTGTCCCGTAAATACTAGGTAACCATAAAAGTTCTTACCGTTTTTAATTCCGGAAAACAAAAAGATGTACACAAGAAGTAGCGTATCGCTAATCCCCAAAGTAATCCCTATTGCCATCTAGCACCTTCTGCCAGCGTGTCTGCAGTTGATCAATCCCCTAGCTGTAAAATTTGCCGGTCTTGGACTCAAAGAAGTCCGTGAGTGCCTTTCATTGGTGTAGGATTTTCCACGAAGATGGTTGTCCAGAGAATGGAAAAGGGATAATCCGTTGGAGCAAGATCTGGTGAGTAAGGTGGATGACTCAAAGTTTCCCAGCCAAGCCGCTCTATGGTTTCCCTGGCCACCCGCGCCATATGTGGTCAGGGATTGTCATGAATGAAGAGTACCTCTTTGCGATTCAACAATGCTGGCTCCTTCTGCTGCAATGCCTGTTGCACACGTTCCAACTGCTGGGAGTGCAGGTCCCCAGTGATGGTTTGGCCAGTTGATAGCAGCTTGTAGTGAACCATTTGGCGTCCGATCCATCAGACACTAGACTATGGGTTCATCAGAAATGGCAAATTCTCCCCAACGCCTTGCGGTGCGTTCATTCACAGCAACATCCCCAAACGCAAGACATAATCGGAGACTTCATGCTGCTGCTGACAAGCCATCTCTTTCGATACTTCCATTTCTCTTCACTTCTGCACGAGATGTGATTGATGTGAATGTCCAACAGCCCTGTGTTTATATAGGCTAACCTTCCTGCTCCCCCCTGACAGATTTTGGACCACATTGTATAGTCATTTGTATATCTCCTGTCAATTCCCTTTATGGCAATATAAAAACGGCAAGAACTTCTGTGGTTACCTAGTATGACAGACCACGTATCCTATTCCCTGCTGGGATGGCCATATCGTTCATTTTACATACCATTACATACATACAATATGAATTACAAAATAAAGTCTTAATTTTTTAAATATCTACCTGAATCCAAACTGAGAAGAATCACTGCGGTATACGGAGAAGACGTAGATGGTTGGCCAGTTACTAAAAATTAAAAAAGAAATTATTTCTGAGAAAAAAACATAAAAATCAAAATTTAATCTACTCTATATTAATAAACACAAAACGCTCAACCTTTTAATTTTTGATTATAATCAACATACCATATGAGGTTATTTTTGAGTTTTAGTTTTTTTCTGTGTAATATTTCTAATTTATTTTAGCTTTTTTCCTAGGAACTCCCCTACCAAGCACAAATGAATTCAACATTGTACAAAACCTTCATTCCCTGAATTTCCACGGTCGTGCTACTGCTGATAAGCCCTACATCACTGACTACAATTCCAGACGACATTTGGAGTGGTGTAAAAACTCGTAAAAACTGAAGCAAGTAACAGCGGAAACGTGTCCTATAGACTGATGAATCACGGTACACCTCTGGCAATCAAAGGTATGCAGTTGGATTTGGCGAATGCGCGGAGAATGTTTCCTACCAGAGTATGTGATGCCCACGGTGAAGTATAGGGCTCTCTTTCATGATTCGGGCTAGGGCAGCTTGTTTCTGTTGAAGGAACGATGAATGCAATTGCTTATCGAGTTGGAACAGCTCGGGGAAGGGTCTTCTCTGTATCAACATGACAATGCTGCATGCCATAAAGCAAGGTCTGTACACGACTGGTTTCAAGACAACGGGATTGAAGAAACTGATTTGCCTGCCCAGACCCCCGATCTCATTCCCATTTACCATCTCCGTGATGAATTGCAACGTCGACTACGAGTCAGACCACGCCGTCCTTCATCCGTGGCTGAACTAACGAGTGCCCTGAGACAGGAATGGAGGGGGGAATTCCAGATTCTTACTATCTAAAACTGGTGGAAAGTGAAGGCTGCCATTAGTGCAAAAGGGGATGCCATAGCTTACTAATGCCTGTTATCTGAAGCCCGTGACGCAGAAATGCTGGTGTCCCTAAACTTATGATCACAGTAATCTAAATGAGGAATTTTAATAAAAATTTCAATTATTCACTGCATTACGTTCCTAAAGGAATAAAAAAGCAAAAGAAAGTATGCCTTGACTAAAAATAAATTACTTTTTATGTATTAGTATCCATATAAAAAAACTCAATACGTTTAATTATGCAATTTTCAACCAATATATAGCAATATAGGGTGGTCATGAATTACAGTAGCCAAGATGGGACATAAGTCATATAGAAATAAAATTTCCTCTAGTATGCATCAAAGCATCAAATGCTGTAGTTTAAGATTATTATTAAGATTTATTCACTAAAAAGGAAACTCTTAGGAATGTTATATTAAAATGTAAACACACTTCAACCATATAATGATGCAAAATAAAAATCAATAAAGACAGGTTTCTCTCTCATTATTGCGTTTATACGAGGGTGAATCAAAAAGTAACTGTCACTCTGAAACAGTGAAAACAGATATAAGTTAAGATCCCATACATACATTGTGAGGAAACGTGCACCATTTATTTCACTTTTCGGCATAATCACCCAACAATTGTAAACGTGAAATTAACTTTCTCTGATTCGTCGATTGTCCAGAATCATCTCATTAACGCGGGCAATGTGCTCGGGAGTGTTTTACGTGAATGGTCTTCCTGCGCGGTATTCGTCCATCAAATCTGAGCGCCCATTTTCGAACTGCTGGCACCACTTCACAATTACAGGACGAGAAATCACATTATCCCCGTAGACACTGCAAATTTCCTTAAGGATTTCAGTGCAATCTAAGCCTTTCGCTCACAAAAAAACCCCCAGATTATTCCGCGAAAGTGTACAACCAGTTGCTGCGCTGTGACAACAATATTCTTGCGTACGCAGTAAACGTGTGAAAACGTGGGATCATGCCACGTTGCAATTATACACTACAAGATCAAAGGAGTTGGGACACCCCTGTGAACACCTACCATAATTGTGGGACTGGACTGGGCCCGCTCATCAAGGTGGACGGAAATCTCAATGCTGATGGCTACAGGACCATTCTGGATAACGGAGCACTTCCAGCGCTGTGGGAACACTTCGGTGACGGGCCGTTCCTCTTCCAGCACGACAATGCGCCTTGCCACAAAGCAAGATCCATATCTGACTGGTTTGACGAGATGCGGGTTGAAGAACTGGATTGGCCCGCCCAAAGTCCTGATCTCAACCCCATCGAACATCTTTGGGACGAATTGGAACGACGTGTGAGATCCAGGATGGTTCGATTGAAACAACCGCCTAACAAGGGGTAAGCCATAAACTGTTAATTTACACAAAGGTAAGCCATAAAACTGTTTCTATAACCTATGAACTATCAGTGATTCTAGTTTTCTATTAAAAATATGTTGTAACATAATAAAATATATATTATTTTAAGCAGATTAATTATTTTAAGAAATGAACTTTGAAGTTTTGTTAATTTCTTAAAACAAAACAGTAAATCTGAATTTTTCAAACAAAGTAATTACATATACGTACCGTAAAGAAATTTTTAGTTCTGATATAATCAAAAATGTTGTTACTTAAGTCATTAGTTCCAAAAAAATGTTTTTATTATAAATTATTTCACCCATATTTCCACTTTTATTATAAAGTAATTTTCTTATTTAAACAGTTTCTATATTTTAAAGTAATTCTCTTATTTAAAAAGTTTCCACTAAAGTTGAGAAGCAAATGTATGTTTTAAATTTAGTTATCTGCCATATACCTCAACTGTATCCTGTATTAATATTAATTTAAGGGGGTGTTATAGAGGTCAACATAAAAAATCCAGTTAAAATGAGTCCAATTTTTATTACTTTTCAAGTTACAAGAAATGTTCAAACTTGCCTCATTGAGCCTGAATGCAGGCATTGCATCGTCGAATAAGTGACTCGTATACGTTTGTCATTACCTCATGATCACGGCTAATTTCGTCAGCCGATGCTATTATTCTGGCCACTAATTGCGCCCGTGTATCTATCTGGACACTGTACACCATTTGTTTCAAATGTCCCCACGGATAGTAATCCAGTGGATTAAGGTCTGGTGAGCGAGGTGGCCATGCTATGGGCCCATTGCGCCCAATCCATTCAGTAGCAACTCTACCAAAGTGAGGAGGGGCCCCATCGTGTTGGAACCACATCTGTTGGCGGATTGCAAGAGGTGTATCTTCTAAGAGTTCATACAGTCTGTTTTCCAGGAAATCGGCATATCTCTGGGCATTCAGACGTTCCTGCAGAAACTCCAGCTCCAGTAGTGGGCCATTGAAAATGCCCTCCCACACATTTACATTAAAACGTTGCTGGAAATGTCGTTGTCGGACTCCGTGTGGAAATGTCCTTGTAACTTGAAAAGAAATAAAAATTGGACCAATGTGTTAATAAGACTTTTTGTGTTTACCTTGACCTGAATAATACCCCTTTAAATTGTTTTACACACGATTTGAATCACCTTGTATACACTCTTTGAAACGTTATAGCTCAGCAACGAAATGAGACGGCGCTGGAAAAGCATAGCAGCACGTTCATTGTTGTTCATTTGTTTAGAAACCAAAATGTCTGTGAGAATTTCATTCGATTAAAGTAAGTGGATACTGAAGTGTTATTGGAGAGTGGAGAATGTTGTTGAGGTTCAACGACGTTGGAGGTTAAATATGGTACACCTCCGCCAATAAGGGTAACAATAATAAAGCTCCAAGACCAGTTTGAAGCCGAAGGTACGGTGAAAGATGTGTTGAACAGTCGATGCGGAAGAAAGAAGTTCCACTGATAACGAGTGTTGATGCCGTCATGGAGGTTTTTGCACGATACCCTCAAGAAGTCAGTGAGGCAATGCTCTCGTGAAATTGGTACCGCCAAATCCAGTATTCATTCCATCAATGATATTCCATTAGCTAAAATCCAGTCGGTATGTCGCTCTGTTCGACGTAGGTGTTGGGAGTGTACTGTGATAGGTGGACATTTTGAACATGTACGGGCTTAAGGAAGCTTAAGGAATAAAATACAACAAACCTTATATTTCTATCTCATTTCGTTGCTGAGTTATAACGTTTCAAAGAGTGTATACATCAACTTGGGATACCCTGTAGACATACAGGCAACATCCTTAAAAACGGCGAATTATGTCGGCGCTCTTCAACCACAGATAGTGATGTGTGTAACTTACTTTTCGATTCACCCTCGTACACAGTTTCTCGGTTATTTTTGCAAAGGCAGGTTTATTTTATAAATTGGGATGGCGGAATGGTGCATTCGCACAAGCCTGCCAAGAGCTCATGATACAGATTCAAAAAGAGTTTTTTTTTCTGTGTGGGGGGGGGGGGGAGTTCGGAGACCTAAAAACTCCAAAACGGCTCTTCGCAATCAAACAGCTTCTTTTCAAAAAGGATCGTCTCAATGACGGGAGGCCGTTCATGTCGTTTTTATTGTGTTTGGGTTATTGAAATGAATG
>JAHWFO010094271.1:370548-411436 GCA_023313115.1 Rhysida immarginata
AAAAAAAAAAAAAAAAAAAAAAAAAAAATCGCCTTACTGAGAGGAGTCCGTACATGTCGAGTTTATTCAATTTGGTTCGCTGGTTTGAACGCAACAGCCATTTTTTAATTATTTCTAAAATAAAAACAATAAATAATAGTTATTAAATAAAAATAAAAAATAAATAATAATTGACAAAATAATTAATAAATAATAAATAAAATCAAAATAAAACTAGAAATATAAAATAATTTTATATTTCTATTATTTTATTTTATTTTATATTTTTAGTTATATTTTGATTTTATTTATTATTTATTTTTTATTTTTATTTAATTACTATTATTTATTGTATTCCAGGGTTTTTGTGTCTTGTCCTTTTCTCTGATAAATATCAGTTCATTAAAAAAAAACAAATAATAATATCTCTAGAAAAAAAAAATGCTTACCCCATTGACATAAAAAATACGCTAAGGTACAATGTAAGCCCTCTAAGCACGTATAATTTTTATTTGGTTCTGCTATTTGCCGTTTCAGAGGAGTTAGCTGCAGAAAATTGGTCACATACGTATAGACGGAATTTTTTTTCCATTTCAAAATTTCAATATATCTTTCCGAATCATGAGTTTTTAATTCGATTTCAACAAAAAAAAAAATTTTTTTGAGTTTCTGAAACGAACACATAGGCCTTCACTCTTACTGAATGGTAAGCTAATAATATTAATTAATTTTGAAAAAAAAATCAAAATAAAAAAATGATGTGTGGTCACCACCCGACTTTCTTATACATAAATGTCCTGGTCCAAATACAGAAAAAAAATAAAACAACTAAAATGCCGATAGAAATTTTGAAAAAGTTTGTGAATAAAAGTTACTTCAAATTAGATTCTAAACACTTTGGTATAGCTTACAAATTTTCCTATACCATCTTCTTTCGCCTATATTAGCAAAAAACAGGATTTGAAACAAACTTTTTCTACCAACTGGACAAAATTTTCTTAACAAAAGTTGTTTAAAATTGTAATCGTAACACTTTTCCCTCCCTTCAAAATTTTCATAAACGCAATGGTTAACGAGATATTACAAAATTTATATTTTAACGCTGGAGTAAACTGATGGGATCAGTGTGTCGGGATTTTTAAAAGCTGTCGACAGCATAGGCGTGCTTGCTCATTGGACAGACGAGATCAAACTCACCACCACGAAGGCGAAGTTGAAGAGCAATGCGGTGCGTAAGGCGCGGAGTTAACCGATTCAAATGGAAAACTAATCAGACCTCCCGAGGAAGATTATAATCTTAAGTTTAAAGTTTGGTCTCGATAGCTTTAGCCCTTTGGACGCTATCGTGGACACCCCCCCCCCCCCCCCCCCCACACACACATTGACATTTTTCAAAAGCCATTTTTTCGTAATCTAGGAACCCTAACGTGAAGATCAGTGAAAATCTAGAGGTCGAAAATTTTCGTGATTACAATACTTCCTTATACTATGTATAAGAAAGTAAAATGTGTTGAGAAGATTCGCTTAAAACTTTTAAAAAAATGTGAATCTAATTTCCAAATTAATTAGTATTATTAAATAAATCTTTCCTTATTGATTATTTTTATTCTGCATCACTATATGTTTGAAGTATGTTCACATTTTAATATAATATTCTTTTATTTCAACATATTATCTTAATCTTAGATATGTTATCATTTTTTTCCTCTCTGACTATGCCGAGGGGCTACAAACCAAATCGGCCAACCGTAAGCCATTTTCGGTAAAAATCTTCGCTTTAATTATTTCCTTTTTTATGTAAAGACTGCGCAGTTATCTAAAAAAGGAAGGCGTTATTATTCAATTGAAGAAATCAATGTCAGGAGTAAAATTGTTGTCAGCGAAGAATAGAGTTCCATATATGGTCTCATTTTCCAAATTAAAGGAAGGAATGAAATAAGCTTATAGCCTAGCCGATTCCCCCATCTCAACTTTCATACCATGCCTGGTTATTAATCGATTAGAAATTTAAACGAATTTCCAAGTCTTTTAAAAATAGATAACGTTTAAGAAACATATTTAATTGCTTGAAATATACTCACTTTGAGAGCTGATAACTGTTTTATTAATAAAAAGATTCTAATAATACAACTACTGAAAAAAGTTTTCGTATCTCATTGACCACCTGTTCAATGTTCCGAAAATATCCTTTATTTTCGATAGATAAAGAAGTTAACATCGAGTTGAAGATGATACATTATTGTGTAAGAAGCGGAACTGTTATCAAATATATATTACCCATACAGTTCATGTTGTTTGAAAATACCTGGAAAAGAATATACGCTCGTACTTATTACCTTCCATTTTTGCATCTTTGTTTTAAAAGGTTCCCTCCCCCTATGATAAGATGAAGTACTCCGACGTAATGACAATTTGCATGCGCAATAAATGTGAAAAATAGGTAATACTCATTTGAATAAGAGAAATAACATGGCGCCACGAAAACAATATAGTGAGACGTTCAAACAAGCAATTACTGAGCATAAACAAAGGGGAAAGAGCTAAAAGTACATATCTGAACTGATGCACTGTCCTCGAACAGGGGTGTATCAGGTTCGATGGTCATAAAGTACCTAGCGTGATCCTGTGCATGATTACAAACTTAAAGTTCCTGATGCAAAATGTTCAAAACTCAAATGTTAAGCGTCTAAACATCACGCGAAGTTTGCTGAAAACCTGTCGAAAACGTCATTTAATCTCAGCAATTGCCGCCGATTTAATTGTAATCGCCCCTTTGAATTTAATGAACTGCTGGTGCGGAAAGTTCATAAATGACGTAACGACGCAATTTAAATTTTGAGTTTTCGACATTTTCGATACGGAACTTTATGCTTGTATTCATGCAAAGGATCACGCTAGGTACTTTATAACCATCGAACTTGATACACCCTGTATATGAAAGAAGATCCAGGAGAGAAGAACTGTACAAACTGTTCATGAGATGGGATACCATTACAACAAAGCTAAAACTTATCTTACGCAGAACCACATGCGAGACCAGATGACATGGGCCAAACAGTATAGAGACTGGACGGAAAACCCGTGAGGTCGTGTAATCTTCAATGATGAATATCTCATATGCATTGCACATGGGAAAATTACTGGAAAATTCGTATGGAGGCTCTCCTCGGAGAAGTTTCATGCCAGTTGTCTACAGTTTTTGAAGATATGAGGATGTATGTCGTTCAAAAGACCAGGACGATTATGTATTTTGAAACGTAAAATGAATGCTTCCGTATATTGCTAAATTCTAGATGCCTTTTTAATCGCACAAGCGAAGACCAATACGGAGGCGGAGATGCCATCTATCAGCTTGACAAGGCGTCATGTCATACACCTGCTTCCGTCACCAACTATTTGAACGAAAGAAACATTGAAGTTATGAAATGGCCTGCAAACTCACCCGATCTCAACCTGATCAAAAATCTGTGTTATTATTTGAAAAAAAAAAGTTATTGAAAAGAAGCCCACTAACAAAGAGGAACTTACAGTAGCGATCATCCAAAACTGGTCCGAAATTGATACCAACACCTGTCGGACACTTGTAGCATCTGTCCCACGAAATATTAGTAAATAATGTATTGCATGTTCTGTATGTAAATACTATATTATTTTCCAGGTATCTTTCCAAGAACATGAACTGTATAAAAAATGTACGGCATACTTGATAATAATTCCGTTTGTTTGTAATAGCAGAGATCCTATTCAATAATATATTACCTTCAACTCGATGTAAACCTTCTTTATCTATCGAAAATAAAAATATTTGGTCAACAGATACGAAAACTTTTTTCCAGGGGTTTTATTCTAACATGTTCATATTGGCACAATGCGGAAATGTTTCCAATCGTAAAATATGCAAATAAGGGATCTACATTCTTCAAAGGAATACCCGCTGGATATGGCTACCTTCCTCTTTTATCATCAAATTTAAGCGGTTAACGATATTGAGAAAACGGCTAATTGCAAAAAAGGCTGAGATTTGAGCTTTCTCTTTTCTGATGGAGTCATTCAAATCACAGAGTTGTTGGTCTGGTAAGATAAACCCTGCTTTTTAGAAATCCCCATAACTAATAGCAACACACTCAAGCGACCAAAAGCCTATTTAATCTGATTTGCATATTTTATGATGGGAAACATTTCCGCATTATGCCAATATGAACACGCTAAAATATTATTAAAAATCGGTTCATTAATGAAACCACTAAGTGAGTAAGCTATTTTTGGGCCACTTTGTATTATCTACCGATTTCCTACCTAAATAATTTATTAATCAGTTTTATATTTCTAAACGTTTCACAATTGACGTGAGAGTTAACTATTTTCTTTAAAAGAATGCTATATAAGGTATAGTGTTCATGAAACCTATTATCAGGTAAGCGTTAAAAATCAACATCCATTATCTACTTTTATTATAAATTATTTATTATTTACTAAAGTAAACAATACAGAAAATACCACAGGTAATTAATCCGATGAAACCATGGAATTCGCATAGATGACACTTTTCCATAATTAATTTGGAAATTGCAATTTGCATTGAAAATTTGCTGTGCATGCTTATTTCCTTTAGATATTAATAAACTATAAACCAACAAAATGAATTCACTTACATTATACTGCTATTTTTTACAACGGAAATATTTTTGAAATATGTTTCTTAATAATACAAGATAGCCACGCCAGTGGAGAAAACTATCTAAAATTGAACTTCTCTACCCGCAAGTGAGACCAGTTTCACAGAATAGACTCTTCCATGCTAAATAACTATTCAATATTCAAAATACAAGTACCTCATATGATCTCGGCAATTGTTAATCATAAATATGATTTTTTTTTTTTTAAATGTCACTTTAGAAAACAAATTTAAAAATTCAATGATCAAAGTTGAGACAAATTGAGCCATTGAAGTTTTTCGAGAAACACTCTCCGTACGGAAAAAAAAAATTAATTGTAACCATGGTCTATGGATATTCATGGTCAGATCACGCTAGGTGCCGCATAGATAGCACTAAGACCGACCGCAGCCTACGGTAGAGAATTTCATTGAAACTGAATATGAAAGTAAATTTTCTATCTGCCGATAGGGCGGCGCTGCAGGCGCATTTAGCCGATTGTACATGCAGCGCCACTTTTCAATAGAGTTCCCGCCATACCGGGAGCTAGAAACTTTAGCTTCATTTTAACAACGGAGCTCGATGACCATGGATATCTATAGACCGTGATCGTAACAAAGGGGGCACAAGATGGCGGTACCAATTTCTCTTGTAGGTGGCGATGTAATCAGAAAAAAATCGAGTTAACTTCAATCGGGTTAACAAATGGATTCTACGCCAAATGAATCTACCGTTTTTAAAAAAAACATGTTTTGCGAATCCGTAACCAAAATTGCCAGGTAGCCAGGCAATATCATCGATAAGTTCGGGGACGGACATCGATTTCAATACAAGTTTTGTATTGAGATCGATGGTCGGATCTCAGCTGATCTCAGCAGCATAGAGAATTTATATTCTATTGATATTATTTAGAAGATTTATACAAATCTTAACTTTTCAAATAAGCTTCTTATAAATTAAAAAAATATTTTTTTATTCTATAATTTTTTTAATAATTAGTTGGAATAATGTGGAGGAAAACAAACTGAAAATCAATTCAAACGTTTATTTTCATTTTATTCTGTTCTTACTGTAAATCATATAAATAAAAGTAGAAATTCGAAAATAAAATCCTCATCATTAAAATGATTTGAGAATTATTTACATTATATTTAGTGCATTATATTATTTTTTTAAAAAAAATCATTTTTTGAGTTGTGTGGTTGAAAAATTAAAAGGCAAGTTTGACTCATTTTTGAAATTACATTTTTAACGGAAACATTCTTCTTGTACCTGTTTATTTATGGTAAATGTTACATAAAATCAATTGAAAATATCTCTGCAGTTTACGTATTTTTTAAATGTGATACGTTTGGTAATTTTCTTCTGATTGACACATTTGTCTGTCTTGCTGTAAAGATTTTGCCGGATGACTTTAATCTTAAATTAAACAAGTGAAGAAAAAAAATTTCAAAAAACAACGCTTATGTCAAAATTAGATACACATAGCGCCATCTCTTGAGCAAACAAACAAACATAAGCCAATTCTATTTCATATTAATCCCCCCCCCCCCCTTGGTATTTTTTGAAAAATGTTTTTAGATTCATGCATTGTCACCGACTTTACGTATGTGCAAAATTTTAGCAAGATCAGACTAGTGGAAGGGGTTGAAATATTTATCACAAGATTTCATCCACCAAACATGACCCAAATGGCGAAAATTATATAAGCGTTGTAAGAAAGGCACCCATGATTTTTTAATCAATGGAGTTTGATGCAATTCTTCACCTAGTTCGGTAGAAAAACTATGAAACACCAGGTACAGCTGAAAGAATGGTCCCCGTTCTTATTGTGTACTACTTCCTCGACCTGTGACTTCCGATTATCTTTCTGGTTACGCATTTTCAACGTTCCTCTCATAGGCGTGAGCGATCCAGTTTTGTATTGAGATCCATGTTGCGAATACAGTTTCTATCTAAAGCATGATAGAACAAAAGTCATCCTAAGTGTATTCAATGGGGAAGAATTTATAGCATTTCTCACAAGACACCAGATGGCGGCTTGTACTAGGAATCCTAAAGCAGCCATTTTTTTAATGGTAACTTATGGAGAAAACGACAGATTTAATTGAATTTTTTTAATCACTATTGGAAAAAATTCGGTTTTTAAAGATTTATAAAAATTCAATACCAAATGAAAATTGATAAAAAAATTTTTAAGTGCCAGATGGAATTTCTTAGGAAAATTCGCATTTGAAATAATACCTTTTTTGACCATCATTTTTGAACATATCAATAAAATCTTGTAAACATTCCAAGAAGGAGCTATAGCAGTGACGCAGAAATACATTTATACATTTCTTAACAAGAAATTTCTCCCCCCGAGTAGGGTAAGGCAAGTAAAAGACCCTGCGGTCATCTATTTTTACCCATTTATCTGCACTTTTTACCTCCCCCTAAGTTTTTTAATCAAAAAATTGATTTTCTCGAACATAGTGTATAGAAAATGTAAAAAAGCTCGTATTTATTTTCCTTTCTCATTGGCGATGGAATGACATATCACATGCCATATGTTGTCATGGTTCTAACGACTAAGTGAATGCCACACACGCAATTCCGACCCCGCTGGAACAATTGGGCCTAAACTTCATAGTAATGTAGATCTTGTCTGGAGGATTCTGCATACTGAATTTTGCTCCTTTACGTACCTATTTAGCACTTAGATCTTTTGTCCTCTCTGAATCCCACTCCCATAATTCCGACCCCAGTGAACCAATCAAAACCAAACTAAATAGTGAAGATGAAATATAGTAAAATATATCAACCTTGTGAAATATAGAAATTATGAAGGGAATGGACGGACAAAATAAAACCAATAACTAGCTCCATTCTTCCGCTACTTAATAGTATAATTTATGAACACTTGAGCAATTGTGCGTCGAAAAAGAGATTTCACGTGCGCGTGCCGATATCAATAATGCCTAAAAGATAAACAGGGAGCACAATATATACATTCTTGACAAATCGACTGTTATATGACATGCTTTTATCTTGGTATTCTTTACAGTCGCTTTAGCACGTGAATTCGACCTGAAAGGGTCCACGAAAAATCCTGAAAATTTGATAAGGCCGAGCTAAGATTTTAATGCTCATATTTCTGAAATCAGAATTTGAAAAGGTTAATCCGTTTTCAAGTTATCGTTCAAACGACAGACGGCCGGACGGACGGACCAAGTAGCTTTTTGCTAAAGCTATAAAGTAAATGAGAAATTTAAAATTTTAACATCGCCATTTTTGTTAATTCAGAACAAAAAATTGTATCAACTAAAAATTTATTCTAATTTATTTATCATTTCATAAAGTTTTATCAATGTATCTTAAAGTTTTAATTTTTTTAATTTTATTAAATTTTTGCTATTACTTTTAATTGAAAAAATTTTTTTTAATACGAGCTTTAGTATAAAAGCCACTTATAAGAATGCGCCCTTGGTCTGTACGTTTATCCCGCCATGTTATGTCCAAATTGCGAATATTTAGCATAGAGTTGTGTGAATGCAAGACTGCTTTTTTATAATTTTAAAAGATTTTAATGACCACAAATACCTTCCTGCGTAGTAGTAGGGTTTTCTAATCGCTCTGAAGATGGTTTAATAATGAAACGTTTTCTTCGCATCCAGAAAGACGTTCGATTTGGGCCGCGAAGACGAAAAGAGACAAGTAGAAACCTTCTGACAAGAGTTGCCTTTGATATACCGTATATATTAGGAGCTTTAGCAAAAAGCTACTTATAAGAATGCGCTATTGGTCTGTACGTTTATCCGGCCGTCCGCCGTTTGCACGATAACTTGAAAACGGATTAACCTTTACAAATTCTGTTTTCAGAAATATGACCATCATAGTCTTAGCTCGGCCGTATCAACTTTTCAGAAATTTTCGTGGACCCCTTAAAGTCGAATTCACGTGCTAAAACAGTGATTGTAAAGAATACCAAGATTTGTCAAGAAGGAGTACACTGTTACTTTCTGTTCATCTTTTAAGCATTATTGACATCGGCGCGCGCTCGTGAAATCGCTTTGTCGACGACTGATTGCTCAAGTGCTCATAAATTATATTATTAAGTAGCGGAAGAATGGAGCTAGTTATTGGTTTTACTTTGCCCGTGTATCCCCTTCATAATTTATACATTTCATGAGGTTAAGATTCGGAATTTACCTGACTATAAATTTACCTTCGGAATTTTAATTTACATTTTTTATTTTATTTTTTTCTGATAATTAAAAGTGTACTTTTATTTTCGATTTATTGAATCACTTCGTTAATTCGAGAGTTTTTTTAATGCCAACAGTGCAAAATTTTTTGTTTCTGCTACACTAATTTATGGCGGATTAGACACAACATGGCTGCCGTGCCTCTCATGGCCACACACTGGTTATAAAGGCACCCTAAGGATCCCTATACAATCCGCCATCTGGGGTCTTCTGATGTCTAAATTCTTCCCCATTACTGTGCCCGCGCGCGCCACGAGAAGGCGGTTGCGTTTCCAAAATCTCTCACATGGCGCGCTAGGTGCTTTGGCCAATCCATTTTTCTATAGGGTAGAAGTAGTTATGCTGGAGAAAGAAACAAATGCTTCTCTACAGAACATCAATTTTTGTTCGTTATTTTAAATTAACTTTTCAGTGCAGAGTTTCATATTTTCAATAGTTATTTCAAAATTAAGTGAAAACCATCCCTAGAAATGCCTAATCAAAAACAATTTAATTAACTCAATGAAATAATAAAACAACACATCATTTATTCAATACAGTATTACACCTTTTTGGCTCGTGTTATTAATATAGAAGAATTAATTCTTCATATTTTTGAAGACAGCGGCCCCATCATTTCATTGTCAGTTTCTTCATCGGTCTCGTCTTCGTCTTCAGAAACTTGAATAAGTAAATTTTCTACCTCTTCTGTGATGCCATCGTTGTTCCAGTACATTTTTCCACTTTTTTCACATGGTCACACGCTGACTTCCATTTGGCTTCAGTAACTTGCTTTAATGCGGTTTTACTCAGTTGAAAGAGATCGTTGAATGACAAATTGGACAATGTATTGTTATGGCGAATATAATTTTTCATGTCGGCCCATACGAATTCTATTGCATTCAAGTCACAATGATACGGTGGTAACCTGATAAGGGTATGTCCATTTTGTTCCAAAATTTTCTCAAGAGAATACGTTTTTTCAACTGACTTGTGCTTGTTAATTAATTCTAAAAGTTCAAATTTTCGTGACTCTTGATTGAACGCGACTTGTCTGCGCCTTAACCAATCTTGCATAACCGATTTTAATGAATTTTGGGTTGGTACCTTTTCTACTTGAACTGTATGGTATGGTGCATTGTCGGCTACCACAACAGAATTCAGCTTCAGATTTGGAATCAATTTGTCAACAATCCACTTTTCAAAATTTATTTGATTCATTTGTCCATGGTAATCTCCAGTGCTTGAGGATGCTTTGTACAACAATTCAGCGTTAGTGATAAAACCATCAACTCCACCTGCATGCACAACTATTATACGTCTTGCTGAATTAACATCTACAATAACACTCGTTTCGCTGTTCTGCCAACACTTTTTGAACGTCAAGCTTGAATCAACCCATGTCTCGTCAATGTAGACTACTGGTCTTTTTTTCTTCTCGATAGCGTCTCATTTTTCTGAGATATTTTCCACGCCATGCAATAATGTCAGATCTTTCCATTAGAACTGCTCGTTTGTTTTTGCATTTTCTCCATCGATATCCGAACCTATGAAGTATTTTTCGCAATGATGACTCGCTCCAACGAAAATTAATTTTCTCTTTCAGAATTGGAAGCAATTTTGGAATTGTTGGAAATTTTCTTTGCGAAACAATCATCTCATTAATTGTTTGACGAATCACATCAATATCAAAGTCGTCAGTAGAATCCAAAATATTTCTCCAAGCAGGCCGTGGTCTTCTTTTACCTGGAGATGTTATTTCTCCTTTTGATCTTCTTTCTTTTCTAATTCGTTCAACTGTCCTTTCGCTGATTCCAAGCGCAACTGCAGCTCGTTTCGACGATTTAGTAACAGGGATGGCTTCTAATTTCTTTTTCGCAAGCATCATCAAAATATGAAATGACGTTCAGAGCAACCTTCCTTTCTTCAGAATGTAACGTTTTCCCTTTTACCATTTTTGCACGAATTTCCATATACAAAAATAACTTTTTCCAAGCCCTGATTAACTTTGCAGTATACTACTCCTACCCTTTAGCAAAATGGATTGGCCAAGGCAGCTAGCGCGCTATGTGAGAGATTTTGGAAACGCAGCCGCCTTCTCGTGGCGCGGGCACAGTATACAGTACTCTCTCTCTATAATCTGGCCGTGCGATTCTCCGACCCGACCAGTAATCCGGCGTTTTTAGGCGAGCCCTAAGCAATTTTATATTTCAGTAAAAGTTTTGAAATTTTTTAATAGTGTACGAAGTAATTTAGAAGTAATACTGCAGTCTATGTTCATATTTGAAGTTCAGTTAATTTTCTTGTTTTATTAGACGTTTTGTAATACACACGTATTGCGTAATTTGTCATTTAGAGCTTTTCGCCAACATTCCAGATTGGCCGATTGGTGAGAGTAAACTTACATTTTATGAATTACAAAATTATTGAATTCGATTATCAATAATTTCTCTCAATTATTGTGAAACATTTCTTAGAATTATTTGTTTCTCATCACTTTTTTTTCTTTTTACGAGACGCATTGTTTTTGACTCGTCAATTCACAGTTAACGTTCACTGTTAGAGCACGTGCAATTGCTTTGAAGGATTTCACAAAAAAGACTAACAAGTTCAGACAGCGGAACTAAGATCCTGATAAAATTATTGAAAATGAATTTGAAGAAGTTAATCCTTTTCACATTATCGTGCAAAGGGAAGGCCTAACATATAAAGTAACCTAGTTTCACAAACTATTCAATGCACAGAGAATGACAACAATAGCGATTTTGTTTACAAGATTTCTTCATGGCCACTGATATGGATTGAAAAGACTGGATCGCGCAACTCTTTGCTATTGCTATTGTTGCGAGAGTAACAAAAATGAGTGGACAGGCGCGACTAATCGATTTCGAAAAGTGAGGACGTTTCTGCATTACGGCCTATGGAGAAAGGTAAGAAAGTGGCTTTAATCAGAATAATTAATGGCAATCGAGCGAATGGATCGCCATTACGATATAATATGTATTATCCTCTATCGATTAACACAAATTTCATGACAATTCGACGAGTTGTTAACAAGAAATTAATTTTTTTTTAAAAATTAGTAGCTTATGTTCTTGTTATTACAATGTACAGGGTATTTCAAAAAAAACAAAACAATCCACTGGAATTTTTTTAAGTTCAATTTCTCATTGGGCACGAAACTCTATCTAGAGGTTAGGAGTGCCACTTTTTTTTTTCTTTTACTGAACCACAAGACCAACATTAGAAAATGAACCATTCCATTCTATTTATCAATCCATATCAGTGCTCTAGATAGAGTTTCGTGCCCAATGAGAAATTGAACTTAGAAAAATTCCAGTGGAGTGTTTTTTTGAAACACCCTGTATTATACAAAATAATCACTTGCTAGTAAAATTAATTAATATAGTATTATTTTCATTATTATGTAACATTACATCATTAGTAACATATTAGTAATATATTTACAGGTTTTTATGCATTTTCTTAATGTTATTTTTGTGTACTTCACTTGTTTAATTCACTTGTGTTTAATTCACTTGTTTAATTCGCATGTAAAAACAAATGTCAATAAAAGCTTTTTTTAACGATATTGCAGTTATTTTATTGTCTAATTTATTGTTACTGCAAGGGGGATAATTATTAATTTAATTTGCTGTTAATTGTTTCACTTAATGTTGCGGTTTAATTTGTTTTGAGCTAAAATAATAACTTTCTTCTTGGCCTTATTGAGGAATCGTCCTCAGTTTTTCATCGGTTAGATGCGCCTGCCCGTGCTATTGCGCAATCATTTTTGTTACACCCGTTAACAATGGGGTGAGCGATCCAGTCTTTTCAATCCATATCAGTGTTCATGGCCGACAGGCATTATTCACCAACCCAGTAAATTTAATATTCTCAAAACAACTTCTGAAACCATCGCTGCTCTCGTTTTCCAAATAGGACGTTAGTTCTTTAGGACTGCCACATACTTTCGTTTGTCGCCCCTTAACCTTTTCCTCTGTAATAAAAAGAAGCTTAATTTTAGATGGTAGATTATTTGTTAACGACAGTTATTTACGATGCGAGTTATGAATCATTTATGACAGTTTAAAAGGAAATCATGCTTCCAAATGCTGGCTTCAAGGAACCGGTGTTAAATATTATTAAAAGGATTTATCTTTGAAAATAAAATTTTCCCCAAGCTTTTCTTCTTAACGACGATAATTTTACGTTTCAAAGGTTAAAGTTCAGCTGAATAATGAAACGTGTTTGATATTGTCAAACAGAATGCGGAATGAAATTTCCACGACCTGGATTTGAAACAAGGACCATTCGTAATGGGTTGGAAAAGAGGAATTCGCAATTTGCGAGTCGTGTTTCTGGCCTATCACTGAGCCTGTACGTTGACTACCTTGTAGTCTTCAGGGAACTTAAAAACAGCTTTGCTATCCCGTGTCCGCTGTGGCCCTGATGGTGAGGTTTGTTTGAGTCTTGTAAAATAACAGATGATCGGAAAATATACTGTCATATCAATGAATTATGACCAGCACCCCTTCAAGGCACACGTATAGTTCGCCCCAAACAACGATTACACATTGCAAAATTTGCATAACAGGCTAAGAAAGCTTTAAAGCTGGTGCATCAAACGGCAGGTGCACGAGCCTCAAGATGGGTAAACGTCCGGATTTAACGGACATCCAAAAAGAGATGATAACAGGCTATCGCAGCAAGGGTGGCACCATCTCCGAAACGGCGCGATTTGTGAACTGTTCACGGTCCGCTGTAGTGCAGGCGTACAAAGAGTGGACAGCAGGGGCAGAAATCGCGTCCCAACGCCATTACTGTAAAGGGTCACGAGCCATCGACCAACGGGGTGAGCGGCGCCTACGACGACTCGTAAAAGGTGACACGAGAGCCACAGTCTATCAACTAACCACCAGATTCAACAGTGGTGCCAACAAACGTGTATCCGACATTACCGTTGAACACACCCTGCTACGGATGGGCCTGAACAGTCGACGCTTGGTTGCTGCACCTATGTTGACCAGGGGTCATCGTCAACGACGCCTAGACTTTGCACATGAGCACCGCCATTGGACCACAGACGAGTGAGCTAAGGTCGCCTTCTCCGACGAGTCAAGGTTTTTGCTCCATAAGATTGACGGGCGATGGCGAGTGTGTCGTGGACGCCTTGAAAAGAGACTGCAGGAGGCTATTGTGGGCCGGAAACAGGCTGGTGGGTGTAGTGTGCATTTGTGGGGGATCTTTTGTTGAGAGCAGTTAGGTCCACTGATTCATCTAGAGGGCTATTTGAATGCCTGTGGTTATCTGTCAATCGTAGCGGACCAGGTGCACCCGTACATGCTCACGATGTTCCCCCAATGTGATGGTGTGTTCCAGCAGGACAATGTACCCTGCCACAAGGCACGTCTCCTTCTGGATTGGTTCGCGGAACACTCTACTGATTTGGTACATTCAAGCGGAATGGACTGCCATACCATGGGACACATACCGCGCACTTCTTGCGTCCATGCCACGAGGCCTAGCAGCAGTTATAGCGGCGAAGGGTGGCTACTCCCATTACTAAGCGGGTGGTCATAATTCAGTGATATGACAATTTATATTTGGTACACATTTTTAACAAGAATGATCTTACCGTCACGGAAAAAAGGAGCATATTTTCGTGTAATAGGAGTGGAACATCAGCCATGGGTACTGAAACGAACCTGCATTTTAAAACAATTTACAGAAAACTTTATAAATATGAAAACTGAATTGTATACTCCTAAATGATGAAACTAACGTAAAAAGAGAATTTAAAGGAATAAAATTGAAGAATCGAAAGGTTAAATGGAGTGTGTAGTAATTCTTTATACAGAGTGTCCCAAATTGACGTATACACTCTTTGAGACATTATAACTCAGCAATGAAATGAGATAGAACTGTAAAGGCTTGTTGTATTTTATTCCTTAAACTTCCTTAAGCCCATACATGTTCAAAATGTCCAACTTTTGCCACAGTAAACTTCCAACACCGATGTCGAACGGGAGTGACATACCGACTAGATTGTAGCTAATGGAATATCATTGATGGAATGTTCAATCTGATCTCTTAATTCCGTCAGTGTTTGTAGCGTACACCGTGTCTTTATAGTTCCCCAAAGGTAGAAGTCGAGAGGGCTTAAATCGGGAGATCGAGGCGGGAAGTCCGTTGCATATCCTCTTCGTCATATCCATCTGTGATTGAATGTGTGATCGAGGAAAGTTCTCACATCGACATGATAGTGAGGTGGAGCCACTTGTTGGCGGTGGTGTACCAAATTCAACCCTCCAACTTCGTTGAACCTCAATAATATTCTCCACTTCAGTGTCCACTTACGTTCATCGAATGAAAGTCTCACCGCCATTTTGGTTTATAAACAAATGAACAACAATGAACGTGTTGCTATCACGGTCTATAGATATTCATGGTCATCGAGCTTCGGCCATTTTCCATTGTTTCGAGAAGCTAAGGAAAACAGATCGCGCCAGGTGCCGCATAGATCGCACTAAGCCCGACCGCAACCTGCGATAGAGATTTTCATTGACGCTGGATATGAAAATAAAGTTTCTATCTGCCGATAGGGCGGCGGTGCAGGCGCAGTTAGGCCGATTGTACATGCAGCGCCAACGGGAGCTAAGAACCTTAGCTTCATTTTAACAATGGAGCTCGGTGACTGTGAATATTTATAGACCGTGGTTGCTATGGTTTTCCAGCGCTGACAACATCATACACGTCATATATTTCTATCTCATTTTGTTGCTGAGCTATAACGTTTCAAAGAGTATACACATTAATTTGGGACATTGTATATTCGAGCAAATAAGAGGTCTTTAATTTATAAGTATTCATACGATAATGTTAAACGAAGTGAGCGTTAATTCTAAAGTAAAATAAAAATGCAAACACCTTATTAAACTGTGGATACTTACTGCGCAAAAGAAGAGAGGTCGCTATTACAAAATTTAAGATGATAAATTTTTAAGAAATTATAGTGTACATACAACTGTGTATACCGTTAAAGTTCCAACGAGTAGTTTCTGAGTTACGCATTCAACATCGTAACAGTGCTCACATGTATGTACCCTATTATTACTCCAAATTTCATTATCCTAAGTGTTATAGAACCCGAATTATTAATATCTTGATCTTACATTTTTATTTCTGTTCATATCTCAGTTCAAATTCGGTCCCACGTTCATATCAACTTTTTTCTCAGAATCACCCATACAACTCCACTGAAGTTTGCACGCTGAGTTTTGATTATATTAGCACTGAAATTTCCCAATGGTACTGTAATGGTACAATTAGAAAACGTACTAGTAAATCAATTTTGACTATCATTAACTACTGGTTATAGTCATTCAAGACACGTCCTTATGAGTTGTTTGATGTATTACATATCATATTTAAGCCAAAAAAACCTCCAAAGGTACCATATGGTATCATTGGAATCGTACTACTAAACCAATTCCGAGTATCAATAACTTCTCGTTATATTCATTCATTCATATTTGGTTATGATCGCTACTTTCCTTACGTCACTCCCACCCCTCGAAAAGCTGGTAAACCATTCCGCAAACCCTGGTTAAACTGTTATATCTTTCGTCAAGTGGCTCATAAAAATGCACTATACCGCAAATACCGTCGCAATCCTAACCCTCAAACAAACAAAAAATTTCGTACTTTTTCTAACCTGCTGCGAAATATCATCAAAAATACCAAACGCAACTACTTTGCGCAGCTATTTGGTAAAATTTACTCTAATAAAACGAAATGGAAAACCATTAATAATCTTCTTCCAAGCTCTCAGTCTACGTACTCGCCATTACCAGATCCTCGAAACCTATCCCCATCCGTACTATCTGACTTCCTTAAAATTCTTCTACCCTCCTCCTCAACCCCAAATCCACCCTCCTTCTTATCCTTTCAATTCCCCATCATCTTCTCTCTCTTTCTTTGCCACTCCGACTACCCATGAAGAGATATCTAAAGTTATCAGGCAATTAAAATCTTCATCTTCCCCCGATCCTTTAGGCTTTTGTTCCGATGTTATTATTGCAGTAAACACTAGCATATCACTTCCTTTGGCGTATATATTTAACATTTCACTTACCACAGGCTCCTTTCCTAAATCTCTTAAAACGGCTAAAATTATCCCCATCTATAAAAATGGGAACCACAATGATTACCATAATTATCGCCCAATCTCAATCTTACCGGTATTCTCTAAAATTTTTGAAAAACTATTCTTTTTTCGCTTGTCCAATTATATTCATAACAAAAAACTATTATCGGCAGCTCAGCATGGATTTTCTCCTAATCGTAGTATAGATACGGCTTGTTATGAACTAATCGAATACATATCTCTTCACATGTCCAAAAATCACTTTGTAGTTGCTCTATTCTTAGATTATACTAAAGCTTTCGATTCGATAGCTCACCAACTACTGATTCACAAACTCTCCTCTATCTTTAACGTTCGTGGCCCCCCACTTCATTGGCTCTCCGATTTTTAATTGCTTGAGTTCCTATTACCTATCTGCCCACGATATCACATCATCATTACTAATTCGTAACATGGGAGTTCCACAGGGCTTTATCCTCTCACCTTTACTTTTTAATCTTTGTATCAATGACTTAGCCTCTTCAAATTTAATCTTATATGCTGACGATGCAACTTTATTATTCGCTGATCCAAGTATTAATAATTTATCCGCTAATATTAACCAAACCTTATCAATATTAAGTCACTGGAATTCAGTTAACCTGCTTAACCTAAACCTTAATAAAACTAAATATATGCTATTCTTTCAACGTAACAAACTATATGTTCCTACTGTCCTGCCAATTTTCTATAACTCACACCTACTATCAGTTGCAAGCACATTTAAATATTTAGGAATACATTTAACACATGATCTTTCTTGGAACTTGCATATCAATACTTTACTAACAAAACTTAACAAAAGACAGGGAATGATTTCTCATATGCGCTTTCTTCCCTCTCATATATTGATCCTCCTATATAACTCACTAATACATTCAGCCCTCTGCTATGGTGTACAATTTTGGGGTTCCACTACAAATTCTAATCTTCTGCCCCTTTACCGCCTACAAAAATGGTTCTTAAGAACCCTACTTAACATTAAAATACCCAACTCTATTTCCCATCAGTTTGAACTATTAGGCATTCTAACCATCTACCAGATTTACATTATTCAACTCTGTACATTTGTCTACAAAATTCTGAATAATTAACTAATTCTCTCAACACCTTTTGAAATATCTTACCAACATACTCTACACTCATATTCTACCCGATCATCCAACCTAATAAGTCTTCCCCTTACCAAAAATAATTATCAACGCCACTGCATCTCTTATATAGGAATTAAATGGTGGGGCACTTTACCTGAGTGAATTCGCACATCCCCTACGAGCTCAGCATTTAAAAACTATTAAAATTCTTATTTCTAACTAACAAATTACCTACTAACATCTTTTAAACCTCTTTTTTTACTACTTATAATAGCCCTTTATTTGCCCGTTTATTTTCCTCTAATACTTCTTTTCTCTGCATATAATATCTTAGTGGAAACCTCTTTCTGCACCTTTCTGGACCATTCTTGGTCCAGCTTGTCCTCCATAAAAAACTTTAATAATAGTTATAAAATATTTTTTTCTCTTTTTTCCTTTTTTTCCCATTTATCTCTGTAATCCATGCTATATTCTGTATTATAATACTAACAGTAATTTAACGCCCCCTCCAGAGACCACATATGTCGGCCCGCTGGCCATACAGGCTCCGGAGAGGGTTCATTGTAAGTGTTCACCCCTTTTTAAATAAATAAATAAATAAATAAATAAATAAATCCATCGTTACGAATTGTTTGATATATTACATGCCATATTTTAGCATAGAAAATTTTAAGGGGGTACCCTAGCGGTACCCGTATATACCGTCCTACTTTACCTATCATCGTCCGACTAATTCACCTTCGAACCTATTCTGTCCCAAATTTATGGATTGGTGAAAAGAGAACGGGAAAAGTCAATCTATTTGCAAGTTAAGATACTAAATAATAAGCTCTCTACTAATAAAGAAATCCTTTTGGGTTAAGCAATCGGAACTGATCTTCCCTTTCTATAGTCGTCTATCCCAAGAAAGTATAGAGCACGCGCAGAGTCGAAACGAGGTGCACAGCACGGTTTTCTCAATGCGAGGATGATTCGTCTCTTCCAAAAATTCACTACGACCATTCTCCCCGTTGCAACGCAATGCAATGTTGGAATTGTGTCTACGGAAGTACGTCTGGACAAACCGATCACAAAATCACTTTTCTACGAAAACGTGCTAAAAAGTTTTTAAAAAATTGTGCATGAATAGTATCATATATGAGCAAAAGCACTGTTCCTTCTAAGTGCTAATCTCTACACTCCGATGAAGACTTTCCACTAGATCTTGGTAGACTTCGCCAGGAATTTCATTGACAGAAGTTGCCCTACCCCATACCCGTCTCTATAATTTTACACACAAAGCTCAATGGCATCTATAACGAAGCTCTGTTCTTGCACGTATTTGGTACAGCAATGGCCCGATCAAAACCGCTACCATAAATTGGCAGGGAAGAATTTGACAAGAAATACGCAAGGATGATATCAAAAGCGTCAAGATCACATTACCTAACCATGCCAAACTGTCTATCGCATTCTTCAAGTCTAGTCTCCTCAAACCTTCTAGGAGCACGGCCATGATAGCTATAGGAATGACCAAATGCTAACCTGTTGCCACAATGGCGGCAGTGCAGAATTATCCAAACTATTAAGATAAATTCCAGACTTTAGTGTCCCTACTACTGGAACTAGCTGGCTCAATCCAAACCATAAAAATTGCCCCACATGAAACTTACTGCTAAACTACTCGTATTATGTCAGTTGTACAAGATAACATTTAAAGGTTCAGATCCATAAAACTGACAAACGTTGATATGTAAAAATCATGTAAAATTCGGTATGTAAAAATCATGTAAAATCATGTAAAATAATGCAGACGGTTAAACCAATGTCAATTCGCGATCGGATTATCTCAGAAATGCAAACTGATCACATCCACGGTTCAATAAATTATAGGATTACATTACACACTCCTGCAAGCCACGCTCGGAGAACTCCTTGTTATCGTTGATTTTGCGTTTAATATGGACCATAGACGCCAAATTGGACTTGTCATGAAACGGCAAATACTCGACAGATTCGAAACAGGACCGCCACAAACGAAAATCTCCAGAGAACTAACTGTTCCACAAAGTGTGATTTCCAGACTTTGGAGATGGTTCCAAAACACAGGAATTGTTACACGCCGATCAGTGCAGGACTGGTATTTCTAATTAACTTTTAGACGTCAGAGCACCCTACCTGCCAAGCAGCTGTCAAACCAGTTTGCAACCACCTCAAGAACAAGAGTTTCCAAACAAACCTTTGGGTGTCCCGCTCACACCTGCCTAATTGGAGTCCAGAACATCGTAACTGGATTTTGGATCAGTGGAGTAGAGTTCTCACACTGTAAGGTGAAATGGAAGTGTTCACTTTATCGCGCTCAATAGGTAGGAATAGGTAGAGAAATTTTTTTTTAAATGCTTTAATTTTCTTAAATCCTTGGACTTCAACAATAGGCTGCAATGCGCGGTTGCGAGGAGGCTTGAGTGAAAAAAAGCAGCTCACAGATCGCGCATGAGGTTATAGATTATACTATCTCTATGACTTCTCTATCTACTGAGCGCGATAAAGTGAACTCTTCCATTTCCCCTTACAGTGAGGGAACTCTAACATGCTATTATTCATCGATGAGTCCAGATTCAACTTACAAAGCAATTCTCGTCAAACACACTATCTGGAGAGAACGTGCAACCCGTTATAATCCGAACATCGTCAAAAAAAAGCACCAGTATGGCATAGTGGTTATGGTTTGGGCAGGCCTCATGCGCTTGGACGCCCAGAGCTCCACACGTTTGACAGAGGTACCGTTAAAGCTCGGAGATACAGAGACGAAAAACTGGAAGGGCATGTTAAAAGTTTCAGAGGTGCCATAGGTTCAGATTTTATTCTCATGGACGATAATGCACGTCCCTACAGAGCTGTGCTGCACCAAGATCTGTGGATATGAATCCGATTGCCCATGTGTAGGATGCGCTAGGGAGACGAATTGCATTCCGTTAGCCTTGACCAATGACCATCCCAGATCTAGACCAATCTCACAGAAAGCATGAAACGTAGGTGCGGATATGGAACGGAGGTGCGGCTAGGGGGACCATATCTTATATTCGCACCATTTTCCCCATGTTCTTTTTCTCCGTTTTAATAAACTACTTTTATAAGAACTAAAACACTTCTAATTAAACGGTTTGTCTTTTTTGCACTTGCAAAGCGGTGTTGCACACACATACTAAATTTCATCTCATTCTGAAATAAATATACTGATACTGATTATGCTTAACTTTTTGACACGAGTGTATATAATTTCAAACTACATATAGAGGGCCAGGATTCTGTCTACTTGCAAGTTTCAACAAACAACAAAGGAACTTGTCGCCATGGCCCAAAAGCATGAAAATATGCCGCATCTCAAGACGCCTTCTGAATTCACAGTGCTCAAAACGCAGTCAGGCATTGTATATAACATTCTCCGGGCATCTACATCAGCCTAAACTCGGCCATCTGAGTGTATGCAAATATATCTAGCTCCAAAGGATATGTAAATTAGTGTAGGCCTCCATAACATTGTGTTCATCACATACTGTTCAATTCTTTTTAATGTATAAAGAGTTCCTTTGATAATTAAAATGCCCTGATGAAAAATTTATAAATTATCATGAGTCAGTTTGATGATAATTCCCCGAATTCTCTTAACATTCCTTCCCCCTTTACTCTTTCTCTATTACGCTTTGCTTTATTTCAACTTTAAACACAAGACGGAGGAAAAAGCGGATTCAGAGTTCCTGGCAAATGGTGAACAATTTTCTCTTCGTTTCTTGCAAGCGCCCAAATGCGGTTTGCCTCTCAGTTGCCTTCGGCTTGAGTGAGGCAAAGCCATCGATAATTTCCCCTCGCTCTTCTGAAGACTGTTGACTTAAGTTATTTGCGGATACAAAACATTGTTTGCTTTAGACTTTAGTAAAAGAATTCTACTAGATTACATCGGTTGCTCCTTCTCTTAAGCGACTATTCCTGTATTACTTTTTCATCTAAGTTTCAGCATTGAGGACTTCCTTCTGTTTGCTCAACGTGGCTCGCCAAGAAAACAAGAAACGGTCGAAGATTTCCTTTAACCGCTTCACCGAAAACCCTTCCGGTAGCTTCTCAGGCTCCCTTAAGAAACTGGCGTCAATTAACAAAAATCTGCTCAACTTCTCTACTCAATTGCTAGCTTTAATATAAAGGAGTTCATTTTTCTTATCACGAAAACTGATAGAACTTAAATATTCAGGTTAGAATATAAATGCTTCTGTTAGGCCCTACGAAACTGATGATAGGCCTATTGCTTTCATTACCTTATTTTTATTGGATATATTGCTATCATTAGTTCCTTTAATTGCTCATAGATCCCCTGTTATCATAGCAAATTGATATCAATATACATGTATAACACTGCTGTTCAACCTGTTGTTACATTATCCAATTGCTATCATTAAATACCGTATTTGCTGTTAGGCCTATTCTTATCAAGAGCGAATTGCCGACAGGCCTATTCTTATGGAAAGGTAATTCCTACCATGAGATAATTGGTGTTTGGCCCATATCATTACTTACCTTTATAATCGATAGATACCTTAATTGATGTTAGCGCTACTGCTATCAATAGCTAACTCCTGATAAGCCTGTTGCTATCAAAAGCTAACTTCTGATAGGCCTAGTGTTATGAAAAGATTATTCCCATCGATAGATAATTACCATTGGACCTATTATCATCCTCTGCTTATTGCTTGCTCTATTGCAATCAAGAGATAATTACACTATTAAAGTTAACTAGTATCAGTAGATAGTTACTGTTGAGCCTATCTATTGATAATAGTTATCTAATTGTTGTTGGCTCTATTGCTATCATTAGCTATTTGCTGTTAGTCGTATTATTTTCAAAAGTTTAATAGCTATTAATGAATACTGTTATTGTTATCAGGCTTATTGTTATCCAGAGCTAATCGGGGATAGGCCTATTCTTATCAAAAAGTAATTGCTATCAGCATATAATTGCTATTTGACTTTATCATAACCTACTTATTGTTTGCTGTTTTATAATCGATAGATATCTTAATTGCTGTTAGGGCTATTGTTATCATAAGCTAGCCATCAAAGGATAGTTGCTGTTGGGTCTAATGATGTCGTTATCTAATTGTCGTTGGTTCTATTGCTATCACGGTCTATAGATATTCATGGTCATCGAGCTTCGGCCATTTTCCATTGTTTCGATTTTAAGGAATTCGAGGATAAAAAAGGAAAGCATTTGTTTTCTAAAGACTCCTTTGGTTGTTCCGGTTAGATCAGATCGCTAAGGAAATCTCTGGTTGCTAAGGCAGGGCGTAATTCTAACGGATATCTGTTGTTCAAAATCAATAAAAAGTACCCGAAAGGTTAAACGGGGGATTGTAGTAATTCTGTATATAAGATGTTGTTTAATTTGATGACCAACTTTGGAGGGGTGGTAGTATGGGTTATTCTAAGGAAAAAAGAAACTGCGATTTGAACTGAAATAAAAATGCTGTCACCAAGATGAACATGTTAATAACTCAGGTTCTGCAAAGCTTAGGATAATAAATTTTGGAGAAATAATAGTGTACATAAAACTCTATATACCGTTAAAATTTAATTGAATTCCAACGAGTAGTTTCCGATTTTCACAGTCAACATTTTAACAAGTGCTGATTAGTACTCGCATGTGAGCACTGTTACGATTTTGAATGCGTAACTCGGAAACTACTCGTTGGAATACGATCAAATTTTAACGGTATACACAGTTTTATGTACCCTATTATTTTCTTCATACACAGTTTTATGGACCCTATTATTCCCTATTATTATCCTTAACTTGTTGATCTGGTGGCGGCATTTTTATTTCTGTTCATATCTCAGTTAGCATTCAAATTCGGACCCATGTTCATGTGAAGTTTTTTGCTTAGAATGACCCATGCTACTATCCCTCCAAAGTTGGTCATCGAATTATACAACACCCTGTATATTCGATCATGTAAGTGTCCTATTAATTTATAAGCATTCCTATTTAATGAAATGAGCATCAATAGAGAAGTTGCATGAATTTTTTTTTAGTTAGATAGTTTAGATCACTAATATACCGGTATGGATATTTTTTTTTTCTAATTGCGCGTAGTTTTTTTTTTTAAATTATTAAAGTTGACACCCCCAAAAAACGCTATGTCATAGCTCAAGAGTGATGTGACGTCACGCGCCATGAAACCGGAAACCATGCCTATCTCTTTCGCTGCTTTTCATGATCTGTCTGCATAGAGATAGATGTTAGATGACTAACATCTGTATCTATGATCTGTCTATAATAAACATGTATGCTTACAATTATTATTTCATTCCCATGCATACAAACGCCAGTATAATAAGATTTCATAAAGCATTCATAAGAGCACAAAAAACAGCACGAGAGAAGAAATAAAAATAGATGAAAGTTCTGAGGAGCGATACTCGGTGCGAAATTTGTTTCCATGACCTCGTACTCGTATGTTATTCTGCGATTTTGAGTTAGCCGAAGAAGGAATGGACAAAAGAACATGGGATACAATTAGTTTTTTCGTCTGATTCTTCAGACGTAGCAGAACCTTGATCCGATTAAACTTTAAATTTCGCCCGGTTTCGATCACCTGTTCAAGTGTATTACTTACCCATGGATCTTATCTTTATTTCGGTGATTATCGATTATAATCCTGAATTCCACAAGGAGAAATATAGACATGAAAATAAGTCATAGAAGGACTCGTTTTTGGAACAAAATTTCGTGAGCTATTATTTTTTCATAGATAGTTGCGTTTTCCTTCTCGTGGAGGTCGAAGAAGGGGGTGGGGGGGGAAAATCGAAACGTCGGCGCTATGCCTTCATGTGGTGCTGTAATTTTTAAATGATCGATTATATTATTTCGAGGAGCTTTTAAACAACCTGTTTGACTTGTGTAATATCAATTTGTTACTGGATGGTTTAATTATGTATTAAAATACGCAAAAAATAGCGGTATCGCTAAACAAGATGCCATTTAGGAGCACAGTGGCAGTGGTGATCTACAAAGGCGTGTGTTTCAATGGCGTGTGACGTCACACTTCGTGTCAGTTTGGGGGCGTGGTTTTGCATTTTTAAAGTTAATTTTGATAGTTTTTTAATACTTTTAAGATTTTTAATGGCGATTTTCATATGCAGCGTACCGAAATCTATATAAAACAGGCCTTCTTTTTAAAATAGAAATTTCATGCAACTTCCCCATTGTTCAAGTAAGCGTCTATTATTGCTTCATAATCTATTGCTAAAGCGTTTCTTCTTAAGCATGTACTGTTGAAGCGGAACGATTAGCTACTAACTATTGATAACAATATCCCTAACAAAAATTAACAACTTAAGGCCTAAGTAATATCGTAGTATGGAAAGTTTCCAGTGATATCATAATGGTACCATTAAAACATATATATTATGAACCAATTTTGACAAGCATTAATTTAAAGTTATATTCATTCAAGTTGTTTGATATATTATATGCCATAACTCAACATTGAAAGTATCCAATAGACCTTAATTTACTTTTATTTTATTTAAAATTGTAAACAAAAGGTTGAGTGCCCAGTGATTGGTTTGGTTTGGTTTGTTTGGTATTAACGTCCTTTTCAAATGCCATGGTCATTTCAGGACGGCGTTATAGGGGCCGCAAATTTTGCCTCGCAAGGGTTCTTTAACGTGCAGCCGGCAAACGACTACACGAGACCAACGGCTTTACTTCCCTTCCGAAGGAAGTGCGTGATCTCAGGATATTCCCCCTGAAAAAATCCTCGTCGTCCTCGGCCGAGGTCGAACCCGCGTCCTCGGGCATCAGAGGCGACCACGCAATCCCTGAGCCACCGAGGCCGATGAGAGCCCAGTGACAGCTTAGAGCTAAGCAATTATAATTAAAAAGAGATACTAAGGTAAAATAAAATTATAGATTATTTAAAAATAAAAATATCAATAAGAAAAAATTGGAATTAGAGAAAAATACTCAAGAACTACAGAACGAGTGAACTATTTTCAATAACAAATTTTTTGAAATGCTTGATATCATTGCATTGATATCAATCAGCTAGATATAATATTGCCTAATTTAAACATTCTATAGAAGGGTAAATTAATACCAATTGTTTTCTTTAGTATGGGTAAATTAAAAAAAATCATTGTTTCGGGAATTCGGGTACACACAATTCGACATAATTAAGAAATTTAGAAGAGTAAACGATATTAAGACATAGCTTAAAAAATAGAAAATATCAAATATAAACCTTCTCTTAGATAATTTATCACATGTAAAATATTTTAGAAACTCGTGGGATAGTCACCTAATATATGGTCCGGTCCCGTCTGGCCCTGTGCAGAACAGTGATACGGCGTAGAAACGAGTCTGCAAGTCTCTGGTACACTTCGGAGGCAGAGTGGTAGCCAATTGCGGTACTGTTCATCTCCATTGGAGCGATGAACAGGCCGATGTTGTGGCTCATTTTCACCTTGAAAGACGGCAAGGTCGTCGGGGTGTTGGAAGGCCGAAAGACGGGTGGAGATGGTCTCCGAGCAGTTGACGATACCGCAGACCATTTAACGTGTTTGAACAAGGGGGCCCAGATCATGACTGATATTCCACCGCCCTGGACCACGCTCTCTTGGCATAACGAGTCCATCGCCCCATGAGCTCTGCGCCGAATATGGTATCTCCCATCGGCATGATACAGCTGATACCGTGACTCGTCCGACCATATGATGGTATCCCACTGTTGCAGTGTCCATCCGTTGTGATTGATCGCAGATGCACGCCGGAGTGTCCGATGACGCGGGGTTAACAGTGGTATCCGCGTAGGGCGACGACTTCCATATCCGAGGGTACGCATGTTCCTACGGATTGTGTAGTTTTTCATTTTTGGGATCCTTTCTGCCAGTCTAATGACAACGTTGCCACTTTTTCCAACATCAGGAAGTCCAGGCGGATGTGTCATCTCCCCGCAGTAAAATTCAAAATCATAAGGAATTCCAGAAATTCCGGTTAAAACGGAATTCCACTGGGAGACATTTCTAGCTCGGCCGACGTTAAATTGGCCCTTGATGTTGACCATTGTCGGACTGTGGCCCGCTTGTTTTCGTCGCCGGTCACGGTCATCTAGGGTGACTGGACGCCCGGTGTGTTGTCCGTTATGGACGGTTACGGCTACCTCCAACTATTCTACGGTACACCCTAGACACGGTTGAACGTGTGAAGCCGAATTCATGCACGACCGCCGAAATCGAACCTCCTATGTGTCGGGCACCCGCCACCATGCCCCGTTCGAATGCCGTCAAATCTCCACGACGTTGCATTTCACATGAATCAAACACACAGCCACTTCCCACAACAGGCCTACAGGGGGCGTGGAACACACGAGGTTTCCGATCGCAAATCAGCGACCTGCTATCTCATGACTTCTGCTCAGTCCGTGTACATGTTATTTAAAAATGTAGAATGAAAGAGTTTGAAAAGATTACGAAATAAATTTGTTTGTACTTTTCCCAAACTTAATTGCAATGTAACATGAGACGGAGGCCAAATGGTGGAGGCATATTCTAACATTGGTCTTACTAAGGCATTAAAAAGAAATACTGAAAATTTAATATTACTACAGCTTAGAGAATTTCTAATGATAAATTTCTAGTTTGGTAAGCTTTTGTTGTAATAAAATTAATATGGTCAGTGATAGATAGTTTTGGGTTGAATATGACTCCAAGATCTTTAGTATTTGATTTTCGTTGTAGAAGAGTGTTGTTTAAAGTAACGTTTAATTTATTATATGCCATATAGTAATGTTGAAAGTTTCCAATGGTACCATTACAACACGTACCACTGAACTAATTTTCACTAATTTTGACGAGAAAAGAAGAGCATTAATTGTTTTCACTTAATCCAGAAGCCTTCTTCTGCTTTACCTATCGAATGACAAGAAGAGAAATGCATCGATCAATGCATAGACCATTTATACATGGAATTGTATAGTGAAAAACGTGGTTTCTCCGATTTTTTTCCACCAACGAACTCTGGCTGTCGTTTTGCTTAAGTTTTCTAATGGCGAAAACGGAATGGAAAATTCGGAAGCATTCATACGCTAGAGCACCAACAGACAGATGGATGCACCTTGTGAAAACATAAGTACCTTTCGGACCTAATAAATAATGTCATCTTGTGTTTGCAACTTTTAATGCACTAAGCAGACAGCCAGCTCAATCGCTCGTTTTGGATGATTATACAAGATCTATTCACCTGACATTGCCAATTCTATACGATTTTTGGAAATTCATGTAACCCACACTGAAATATTTATAATTTCGTCATAAAATATTCAGGAGATTTGAAAACCCTTTCAATGTTTGTTCCACGAGATTAATGATTCCTGAATGTGGATTAGCAAATTTTAATAGGAATATTTGACACTAAAGTATTCATTAGCTTCGAAAACTTTATAGCTGATATGATCAATGCCAATAGAATTTGACAAACCAAAATTTTGTGAATTTATTAAACTTGATTTAATTGTGCGAATTTCGAACTTCTCAAAAATTAAATCTTCTGGAGTTTTCTAAAACTTTACAATTAGTTCTCATATTCGGTTAATATACGCTAACCAGATAAACTCATATCAATGCCAGAAATAGGCTACAGCAGAGTGCCACTTTTAATAACAAGAAATTAATCATTTCGAGGAAGGTATAGGAAAGTAGCGGAAACGCAGAGATCGTCTTTTTTTTTTTTACCCCCCCCCCCCCGTCCAATTTTTAATCAAAAATTGATTTTCTCGAACGTAATATTTAGAAAAGGAAAAAGAGCTCAATCTTCTTTCGTTTCTCATCATTTCCAGACGAATGATACAGTGTCGGGACACTTTAATATGACCACCTACTAGTATCCGGAATATCCACCTTTAGCGGCAAGCACAGCAGCTAGTCGACGTGGCAGAGAGATCAATAAGTCCATGGAAGGTGGTTGCAGGTATCTGGGGGATCATTCGACGATCAGTGCATCCCGTAATTCCATCACCGTGCGTGGTGGAGGGTCCAGCTAGCGGACATGGCGATCGAGATGGTCGCACAAATGTTCAACGGGGTTGAGGTCCGGCGAGTTTGGTGGCCATGGGAGTAGCTTGAATTCATCCTCATGCTCCTCGAACCAGAGAGAATCTTGTTCGTGATGAGCAATTCGACTTTCGCCCAGGTCACTCCTGCCAACTTCAGATCTTGTTGCATATCTAGACACACCTCTTAACTTGTCTTCTTGGATCACCTTGTCTTCTTGGATCACCGTAAAGCTTTTGATCAGATTTGGCCCAACGGCCTCATATGCAAGACGATTACTTGTGGTTTTCTATAGAAAGACCTGACTTTTATGGCTCAGCACCAATTGCTCCAGAGTTATTCGACTGTTTCGGGAATTCCTGTATACAAATAATATAGGTATTTAATGTCCCTATAAAATCTTTGGATATGAATCTTGGAACGTAATTTTATTATAATCAATATATTATTACCTGTAGGTGTTAGCTATATTTTTTTCTTTTCGGAATTTTACTCTCACTCCGTGGTGTTCTCTAGTCAGTTTATATTATCATTAGTTAAAACAAAAATACACTGCTTTGCAATGAAATTCCCCCACCCACAAGGAGTTAGCCAAATGAGCCAAAAGTAGGTATGCAGCAAGAGATACACGTTTATTACGTTATGGAGCCAAGATGTGCACTCGTTTGTACAGTGTGTCTCAACGAAAAGCGGCAACAGTAGGTTGTGGCACCACCTCTAGCGGCTCTGCATTTTTCCAGCAGCAAGTGTAGATGACCATACAGGTGGCGAATGTCATCTTGGGGTACGTCGCCCAGGCCTGGTGAACCTGCTGTGTCAGTTCATGGAGATTGCGGGATGATCGTAAACGACGTTCCACCATTTTCCACACATGCTCAATTGGCGATAGGTCTGGACATGGCGTTATCCTCCAGAAAGACTGCGCCGGGTATGGTGTGCGAAAGGGCAGTAATACGGGCTATAGAATCTCTGTGAGGTACCGTGCTGCTATCAGTGTGCTTGGATGGTGACTAAAGGCATGCTGGTAACGTTCTGGTAACTGTGATCCCGGGTGTTGCTCCACGATGGCGATACCGGATCCATTGTTCATTGGCACGCTTCCGATGGTCTGCGCCACACCCCTCGCACAGGAGTCAACTGATGAGGCTATACAGGCATACAGACACCCTATATCAACCCAAATGTTCATGTCCCGTGAGCATGCATCAAATTGTTTACTAGTCGGAGGGAGACGAACCCCCCCCCCCCCACTAAATATGGTTAAGGTTGGATAACTACCTGTTGGTGGGGTAATTTCATTGCAAAGCAGTGTACTTTGGCTATCAAACGCTAGCTTTCATTTAAGTTATCCTAAAATTTAGTGGTCCTACTTTGACAACCACTGTATTTTAGTTTAAATATACTATGATGTAAAAAAAATTGTCGAGCAGTGTATCTCGATCCACTTCAATTCCAAGCGCATGGTTCTACCAGATATCAGTTCGGAACAGGCTTGATTAAATTCATTTGTTGCAGTGGATGCCCTGTTTCTCCGTAAAAGTAGTTTTTAATGAAGCTCATTTCGATCATGGTCTTTGATCAGTTACCTCAGCAACCTCTTTATACATGGTGTGAATCATTTTTCCAAAGCTGAATGTTAAGGATATCCGTGCTATTCCAAGATACAGTGACAGCTTCGTTGTTTCAATTGCAGCTTTAGCTCTAAGATTATATTCACTCAGCTCTTCTTAAATTAGTGAGAAGTACACGTTTGAATCACAAGAATGGAAACTAATCACATATAATTTCACGGATGTTTCTAATTCATTGGTCAGACTGTGTAGTAAGCCCATAGGAAAATTGGTATTAGTAAACCTAATACATATTTTCCAATGAATAGAACTGAATGTCAATCTATGATGTTTTCGGAGTATAAAATTTCAGCGCAGTAACCCCCTTATATATATTTTTATGTTTGTTTAACATCTTTCCGGAACGATAAGAAGCCCAAATCGAAATAGGGAAAAAGAAAACGTTTTCAGGAAACAAATGTTTTATGTGTTTTCATCCATTTGCGCTTCAACAGTTGCTAGGAGAGAAAACTTTTTCAAGGCAAAACTCTTATTTTATTTCTCAGCAGTTGAAAAGAAAAGCGTTGCCAGCATTTCAGGCAGCAGCAACATTACTTCTGCAAAATCGAAGGCGAATGTTTTTATTGCGCCGGACCATTTGACTGCACGGAAAGAGAAGAAAGTGGCTCCGGGAAACTCACCTGTTTTCCTTTAGCCATCGTCGGTGAAGAATGAACATATAGGAATCAGTAGCTCAGAAAATAAAAGACAAACAGCCCAGTCTTCGATCAACAACTGGCTCAACATCAACAGAAAAATACTTCACTCTGCTTTCTCCTCTTTCTTTTTTTCCTTCCCAAGCCTTTGTTTTTCCAAACTGAAAACAATTTCACACGTTGCCATGCAATTTCCTTAATGGCATTCTCGCTTTTGCTTCACTTTGTTTCGTCTAAAGGCCAGTACGTTAACTTCTCTTAAATCTAATAAAAACTAACTTAAAGGAACGTATGCATTCAGTTAAAAATATTATAAAAATAAACACCTTTGAAATATTTATTATTAGATGAACTCCAATATTCATTCAGTTACAGTCACATTAAAGGGACTTGCAATTTCTTCTCTGTTCTTTTAGATTTTCACTTCTTAAAGGCCTACACGAATGAATTAGAGCACAAATTAATGACAGGGATGTTTAAGATCCAACGTTATCTCATATTTAAAGGGGAAGTCCAGCCAAATATGAATTGAGAATAAAACTTAGCAATCTTAAAGGTTATATGAAACATATAATTTGTTTCGATAATACGAGGGTGGGCTGAAAAGTAATGCCTCCATGGCTGTAACTTTTTTATTTTTTAACCGATTTTCAAAATTCTTTTTGTATCTGATACTCCCATTTCTCCTCTATGTAATGCACTATTCACTTTTTGACATAGTCCCTATCCATTTCCACGCATTGTACCAACGCGTGACTAGTCGGGTGAACCTGTCGAAGAGGAATTCCGGGGTTGTCGTCGACACGAAGATTGAATGGCAGCTTTGGATCCTCTTCTGCAGCACGATAACGCCCGTCCGCACACGATCGCAACACATCAGAGGGGGTTGCAGCGCCTACAGTTCAAAGATGAAAAACTGCAGTTCAAAAATGAAAGACTTTGCACCTTGCGACTTTCACCACTTCCCAAAGAGGAAAGAGCACCTTAAGGGGCATGAGTTGCGTTCTGACGACGAGGTGAAACCTGCCGCTCGGTCTTGGTGTCGACAACAACCCCGGAATTCCCCTCCGACGGGTTCATCCGACTAGTCACGCGTTGGTACAATGCGTGGAAAAGGATGGGGACTATGTCGAAAAGTGAATAGTGCATTACATAGAGGAGAAATGTGAGTATCAGATACAAAAAGAATTTTGAAAATCGGTTAAAAAATAATAAAGTTACAGCCATGGAGGCATTACTTTTCAGCCCACCCTCGTAGATCGATAACAATTACTAAAAACTGAAAATTATTAGGCACTCTTTGATGCCGGCATGGTGATGCGACCTGATGACGCATTCAACAGGAATCGCAAAGCGGTCTGATCACCAGCGCGTTTCCCTATTGAAAATGTGGAAGAAAAAACTTTGATACAGCCCTACATGTTTGAACCCGAGTCCGAGATCCCTCTCACTGATGAACAGCAAAAAAAATTTAGATGAAAGATCATCGTATATTTGCAGCAAGATTGATAATGATGTTAATGTGCTGCATTCATTCCTATGGATTCCAGTCTCCCTATACACTGAGTGGCCAGTTTATTAGGAACATCCCCCTAATACTTGTTGCGCCACCCCTAGCAGCTATAGAATACTAGGATGTTACAGAAAAGATTGAAACAAATGCAGTCACAAGGTGGAAAATAATTTATTCACAAAAACTGCATGTTACATTAATTAGACATACTCCCAATTCAAATGTATGCACTGCAGCCATTTGTCTGGGAGTTTCCGGACGGTTGTGGCTCACATCTTTGGCTGCAGTCCCCTGTCCACTGTTGTACTTGGCCAACCAGCGGAACACAGTTCGCCTTTATGGTACCTTGTCTCCGCATACCCACACCAAACGACGATGAATATCAAATCCCTAAACCCCTTATTTCCACAAAAGCCACACTGTCCATCGCAGGTCGTGATAATGGCGTGCCATATTTGCTGTCCACGTGTGCACTGACGGCGACGGGAAGAACAACCACTGGTAGCGCCATCTGTGTTTCGCATATCTCAAGACCCCTGCTGTAGATTTCGTCTAGACAAAATTCGAGGATGGATCCGCAAAAAAGATTACAAGGGTAATAAAACATTATTTATTAACAATAGACAGAAAATACAAAAGGGAATTAAGAGGCATATTTGCCGATCACTTCTCCGCATAATCACCAAATCTATTTAGGCATTTATCTGAACGCAGGACATTTCGGAAAGAACAGGAAATTTCGTCTACAGTTTACTGAACTGAGGTGACTGAACACACGAAAACTGAACGAATTCTAGGCGGTCTGACTTATCACGATGAATTTGGCAAGCAGTCCCATGAAGTAACGGATCCAACATGCCTTATCAAAATAACTCAAATTTCTATTCATTTCATCATTGTGTGGAGCTTCTTTAGTCTCTGAGTTTCAAGGACTATTATTGCCGTCCAAGTTCTTCAGCAATGTGACGGTTTTATCATCCTTGTGACGGTTTCTTCATGGACGACAATGCTACTGGTATCGTGAATGGTTGGTTCAGCAATGGTTTGCCGTCATGTATCCAGAACTTAGATCTCAGCCCCAAAGAGAATGTTTGAAACCTATTGAAACGACATTATCCTACAGTAATACTCTCTTCTAAGGTGTTTCAACACTTTATTGACTCTAAGCCAACCCGCATACATGCTACACTTCGGGCCATGAGGGTCCAATAAAATATTAAACCGATGTTCTTAATTTTTTAGTTCAACTGTGTAAATAAAGAAGCTATTACTCAATACCTGCTAAGTAAGAAACGAATGAAAATTAGCTTGAGCTTATTATTCTATATCTTAACCGAATGCGTCGGAAGTTTTGTTGTCAGTTTTATAGAATAGAAGTTCTGTGAAGAACTACAATAACGAAGAAAATGTGTTTGAAAGTAAAAGAATATGAAAGCACCGGCGTACTTTCATTCCATTTTCATTAGATTTTGAGATTCCAAGAATCTTTGGCTCTCTCTTTCAACTCCTTGACGAAGGTTATAATTGGAGAGATTTTGCATTCATTCGAAATGTCAACTGTCACAATGAGTAAGAAACGAAGGGGAAAAATCTTTCATTTCAAAGGACCTGAAAATTCCTAATTAACACAAAGGAATATTGATCGGTATAAAGAACCAAAAGCAAAAAGATTCAGAGATGATGGGACAAAAATTAAGAAGTGAACTCGAGATTCATTAACTGCGCAAAGACTCGACTGAATGGGTAGCTTATGGAGGATTTTTTAAATTTGAGACGTGGGGCGAATTTATTATATCTCTTTTGTACTCGCTTAAAAATTCCTATATAATTTACCCAATCGATCACCCCTCTTTGAAAAACTTAATTGAGAAAATAATGATTGCAGAAAATAACGGCTGTCAATTATCTCCATTTTAATGATGCTGCCTACCTTAAAGCTTTCTGATAAGCTTAAATCAAGCTGAACCCATTTCCTAATGCGCATCAAAGAAATCGGCTCTCTTGCTCTCTCAAGCTTCTCAAAGGCTTTTTAAAAGATTTTAAATAACTGGGACCGTTTACAAGAATACTGTTTGGAACAGTTTTACAAGAACATCTTCTCAGACTTTAAGCTTAGCCTCCCGCAACTGATGCATATTTATGGGTTATTGTGAAGAGCATTTAATTTCATATCATAAATGCTCAATAGATCAAGGTCTAGAGATTGTGATCCTCCTAGTACCATATGGACATCAAAGTGTCCTGTAAAATAAGGCAGTCATGAACAAAACCTCAATATCTTGAGATGAATGAGTGTATATGGCCAGCAATAACCTAAAAATATAACATGAGACCTTTGGCCGGCAACCCCAAAGTTATTCACCTGTAGGATTTAAACATTAATCCCCTTCAAAGTACTCTCCTTGAGACTGCACACACTTATCCCATTGCTCCCGCCATTGTTGGAAGCATCTTTGGAAGGCCTGTTTGGGAATGGCGGACAGCTCCGCCGTCTTTTTCTGCATGATGCCTTCTCGTGACTGAAATCGGGTTCCTTTCAGCGGCGTTTTGAGCTTGGAGCCATGTCGGAGGGGTAAGGGGACTGCGGACCAAAGGAGTACTGTGTTTGGCCAGGAACTTCTGAATCAGATGCGATGAATGGGAGAGTGCGTTGTCGTGATGGAGCGAACAAGTTCCTGTTGACGACAGGTAAGTGGAGAAATGTTCGTTTTAAGAGTTCTAGTTCTACTTTCTAAATGATACGATTACTACCGATAGAGGAAGGTCCCGGCTCCAAGCGCGGACATTCGCGAGGGCACCCAACGGGAATACCGGCTACGTCTGCGAATGGGACGGTTACTTCTATTGTCTCCAACGTCCACGGGAGAACGAAATTGGCATCTATTTGAGGAACACCAGTATCATCAGTATCAGACGTCTCTGGGTAGTGGGATGGCTTAGGTAGGCCCTTCGTGTCCTCGGTGTTGGAGGCCTGTAGCGTCTCACTCGTTGCTGGCTCCTCTGACTCTCCTAGAGTTCCTGCCTTCCTCTCCCTGTCTCCGTCTTAAACATGTAAGTCGGTCAACGTGGATCGGGGGGTATCGAGATTATTCAATGGAAAGTTATGAGAGCGATTAAGGTTCGTTTTAGTGTCATCAATTAAAATTAGAGGCGGCTTACTGTTCCGATGCAATCCAGTACGAAAATGGAGCGAACCTCGTTTAACCTGTAACGGACCTCTTGGTGCACCTCGTCGGAACGGTCGGGGTGATTCGGGGCGACTCGTGTACGTACGTCGGCGTCTTTTCCTCAGCTGTCTTCGCCGTGGTATCTTTTGGTCGGCCCGTCACTCCTATCTGTCCTCGGTATGAGCCTTGGTTGCCGTTGGCGGACACCTCAGTCTTAACGGTAGAAAAAACATATGAAAATTTGTCAATGTTTTTATGCTTACAGTTCCTTGGCTTCGGTCCGCTTCTTCTACTCCTTGTAGGCGATCCAGGGCTTCTCCATACCTTATCGACCTTTGTTCCGTTCCGCATCTAGTGAAGACCACTTGCTCTCTGTATCCTATCGCTCGAGGCCTTCTTTTTATTTGCCCTTGGAGGATTCTGCGCCGATTCTGCGCAGTGAATCCTCCAATTGCATTTCTTCCTCTGCTTTCCTCTTCTCTCAGCAGGTCCATTCTGCTTGAGGGTGGCAGCCTCCTCTTTTTTCTGTCTTTTCCGTGTCAAACTCTCGAAGCGATGATTTTCTACGAAACTTTCCTTTCGAGGATTTGACACTCATACACCGGGTAGAGTCTTGAGTGGATATTTCAACAGGACAATACTCCATGCCGTATATCAAAATCTACGAAAATATTATTTGCAAAAAAAAAAAATCAATGTTTTGAATTGGGTCCTCTCGTAGCCCCGTTTTTAATCCTATGGAGAACCTATGGGGTGTCCTTAGTAGGAAGGTTATGTGGAAATAAGCAACATGAAAATGCAAATGAGCTCCGAAGAGCAATACTGATGCATGGGATGCAAATTCTAAAGAGACACTTGAAAATCTAATAAGGAATGCCAGGACGAATACATGTATATGACGTCATTGCAAATAAAGGAGTCCTAATTTAATTCTTTCCTAATTTCAAACTCTGCATAATTCGTGTGGTCTTATAAATACATAACAAAAATGATTTCTTTCATATCATGGAACAAACATTATTTTGTTTATTTGTAAAAAAAAAAAACCCATTTTGATCAAATAAACCCTTTTTCATACTAAATCCCAACGTCAGCTCAGTGGTCTTAAAAATTTTTGACATACCTTATGGTACCAATTTAATATTACGGTATAGACGCTCATTGGTCTACTCTGCAGAAAAAGAAACAGAAACCAGAATCAAGATATGCTATTTTCATCCATCCCGTTAAGTCCCCAGAGCCTCACCCTTTGACTTCAATGGCTTTATACTCATTAAACGAGAGCTGAAAACTTTCGACATATTACACTGGGAGACGAATGAAAAGTGTGTGAAGTTTCATTGGAAACTGCAATGTCGGACCCCTTTCCATAACATGAGACATCACATTTGAAACAACAGATAGCGAAGGAACGGCATCTTCCAGAGAACCTGAAAGTCAATTTTGTTCAATTTTTAACAGCCTCATCCCTCTGTAAAAAGAATCACTAAAAGAAACCCGAACAAATCATTTTAATTATTAACCATAGTTTGCAAACAAGCAATTCCCCCCTCTAATTCTCCATTATTAAATCTTCATTAGCGATGCTCTGATTTCGGTTGATTAGTGGGGAATTAGGACATCATATTTTCTTCATAAGGATAATTTATTTATAGGGCTAATATTAGATTACGTGCATTTTGTTTCAATGGCCAGATGGGACCCTGGAGCTCGCCTTGCGGAAGAGAATCGCCAAGAGATCTATTATTTATATGAAACAAAGCACGAAATTTAGTGCTGTTCAGAATCGGGTGTAATTTATTCCATATGATTTGTTTATTATTATTTTTTCACATGTGGTCCCATTACAAATGTTTTCTGGTACTCTGCTGTAAATTTAATGTTATTTCAAGCGGTCAATTTGTAATGTTATAAGATAATTTAAATTTCTAAGCAAATTTTAGCCATTTTCTAAAGTAAATAACATGAATTTTTCGTACTGATGATAAAGGAAAGCTACGGAAAATCCACCTGAACCAACACCAACTATAGTTCGGGACCTTGCAAAGAAGGAACCAGTACAGTTGCGAGATCATTGTATCAATGAGCCGGTTCCAAAAAGAAGGGGTAGGTAATAAGAAAACCTTACTCTAAAGACAGGGCAATTGCTTGCTATAGAATTATTTGGATAGTATTCACGCAATATTTCGTAAACATTTAAAACTAACTGCGTATGGTAGCCATTATAAGATATATTCCGAAAAAGTGTATTTACTTACAATATACAATATTATTGATCTAAGGAGTTTAAATGAATAATTTTAAATTTAAATGTGGGTAGTCTCCTTTTAATGGGGAAAATCGTAAAATTAAAATTAATAAAAACAAAAAAGTAAAGTCACCAATCTTGAAAAACGATGAAGAAACTTGTGAGATGGAAGAAAACTTAATCGATGTAGTCTATTGAAGATGTTGTTGATAGTAGAAATAAACTTAGTCTATTGAGGATGTAGATGAAGTCTTGTGAAGATAACGTTGATAGTGGAAAACGATAATCTTGAAGGAAGTGCTGGTTTTGAAATACAGATGAAATTTTGAAGAGGGTAATCCAAATATTTGGGATAAAAGATCTTCAATAGACTACATCGTTTAAGTTTTCTTCCATCTCACAAGTTTCTTCATCGTTTTCAAGATTGGTGACTTTATTTTTTTGTTTTTATTAAATTTTAATTTTACGATTGTCCCCATTAAAAGGAGACTACCCACATTTAAATTTAAAATTACAATATACAAGCTGATATGCCAGACGTTGCTCGGTCTCTTTGTTTGATGGAATTTTGCAATATCTGAATTTGAATATGAATAATAACACATGAGTTAACAAAGTAAATATTCACTTGGGAAAAAAAGCTATTGAATATTCACTGGAATTTCATGTCTGATTGAGTTTGCATAGGAAAGTTCGACATTGCATCCTTAATATTTTAGAATATCAAAGAATAAGCTATGAATATTGAATTATTTCTGTCTATATTAAAAAATGCTTCATAGATGGATTGAGGGTGTTCAGGAATTCTGTTTACAGCTCCTCAACATCGCTCATCAACATGTAACCGTTTCAATAGAGTTGTATTCAGTCACAGACCATGGAATCATGTCCTGAATGTGATTGTTCGTATTGACAGTATCAGTTGAGAGAAATTCCCTCTCACACAATCAATTGAGATCTTTATAATTTCTTAATATGGTTAGATAAGCGTTATCTATTCTCTAAAGTAAGTTACTACATAACAAAAAACATATGAAAAATATGTTTTTCCAGTTAATTAGGGAAAGTGTCTTCACTTTTTCAGCAAAAACTTGAACATCTGCACGCCCTACAAGCTGTATTCTCTAATTTATTTTAGAAAAAATTTTTAACTCTCTCCAAAGATTTTAATAAAAAAAGAAATAATAATGAATTTTATTTATTTATTTATTTGTTTATTTATTTATTACTTTTTATAACTATCTCCCTTAAAACGTGAATCATTAAGTCAAGCATCGGTAGCTAACGAAAAAGACACGCCCTGGCATTGAAAATTACCTAATCTTCTTAGTCTAAACCACAATGTAACTTTCATAGTTTCCATCTTGAATTTTAGCAATTAGTATTTGTTAGTTTGTTGGAAACAATGAAGGTTACATTGTTGCTTGGACTAAGATGGTCAGGTGACTTTTCAGTGCGCGGGCCTTCTCTCTAAGAGGTGTTGCCTGAACCGTAGCCTATAATGATAAGAGAAAACCTGTCCATCCGCTTCAAACTGTTGCTCCAAAAAGTCAGTCGTAAAAAGCACAGATTTAGCATCGCCTGTCGATAAATTTAACATTCTTTCAGTGTCTTATGCTGACAAGTTATGAAAAATGTTAAACTGAATAAAGTTGACTTGATTTTTCATATAGAATACTGGTGCTCTTTGTTATTTCTGTCGAGATCGGAATGGCAGGCTTTCCCTATCATTGTAGGCTTTTCCTCGTGGCTATTGTTAATGTATTTCTACCAATAATAAGCCCTAAACTTGGCCGCTTGATGATGATGTAACAATGTATACACCTTTTATCCGCAGGCCTTCTCTCTGGGATGTGTTGGTCTTGGCCTGTCTCTCGTTGGCCTCGGTAGAATTATGATGATGTAACAGTGTATGATGCTTCAGTTGGAAGCCTTTATTTCTATAGTCTATCTAGCTATGCATTGCCAATACCAACGAGATTAATATTATTAGAGTGGAAATAACGACGCCATGTTTGAAGCTAATTGATCGTTGAGATAAAAACTTGAAATATGAGAATTAGAAAATAAACATTCGGTTTATTACAATCATATTTATCATGGTGCTGTATGCAGGAATTAATTTAGTCTAAACTTGGCTTATATTATTAATATGAGCAACTTAACTAGCGTCAGCCATGACAGTTGAGGTTGAATAAGCAGCAGTTGAGGTCGACACATGTAAGTTATCACTGCTTCTTAGTGGTGGCACTGATGATCAGTTATTTTCCACTCTAATAATATTAATCTCCTTGGCCAATACCAACACCTCCTAAAAAGAAAGCCTGTGCACTGAAAATTCATGCATTGTTACATCATCTTAAAAAGGCATTGTTAATCGTATTTCTACCAATAATAATCCCTAAATTAAGACTTCTTATGATCATGTAACAATGTATGGATTTTCAGTGCACAGGCTTTCTTTCTAGGAGGT
>JAHWFO010094271.1:411836-484917 GCA_023313115.1 Rhysida immarginata
TGATGGAACGAGATTAGATTTTTCCGTTTCTACCTGCTATTCTCGAACCCAAGCTCTTCAAAAATTACTCAATTAAAAATCAAAATCGAAAACCGAGTCTGTAGAAGCACGAAGGATGAACGTAATCTCTTATTCATTAGAAAAGCCTTGCTAGCACAAGGTAAAGAATTTTTAATTAAAGCGGCTATTACTTTAAAATCTCCATCTCTAAATGTACACAGATGTATGTATTTTAATTAATTATCATTAATCATATGTGCTGTAGATAGATTTTCCAGAACTTTAATAGCTCATTAGGTTACTTTGAAGTAAGTCTTAATGGATTCCACTAAATTATACTGCTTATAATTACAAAATGACTGGCTTAATAATTTCGGACTTCTCCATGTATTTTTAAGGACGATCTTTATGATGGTATTAGGTAAAGGGGATGTTTTAAATTAGAAGTTAGCAAGAAATACATGACGTCGTAAATGGCATAAAAGAGATGAAAATTTGAGAGGCGTAGATAAAACTTTTGAAAAGTTTTTGCTTAAAGTTTCAATGCATTCATCCCTTACTGGATGACTAAATACATGAGAGGATAATTAGTGTAATTACAATTATTACCTAAATATAGGAAAAATATAAACTAAATAAATAAAAACAAAAATACAGATAGGAGAGAGTTGCATATGTTGGGACCAATTAATGGGACTACTAATATAGTAAGCAAGTCGGAGAAATATGGATCAAAGTAATTATTACGAAAAAGAGCTCGACTTGATTACTTTAATTCCTATTGGCAATTATTTACTCTATAATTCTTTTGCATCCTATTGGTTCATGTATTTGCATAATTTGTACCACTGTTCTGTATATAAAGGCTTGCATGCCTCAGCATTGACAACAAGCTACTTCTGTACAAATCGATTATCCGGACCATACTCCCCTATGGCATGCCTGCGTGGACGACTATCTGTAAAACCGGATGGAGAGAACTACAGTCATTCCAGAATGTTACCCTGAGGACCATTGCCCAGCTGGACAGAAGGACGGTGAAAAATTAATCCATCCACATGGATTTAAACATGGCCCATATCGGAAAGTTTATACAGGATCTCCTTTTGATTATGATACAGAAGATGAAGACTCACGACAATAAGCTTGTGAAAGGGATACTGAAGAACTCAATGAATATGAACTGGCATACGAAGTATCGTAAACCGAGGCACGTTCTTGACATCCATTTTGAAGATATTAGCAACGTCTCTTTCCCAGACTACTAGAAGATGTGATAATCTTCTTTCTCCTTGTAATTTTTATTTCGTTTCTGACAATCGTCAATCTTATTTTCTTTTTTGTGTAATATGGAAGACCGCTTGGGTTGGTTAGGCTTCTTGACTACCTCAGTATATTTCTTTTGAATTTTTTTTTTGGTTTGATGAGCTTTATGAAAGCGCTGCTTTCGTCCCATCCTACTTCACTGTTCGATTGTCGATTGTCTTGCTGTATATATCCTTGACAAAGCCGGGAATAAATGGCGAAACTAGTTGGCACTCCTGATGTCCCTCCGTTATACTGTAAGGCCACCACCTGTTTAATCAATAGGAACAGTATTATGATCCACCCTTCTACCGATACTTTAATTACTGATCCAAGTGCCTTGTTTGATTGGAATTATGGTATTTTAATAATTCTCTATTTTTGTTGGAAGTTATAGTAAATTGATTGTTGCAGCGCTTATTCCTAGTATCAGTGAATCAGTTCCGAAATTTTATTGTTTATATAGCTGAATTTTAGTTTTTTATTATTATGCTTATGGACATCATGAGGACAGACAATGGATTTTGGAAGAATAAATTTTCGTCCGGATATGCAGTCCGTTGAGCTATGTTAACCATGAAATATGATAAGCCCATCGTTGGACAGTTGGTTAATTTGTTAACCACATTTATACCCATGGGCGAGTGACTTGTTCTTAGTTGTCAGCAAGACTATGGCTTCCTTAGTGCCAATTATTTAATTGACTGACCCTATTAAGAATGTCAAAATACCGCCAGTAAAGACTATGCTGTCAGTTTTTCTGACTGAGCAAGCTAAATAAAAACACAACGCAATGTACTTATTATTCTCCGATCGCGAAGTTTTGTAAAAAGAACATAAAACAGTCCGGGTTTGAACTGCAAAGAAATCTAGAATAAAAACGAGTCAGAGAAATGATACGATAGAATAATTTTAATGTGCCTTACGCGTTTCGGTATTTCACCATCATCGGAGGCTAATATCGCTACAAAGAGTGGGCTGGCCGGGGCCGGCTTATATACAGAAAAATCGACAATCGACAATCGAACAGCGCAGGGAAAACGAAACGAGCGGTCCGAAAACATCGCTTTCACTGCCATACTCATCCAGGAAGTAACCAGGGGAAGTACACTGAACTAGGCAAGAAGCCAGATGAAACCTAGTTAAGTCATCCAGAGGATAAGATGGGGTCCTTTCCTATAAGGACGAATAAGTTGATGGGGTCCTGTCAACTTATACAGAAAAATATGCTATGGGACAATTTATGATTGGCGGAATTTATAATTGAATGGATTGATAAGATTAATTATTGAGAAAATTTATATGATTGGCGGATTGAGTGTCGGAGAAATGCGGACCTAGTAAAGAGCTTTTCTGGCTTCATCCGGTCCTGGGCTTCTTGTTAGCTTCACTGAGGATGTCGAAGATATCTTCCCTTATCAGATGCAGTCTGGTTATTGAGTAACAAGGGGCGCTCATTTTGGCGGTGTTTCTTTATTTCCATCTCTTCTTGGAAAAGGATTTTGGCCTCGTTGTTACCTTTGCATGGTTTGGTTTGTTTGGTATTAACGTCCTTTTCAACTGCCATGGTCATTTCAGGACGGCGTTATAGGGGCCGCAAATTTTGCTTCGCAAGGGTTCTTTAACGTGCAGCCGGCAAACGACTACACGGGACCAACGGCTTTACTTCCCCTTCCGAAGGAAGTGCGTGATCTCAGGATTTTCCCCCTGAAAAAAATCCTCGTCGTCCTCGGCCGGGATCGAACTCGCGTCCTCGGGCATCAGAGGCGATCACACAGCCACTGAGCCACCGAGGCCGATTGCAAATGATGCTCATGCATTCTTCTATATTTAGCATTCTGTGTTTGTTCTTAACGAGGTGCTCTGCATAGGCGAACTTGTTGTCTCCTTTGATCCATGATCGCCTATGCTCTTTGAATCTTTCATGGAAGGAGCGGGTTGTTGAACCTATATAATAGGCATCGCAACCTGTTTGTAATTGTCTTGTTCCGTGTTCTTCTTTCATGGGTTGAGGACTGATCGGTTGTTGAGTCTTGTTCTGAATGCGATCCCAATGCCTTCATCTTTGAATATCTTGGCTAATTTGTATGCCTCAGGCCCGTAGTAGCTGAGAGTGGTAAACTCGGTTTTCTAATTTGGTTGGTCTGGTGGTTGTCGTAGTGGACTCTTGACTCTTTTGAATATTGAGCTTGTGACTGTATCTGGGAAGTCGTTCAGGCGGACCAGATGATATGTGGTGGCAATCTATTTGTTCTTGGCTTCAGTGGTGATGGGGTATGTGAGAGCTTGTCTGAAGTTATGGACCAAAGCAGTTGTCCTGCGCTGCATGGAGTGATTAGTTCCATATGGGATGATATTAGCAGAGGTGGACGGTTTTCTGAATATGTCAAATTCCAGGTTTTGTGATTGAAGTTTTCTCCGGATGTTGACATCTAGGAAGCTAATGCATTCATTCTTTTCTTTTTTTCATATTCGAAAGTATATGTCAGGGACTGATGAAAGCTATTAAATATTTCCAATATTTCATCGCTGGTACTTTTTCGTTCATCAAATATGATCATGGTGTCGTCAACTAGACTACGATTGTTGAATCTTGAATTAGTTTGTCTACCATTGGCTCTTCGATATTGAAAAAAGATCTCGGAAACAACAGAGCCTATTGGAGAGCCCATGGTGATCCCTTCTGCGATGGCAAAGAATACTTCATTGAAGTTGAAGTAGTTTCCTCCCGGTTTAGATAGTAAATATATGTTCCTTGTTGATAAAAATTGCTTCCTAGGATTTGTTGCAATGCAACATAGTCATATTGTATTATATGAATAGTGTTTGTAAACAATTATATGAACCATTTCCCTTCTTTCCTTGTGGTCCCGGATCTTAATTCATTGCATTTTGTATGGTCCGAAAATTTCTAGTTGATCTTATGAATTTTTATGCTCCGAGGCAACTGTTTATGGATGGAGTTACGAGGGTCATTTTTAAAGTAAGAACCGTTTTGTAATAAAAACAAAACTACTACATGTCTATATTTTTTCAAAATTTTTTCTTTACCAGATTCTATAAACAGCTCCGGCCAAAACGTTTGTTGTATTCAACTAAGCGCCGAACGTATCCGGTGAGGTGACAAACTATTTTGGTCGGAGCTGTATCTTTAACTATTTTCCCACATAGTTTCCAAGTTTATTTAAGCACTTATTATACCACTCAATGTACTTCCGCACGATCACTTCATAAAAGCAACCGCCGGTGAAGAAAGTCACGCAGTTTTCACTTGTTCATCGTCGCTGAAATGCAGGCTGCTGATAATCTACTTTAGATCCAGGAACAGGTGGTAGCCAGTAGATGCGAATCAATGCCACGAAGAATCACCGCAGTATTAATGGCTTAAGGTAGCCCAACGAGATAATGACAGGGTTTTCATAATAATATGCTCACTCAGTGTATATCACCTTCCATAAGTTAGCATTGAAAAATTTTAGGGGGCATCTTACTGGTACTATTAGAGCACGTGTAATTGTACCCGTTCCGACTATCTCACTTTCGAACGTGCTCTGTCCTATATTTCTCCACTGTTGACAAGACAGAACGTGAAAAAGTTAATTCGTTTTCAAGTTACGATACTAAATAATAAGCTCCTTACTAATAAAGAAGTCCTGCTTAGACTGACGCAGATTGTATCCGCCTCACAAACATAGTTTCAAGCGAGACTCAAGCGTAACTTGCGGACGAACGAACGAACCACAAGCAGAATTATAATATAGATAGATGTGAAGGAACTGACATTGTTTGTTCTTCACCTAATAAACTGTATGCTTTCAACATTAATGAAGTTTGTTCTTGCCCTTTCGTCTGAAAACTCTTAATATCAAAGTATGTTGTAATGGAAAATAAGATGTGAAGAAAAATATTTTATTACCCAAAATTCCATTCTGCGTTGAATGGACGTTCGAATTCCTATACATGAAGAAATTGATTTTGCCGTAACATTTGATTGAATTGACAGCACCATTCAAAAGAAACTGTATAAGAGTGATAAAAATATAAGTAAAACACGGAAAAGTTTGTGTGTTTCATCATGATTGATTTTTATTATAATCATATCCCCCTGACACCGTCATCATCTTCACAAGAAGCTCAAATAAAAGGAAAAGCGGAAAAAAGGGGAAACTATTTTTTTCCATTTTCTTTTTTCCTTCTCTCTTTCTTTCCTTGTGAGTCTCTCAATTGAAGCGTCACCTTCAGCTGCCCTTTGGATATTTATCACTTTTCAATGGAGCGTCGCAGATGTTCGGTTTTTCGCTTTTTTCTCTCACCCCCCACCTCTTCTTTCTTCATCGTCTTCATTCCTTCTATTTGCAGAGCCTAACCATTTCCCTCCGCCTATTTTCCCAAGCAGATGCCAGTGTTGGATTGGCGCAGGCCAGCCTTTCATAGCCGTCGGGGCCTTAATCCCCAACACGAAGAATGGCGCATGCGCATCTTCTAACCGAAACCGGAAATGAGTGCCAGCAGGGGGGCGTTTCAATGTAGCAGCTGATGATGCTGCTTCTGTCGTTTTCTACTTGGCGGTGGTCTTCTCCCAAGCGCGGCCTCGAAACTAGCTTCGCCCTTCCTAACGACGGCTCTCATATTCATAATCGGAGGTGATCGACCGCGCCATTACCGGCTGAGGGAACCTCAGATGAGTAAACGAAAAGCCCAGCAGAACCCGATCGAGCAAAGCCACCTCAGCCCATTTTCTTCCTGTGTTCTCGACGACCGGTGACAGAACCGCAACCGGAAAATGCGGACTCTGTCGCTGTAACCAGAAAGTTTATCGCCGCTTCACCATTTGTTCATTGCGGTCGCCATAAATAAAGCATGTCGACATCCTTTGCTCTCAGGTTCTTCGGAAAACCCCCTTTAGCCTTTCGGTTGCCTGCAATTGGTTAATGGTTAATGGAATTTGTATGAACCCAGATCCACGCCAGAAGGCGGGCTTAATGTCGTCCATTGTGTTCCCTACGTATCACTTATCTTTGACAAAAGCGTTACCCTTAAATGACTTTAATTGTGATTCACCAGAGAACATCTAAAGGAGCAAAGACAACCGCCGCTCATTACGCAATTCTAATTGCAGCCGCAATAAAGAAAGAATCTCATTTGTCTTCATCAAGCGTGCATAAAATATCAACTCCTACCCCCCACTGCTGTTTACGCTTTTGATAAATCGCAATTTATTAAACATGTAAATGTTATTTGTTTCAAAGAGTGTATTCATTAAAATGATGCATTTGCTTCCTTCTAATACAACACCAATTCAAAATACGAGGGGCGTTCAAATTTGACCTGGAACTACAAAAAATGCACACACACATTATTTATGCTTCTCTACTCATTTTTTCCAGCATTCTGGGAGCATCTGGATACCGGTTCTGTAGAAATCTTCGAAACCACGTCAGGACAGCCTTTTTCACTTCCTCATTGGAGCCGAACCACTCCCCTTCCAAGAAGGTAATAGTCGCAAGGGGAGAAATCCGGGCTGTATGGTATGTGGTAAGATGTCTGATTTGAGTTCCGTCAGTGTGTTTTGCTGTGTGTTTTCTGGCACTGTCTTGCTAAAAACAAACACCACTGTAAGGAGTACTCGTCGCTTTTTCCTTAATACCGGCTTCAGGGATGTCCTCAAAATTCCGCCCAATTTCCATTCTCCCCTTTTTTGCCAAAATTTTTGAAAACCTCTTTTACTCTCGTCTATCTTCCTACGTTTTTTCAAATAATCTCCTCTCCCTTTCCCAACATGGCTTCATTCCTAAGAGAAGCACTTCCACTGCCTTTTTCGAACTTTCAGAATATATCATCTCCAACATGGCCATTAACAAATTCGTTGTTTCTCTATTCATCGACTACTCTAAAGCCTTCGATTCTATTCCTCATGATCTCCTTTTATACAAACTTTCTCATCTTTATAATACACGAGGCCCTCCCCTTGACTGGCTTTCTAGCTTCCTATCAGATCGTCCTTATACCCTCCATCTAAACAATATATCCTCTTCAACAATCACCCGCAACATCGGCGTTCCCCAAGGCTCCACTCTGTCCCCCCTCCTTTTTAACCTATTCATAAACGACCTTTCACACGTAGCATCCCCACTGCCTTTAATACTAAACGCCGATGACGCAACTATATCTTGTGCCGACGTTTCATTGCGAGCAATTCAGGAATCATTCAACCTAATCCTTGATTAACTTGAGAATAAAATAAAACTCTTTTTCCACAACGAAACAGGAAATGAACAAAAAGAAAAAGACCGAAAATAAAATGAAAAAATACAACCTGAGTCTGTAAGCGCTTTTCGAAAGCTTTGCTTCCATCATTCAGCAGCCAAGGAGCACCTCGAGAGAACTTGAGAGAACTGACTTGGAATAGAACATGCTGAGTATTTATATCGAACGGAAGCCAATCAAGACAAAAAGATCCAACTGAATTTTATTGATTGGGTAAGTGCGTCGCCCATTTGATCAATGGTGATTCGCTAATAGGACCCCTATCTAAGTTGAGTAATAATTTTTTATCTGTTTTTTGAATGGCTAAGCTTTCGAAGGCGTCCAGAAGGTGTTTCTTGTTTATTGACTCAATAAGTTTTACATTGCTTAATAAGAATTCATGCCCGGTATCTAGCGAGTGTTTGGCTATGGATGACTGATTCCCCTACCATATCTTGTGTGTCTCATGTGTTCTTCGAATCTTGTTTCAATAAGGAAGAGGAAGTTAAAAAAGTTCATGGACGAAATCAGTACCCACAACCGGACTAAAAATAAAGGGAGAGTCATATCCTTACCTTACAATAAATCTTTAATCAAAGGTCTGAATTCTGTCTTTAAATCTTTTAATATTTCGTTATCTTTTAGCAATCCCAACCAGACCAGGCATTTATTACCTAATCCAAAAGACCCGATTCCACCACTACAGAAATCAGGAATATATGAAGCTAGATGTTCCCAATGCCCCATGAGATACAAAGGACAAACTTGCCGGAATATTGAAACAAGATTCGAAGAACACATGAGACACACAAGATATGGTAGAGGGAATCAGTCATCCATAGCCAAACACTCGCTAGATACCGGGCATGAATTCTTATTAAGCAATGTAAAACTTATTGAGTCAATAAACAAGAAACACCTTCTGGACGCCTTCGAAAGCTTAGCCATTCAAAAAACAGATAAAAAATTATTACTCAACTTAGATAGGGGTCCTATTAGCGAATCACCATTGATCAAATGGGCGACGCACTTACCCAATCAATAAAATTCAGTTGGATCTTTTTGTCTTGATTGGCTTCCGTTCGTTATAAATACTCAGCATGTTCTATTCCAAGTCAGTTCTCTCAAGTTCTCTCGAGGTGCTCCTTGGCTGCTGAATGATGGAAGCAAAGCTTTCGAAAAGCGCTTACAGACTCAGGTTGTATTTTTTCATTTTATTTTTGGTCTTTTTCTTTTTGTTCATTTCCTGTTTCGTTGTGGAAAAAGAGTTTTATTTTATTCTCAAGTTAATCATCTGCATTATCCACATAAGATTTCTAGACAATTAACCTAATCCTTGATAAACTTTTACTTTGGAATACTATTAATCATCTCTCCCTTAATCTTGACAAAACCCAATACGTTATCTTCTACCAGCATAACAAAAAATTTGATATAAATGACTTCTCGATATCTTATAACTCCCAACAGATTTCACCGTCCAAATCCTTCAAATACTTAGGTATTCATCTAACCCATAACCTCTCCTGGGACACTCACATTAATACTTTAGCCACGACTCTAAACCAACGCCTAGGTCTTTTCTCCCGCCTCCACTATCTTCCCCCAAAAATCCTCCTTCTATTATACAACACTCTGATTAACCCCTCCCTTTCCTATGGCCTTCAATTCTGGGGCTCAAGTACAAAACTTAACTTACTCCGCTTACTCAGGATACAAAAATGGTTTGCTCGCATCGTTGTTAAGCTGCCCAAACCCGCCCCTGTGTTACATCTTTTTCACACAATAGGTATAACCCCAATTCACCAACTTTATCCCACAAACTTAGCAATCTTTATATACAAAGCACTCAATAACCACATCATAATATCCCTCCCCCAACATTTGTTCACATCACCTACTTCCCCACCTTACAACACACGTCACTCTAACTTTCTACGATTCCCATGCATTAAGCGGAACTACCAACTGAAAAGTATATCAAATTCTGGGAACAAACTTTGGTCCACATTACCCCGCGATCTTCGCCTTGCACCCAACATCTTCACGTTTAAAAGCCTCATTAAGAGATACTACACATCCCCAACCAGCTGATACCCTATTCTCCCCCACCCTCACTGTCATACTTCATTACCAATATAATAATATTGTTTCTTTATTTCATTCTGCCTCTATTCTCCATTCTGATAAATTTAAATTTTACTTGTATTCGTTTAATGATAACTCCAAAATTTTATCCTTTGTTACTAATTATACGAGGTCTGTTCAAAAAATACGTAGACTGTTTGAATTGCGCGGGCCCGGTTGGTCCCAATCAAAATCGCTTGGTGTCGCCATCTTCTGACAGATCCGCTGATTACAAGGCAGTTTTTTGATTGCAAATATCAGTATTGGTTGATTAGCTACGCGGTTGTTTGTGAAGTGTGTTTTTTTTCGTTTGGCGGATTTTTAGAATGAGTGACTTGAACGAGCAAAGAGTTGCTGTGAAATTTTGTGTTAAACCCGGAAAAACTGCCACTGGACGAGTGGAAAAGGCCAGAAATGTGGACGAGAGGTGACTGGTTGTTTCATCACGACAACGCTCCAGCCCATTCAGCCCTCAGAACTCGAGAGTTTTTGGCCAAACACTCGATCACTGTTCTTCCTCACCCACCCTACTCACCTGACCTCGCTCCTTGTGACTTCTTCTTGTTTCCCAAACTCAAAAGACCTTTGAAAGGAAGGAGATTTGAGACGATTCCCGACATAAAGGCAAATGCGACGAAGGCGCTGAAGGACATCACAAAAGAAGCGTTCCAGGACTGTTTCCAAAAGTGGAAACACCGTTGGGATAAGTGTGTGCGTCGAGGAGGAGAGTACTTTGAAGGGGACCCAGATGTGTAACTTCTGAATAAAGTATATTTTGTTTTATGACGTCAGTCTACGTATTTTTTGAACAGACCTCGTATGTTTTATCAATTACAATGTATAATATATTATTTTGTACTGTTACAATTTGTCTGCATCTTCCGGGGACCAAACTCGTCGGTCGTTTGGCCATACTGGCCCCGGGCAGATGCTATTGTATTTCCTTACCAAATAAAATAAACAAATAAATAAACAAATAAACAAAAATAAACAAACGTTCTTCTAGAAAATCAACACGAATGATACCCTTAATATCCCAGAATACAGTCGCCATCACTTTCGTTGCCGACAGTGTCATCTTGAATTTTTTGGGTCGTGGTGAGTCAGTATATCGCCACTCCATGTCCGCATGCTTGCTTTCAGGAGTATGGTGATGAATCATGTCTCGTCGGTGGTCAAAACACGCCTTAAGAAGCTGTCACCTTCCCTGTCATAACGCTACAGCAGCATGGAACAGATTTCCACCCGGGTGATTTTGTGATCCTCAGGGAGTTGCTTAGGGATATGATAACGGTTTCCACACTGCCAATGCTGATGTCCAGTATTGAAGCCAATTCTCGGATATGAATCCGCCTGTTGTCCCTTATCAGCTCATTTGTTCGTGCGATGATGTCATCATTGACAGTAGTTGTTGGCCTTCCCTTCTTCCAACTTTTGGCACCAAGCAAAGACGGATGATTGAGACTAACATGAGTCGGTGAACTGTCTCTGAAGTCTCTGATGAATTTCAGATGAACCTTCGTTGTGGAGAAACTTGATGATTTTTCGTTGTTCCACTTTAGTCGACACATCGCTTTCCGCCATTTGGTTTAAACAAACAATCGGTTGTCATGTCAACTGGATGAGTGGTGCTGCAAGTTTGTATTTTTACAACAATGAAATTTACAAAAAATAAATCCAGGTCACATTTGAACGCCCCTCGTATAAACCTTAAAACATGTTCCACTGATTCAAATTCGACCATCTTCGACCATATCAATTACTCTTATACAGGATGACCCATTTTAAAGTTTCTTTGGAATTTCTCGAAAATAAAAATGGAATCGAAAAAAGTTCTGAAAGAAATGTGTTTCGGAGGAGGCCATCAACTGGTACTAAAATAGACCTCCCTCCTCCACCTCCTGGGGTATGGGGGGGGGAGATAATTTTTATTGCATATTCGGATAGTACGTTAAAAACAACAATGTTGCCACCTCCAGGAGGTAAATGTCCAGTTTAGTGTTATTAGATATCTTTATCACGAATATGGAAAACGTAATTTAATAAGTATCAACTCGTTTTATTCGACAATTTCAAAATAAAAATATTTTTTGCGATTACTGACCCATATATCATGACCCCAAGGAGGGGGGTAGGGAGTTTATTTAGTTCCATACGATTGCCCCCTCCGAGACAAACAAACTTTTTTCGATCCCATGTGTTGTTTTCGAGATATTCCAGAGGAAATTTTAAAATGGATCACCCTGTATATTTGTTAATAACATATCGTTACAACATACTCGTATTTGATATCTTGGCATTGGATCATTAACACAGGTATCATTAGCACAGGTACGACTGAATCAAATTCCACCATCATCGAACTTATTAGGTAATTAATTTTATATATTCGTTCCTGACATGTCGTTCCAAGTTACTTGATATACACTGAGCCAGTATCTCGTTGGGCCACCTTTTGCCTTTAATACTGCGGTGATTCTTCGTGATATTGATTCCACGAGACGTTGGAAGGTGGTGGGAGGAATCGGACACCATGCCGGATGAATAGCACTGTCTAGTTGTGGTAGATTGGACGGTGGTGGATCCAGCCGTCTGAAGGTTCGTTCGACTTCTTCCCACAAATGCTCAATTGGAGTGAGATCTGGGGATTGTGGGGGCCACCGAAGTCAGATAAAGTCCCCCTCATGTTACTGGAACCACTCCTGCACAATACGAGCTCTGTGGCATGGCGCATTGTCTTGCTGGAAGTAGCCATCTCCATTGAGGTACGCCATCAACATGACAGGGTGGACTTCATCGGCGACGATACGGAGGTATGATGTGCCATCCAGACGTTGTTCAACGTATTAACGGACCCAAAGCTTGCCAGGAAAACATTCCCAGACCATAACACTGCCCGTACCGGCTTGAAGGGTTATACTCGTGCATGCGGGGTCCATGCTTTCGTGCTGTTTCCGCCAGATTCTCACGCGGCCGTCTGCACGATATAACTGGAAACGTGACTCGTCAGACCACATGATTTGTTTCCACTGCTCGATAGTACAGTCATTGTGCTCCTGAGCGAATTGGAGTCGTTTCCGCTTGTTGGCTGCAGACACCAAAGGTGTGGGAACAGGTCTTCGGCTTCCGTATCCCATGCGATGCAGTGTGCGGCGGACAGTGCATTCAGAGACCGTTTTGGAGGACCCTGATTAGATCAGCAGTGATTTGATGCACAGTTGCCCTTCTGTAATGCTTTACCAGTCGTGACAGTCTTCGTTCTGTCCGATGATCTACCATCCTTGGGCGGCCACAACGCGAACGTTCAGACCCCGTCTTCCGGCTAACCGTCCAGTCTTTATATACCTTAACGACGACTGTTCTTGAGCATCTCACGAATGCTGCTGTTTCGCTGATACTCGCTCCATAGCTCCGAGCACCTACAATCATCCCGAGTTCGAAGGCTGTTAAAATCGCATCGTTTACCCATAGTTGAAGAATAGAACACGTCTACTGTTGTCGACGACAGTCAGCTTCCCTTTTTATATTGGTTCGGCCCGCTAGCAACATTGTGGCGACGACCATGCGCGCATTTGCATAAACATGTCAGGTGGTCCAACTAATATGCTCACTCAGTGTATTACAAGCCATATCTTAGCATTGAACATTACCAATGGTACCATAATGCTATCTTCAGCATAGGTATCACTGAATCAAATTCGACCATCATCGAACTGTATTTATATGGATAACTTGCTATATTTTCCCTCGTAGAATTATACCAATAAAGCTAATGTATGCCCCACTCATAAAATAAAGCATCTTGCGGTACTTATTAATTATTGTAACCGTATTAGTACGATACGTTTTTGATAAACAATCCAATTTATCGTTTACTTACTAACGGAATAAGCGCTGCCATGAATAGAGATCAGCTAGCATAATGAAAAGGAATCTTTCTTTTATCCATTCATCCGTTAGTATGATTCTTCTCGGACCCAGCGCAATTTATTATTATAATTTATGATAATAAGCGAGATTACAGTTTTTACTTTTTAAAGAAAATTAATAACATGTGTATCTAGTTGAAGTCAAGGAAATGAGTTTTTGCAACGCATTTATGATATTAATTACAACTCATTTCGAGATTCGTGTGGAATAGAGTGATTCCTCTCACTTTACACATAAAATCCTCTTTTATCTTCCCCTAAGGAAAGAAAACTTTAATATTCATTAAGTTCCCACTTCCATAGGGTAATCCTCTTTAAGTCGAGCTGCGGGATTTGATTAACTTGAATAAATGAAGTCATTTTATAAACAAGAATTAAAAAAAAAAAACTTCAACACTTTATTAAATCAATTCAGCATTCATTCTTATAACGTGAATTGACTTGTTGCGAGCTACTGATAACATTTTTACATTTGCAAAACAGTGTTTCACTTTACATATCCTTATTCCGGGAGCTTTTTGAGGCTACCTCGTATAAATGTTTTCGAAAAATATTCTTAATCCATCATCATATTCTTCCTTTTCTGTTGAATTTCTTCTACTTCTAATCTTTTCGATTCCATTTACAATTCGTTCTTTATGCAATTATCGAGAGACCGTCTGCCCATCTGTTTGTCCCTCCAATTGTAAGTCGATTTTCTCGAAGAGTATGATAGATTTTCAATATCTGTTTTCACGAATCGATAAATCTGAAAAAGAATACAAACAAGTTCAAAAATGTCCAAATTCGGTACAATATCACGTACTCTGTTGGTGCATTATGATTCCCCATTACATACAAGGTGCGTTTGAAAAGTTCGGTGAATGGTCTCATAAAATTAAGGAAACAAGAGATACAAACAAAATACTTTTACTGGCAGTCAAGTAATCGCCATTGGCTACAACACACTTTGACATCGGTGTTGGATGTGGACGCCGTAGATGCCAGCTACATCCATTCTTTGGTAAAAAAAAAAAAAATTCAATATATTATCCCCTATCACTCTGAAATTTGTGCACCATGTTCAAAAGCACTCTTTACACTGAGTTAGCAAAACTCATGGGATAGCAAGCACATTGATTGATGGGCATGGCTCACGAATTCACAGGGGTAAAGAATTCTGGGAATGGACCATTAGACGTTGTGGGAAGAGCTTGGATAAGTGATTAATCAGGAATGGCACGTCGTCGCGAGTTGACGTCTTTTGAACGGGGTATGATATGAGGTGCCCGACGCATGGGACGTTCCATTTCGGCAGTGGTGCAGGAATTTGGCTTTCCCCGCTCAACTGTCTCCAGGGTGTATCGGGAATGGCTGGATGAAGGAATCACAGTCCACAACAGGCACCATACCGGGCGTCCAGCTGCCCTGAATGATCGTGACCGGCGACACCTGGGACGAATGATTCAGAGAGACAGGAGCGCAACAGTGCAGCAAATCACAGACCAGTTCAATACTGGCTGCACTAGAAACGTCTCTCGGTGGACAATCCGTCGGAATCTGCATGCCCTCGGATTTGGCAGCCATCGCCCTACACGGGTGACAATGCTTACCCAGCGTCATCGGACACTCCGGTGTGCATTTACCACAAACCATCTTGGCTGGACTCTACAACAGTGGCGTAACGTCATATGGTCAGATAGTCACGATATCAACTGTATCACGCTGATGGGAGGCACCGTGTGTGGCGCAGACCTCACGAAACGATGGATCCCGCATGCCAACAGGTGGTGGTGCAGGGTGGTGGGTCTAGGGTGCATTTTCCTGGTTTGGAATGGGCCCTCTGGTTATTCTGGACCAAACGTTGAATGGTCCACGGTATCGTCAACTCATCGGAGACCATCTGCACCCGTTTTTGACATTTCAACACCCTGACGACTTAGCAGTCTTTCAAGATGACAATGCTCCACCACATCGCTTCAATGTCGTCCGCGAATGGTTCGAGGAGCATGCAGGAGAGGTCCAACGACTGAGCTGGCCAGCCCGGAGCCCTGACATGAATCCCATCGAGCATATCTGGGATGCTGTTGAAGTTAGGCTCCGGGCACTGCATCATCCGCCCACGAACGGGCAGCAACTATCTTCGGCTCTGCAGCCTATCTGGTGTCAACTGCCTCCAGAAGTGTACCAGGGACTTGCAGACTCACTACCGCGCCGTATTGCTGCACTCCACAGGGCCAGAGGTGGCCCGACCAGATATTAAGTAACTATCCCATGAGTTTTGCTAATTCAGTGTATATCTCAGATAGAAAACGACGTGTTTTTGGAAAGTTTTTTTCTAGTCGCCTTATTTTCATACCTATAGATATACAGCGTCAAGTCACATTATTATGACCACCAGCTAATATCTCGAATTACCGCCTTTAACGTGGGAGTGAGTCAATAAGATTCTGGTAGGTTTCTACTGGTAGCTGTTGCCAGGCAGACTGTAAAGCATCCCTTAGCTGCTGAAGGGTACGCGGTGGTTGTGCCATAGCACGCACACGACGAACGAGGTGATCCCAAAGGTTCTCGATTGGGTTGAGGTCTGCGGAATTAGGGGGCCAGGGCAGTACTTGGAAGTCTTGGTCGTGTTCCTGAAACCACCCCCGAACAACTGCAGCCGTATGACACGTCGCATTGTCTTGCTGGAACGTGCCATCCCCCTCTGGGAAGACAGTCGCCATATATGAGTGTACTTGATCTGCAATTATGGATAAATAACCGAATCGGTTGAAAGTGCCTTCCACAGGTATCAGTGAGCCCAGACAATGCCATGAGAACACTCCACACAATAACGCTGCCGCCACCAGTTTGGATTCGTCCTACAATGGTTGCAGGATGCTTGTTCTCGGAGGTTTCTCGCCTCACCCACCAAAGGCCGTCACTTCTGTGGAGCAGAAATCGTGACTCATCGGAAAAGGCAACCTTTTTCCAGTCAGAAGCGGTCCAGTTTCTGTGCTGTTGGGCAAATTGAAGCCGTTTTTTGGCGATGAACCATCGTCAGCATGGGTGCGCCCATACGTAGCCGGGTCCTCTGTACTGTGGTTTTAGAGACAAGTCTGGTAGCACCCTCGTTAGTTTGAGCGGTAAGTTTGTTCCCTGTAGCCCTTCAGCCGACGTTCACCTCTCTCATCAATGGCACTTGGCGCTCCACAGTTCTCATACCGTTTACTCTGAACGGTCCCATTTTCCCAGTCTTGGTACACTTTAACTACAGCAGCACGAGAACAGTGCAAAAACTGCGCGGTTTCCGAAATACTGCCACCCTTGGCCCGAAAGCCGATTACCATCCCCTTTTCCAGATCTGATAAATTACGTTACCCATTGCAGCAATGAGTGATATGTTTTTAACATAGTGGAAACTTAACTTACGTAGTCACCTAACCAATTCCCAATACGTGACATAGTTCCTCAGATAACACATGCTTAATCATCTCGTATAATTAGGAAACTTGAATTTCTTGAAACGATAATAGACACTATAAAAATAGATTGATTGCAATTCACTGAACCTCGCTATTTATTTCTTATTCAGTTATTAATTACGAGCTAATAATGAAGTGGAATTGAATGAATATCAATACTATTTCGAATTAATTAAACATACAATTGATTACTTAGGTAATAAATCACTTTCTCCTCTTATCACAATTAATATGAATTGATTTCACCTTCACTCATTAAAATCGCAATCGTTGAAACCATCTCGAATCGCTGGATTCCTGTAATTAAAATTTTTGCGCAGTAATGCTTTCTGAAGGAAGCTTATACCTTCATTGTAGGGTTGAAACTACAGTTATTTTAGTTATTAAACTTTTTTTTAAATTATCAATTCATCTCCTTAGAAACGTTAGTTAAGAGTAAAAAGAAAAATTGAATATAAAAGGATCTATCCTGCTATCTCGCAACGATCTTTCTTTGAATTCAGAAGGAAAATTTCCAGTTTCCCTTGAGAGATATGAAGTTAATTTAATACTTTGTGTATGGAAAAAAAAGTCACAGATCTGAAGGATGTTAAAAATTTTAAATTGATTACTTGAGAATATAATGAAACATCTAAAAATGAAGCCATTCCTCCAGGGTAAATGACGGAAGTTATAATCGTGCTCGCTAAACCAATGCTAAACTTACGGTTTAAATAAATAATTATCTTTAAAATGCAAGATAAAAATGCAGAATTATAGATACACTTGGTCGGTAGCAATGTTCAACAATGACTTTGAAAATGACAAAATAGCCGAAAGGATCATCAATAGTTATAAGAGGAGATAGCAGAAAGCAACGCCATTTATTTTTTAAAGAAAATTACAAAACATACAGGTAAACAACTACAGTTGCGTCCAAAATTATTCATGTTGTCCAGAAAAATGTTGAAAAGATTGCGTTTTAAAAATACGAAACGATATTATTGAAAATCTTTTAGTAATATTACAAACACTAATAAATACTAATTAAATGAGCACAAGTTTATTCATTTATAACATACATAACAAAAAAAAAATCAAGTATTTAGAAAACGGAGGGTGCCAAAATTATTCATACCCTGAACATTAGTAATTAGTAGCTCCCCCTTTGCTGAAATCACTGCGAGTAGGCGTTGTCTATAACCTTTGATTAGTTTATTACAGGTATCTAGTGGGATATTTGCCCATTCTTCCAATGCAACACGTTTCGCTTCAATTCAACCCAAAGATTCTCGATCGGATAAATGACTGTGCGGGCCATTTCAAAACTTTAATTTTATTTTTTTGCAAGCCATGCTGTTGTTGATTTTGATGTATGTTTTGGGTCGTTGTCTTGTGGAAACGTCCAGTGTCGTCCAAGGTGTAGTTTTCGAGCTGAGGTCTTCAGATGTCTATTCACTATTTCCTGATACACCTGAGAATTCCTAATTCCGTTAATTTTAACCAAAGCTCCAGCGCCAAATGCAGCAAAACAGCCCCAAAACATTATTGAGCCACCTCCATGTTTGACAGTTGGGATGGTGTTCTTTTCCACATGGGCTTCATTCCTTTTGTGCCAAACATATCGCTTATAATTATGGCCAAATAATTCCAGCTTTGTTTCATCTGACCATATAATGCGACTCCAATCCTTTTCTGTTTCATCAATATGCTGTTGGGCATATTCCAATCGTTGTTTTTTGTGCTTGAGGTTCAGTAGAGGGGTTTTACGTGGAATCCTTCCAGTCAAACCATTTTTATGAAGAATGCGACGAATTGTGGTTTTAGATATATCGATCCCAATTGACTGTAATGATTGCAGGTGTTCTGATACAGTTGCTCTGGGATTACTGTTACATTCCTTCACAAGTTTCCTGATGTTCATGTCACTTAGTTTTAGTTTTCTTCCTCTACCAATTATATTGGCAATAGTTGTTGAAGGCTTTAAATTTTTTCACAATGGATGCAACTGTTGTTACAGGGATTGAAGTCGTTCTGCAATTCTTTTATAACCCAATCCATTTTTGTGGAAATCAATTATTTTTTTCCTCACATTCCCTGACAATTCTTTTGTTTTAATCATGTTTGGTTGTGTCCCTGGCTTTGATTTAGCTATTTATACCTTTTTAATTTGTTTCTACAATTCTTCTTTGTATCACACAACTTCCAAAACCAATCACAGTCAATTATTCAAATCTATTCAAATTATTTTGTACAATTTTACAAATTAATGTTCCGGGTATGAATAATTTTGCCACCATCTGTTTTTTAAATACTTGAATTTTTTATTGTTAAGTATGTTATAAATGAATAAACTTGTGCTCATTTAATTGGTATTTATTAGTGTTTGTAATATTACTAAAAGGTTTTCAATAATATCGTTTCGTATTTTTAAAAATCAATCTTTTCAACATTTTTTGGAGGGGTATGAATAATTTCGGAGGCAACTGTAAGTGCAGCTGAAACAACACGTCATAAGCTTCTTATCCGAATAGGCACCTTGTCGATTTAGGTATTTATCTCAACGCTACACCAGTTTCAGACTACTCCGATTACAGAAATCCGTTGGCTTATAGAAATACAGCCAATGGCGCATGGCAGATTTGAGTTTCGCGTTAGTCTCAAATCTCCGACCAGAAATCTCTACATGGGACCAAAGAGATAGTAGTCCGAGAGCACTAAGTTTTCCATGGGCGCCGTATGATTATAAGTACAGTGAAAGAATATTTTGGAATAGAAGTTTTAAACGATGGTCGAAAGAGGGCGCCCATCAGGAGAAAATAAATAGCAGGAGAACGAGAAAGGAAAAAAAAAGTAAGACCAGATTTCTTTACTCGAGAGTGTGGGGACACGAGTTGACGATGGGCAAGAGTATCCCGAAGAAATAGAGCAATAAGGTTGGAAACTCCTCTCCAAAGGATTTGGAAAGATGAACCAGATTCTAGAAATTTTACCGAGCGTTCTACACTGCTTTGCAATGAAATTGCCCCATATTGAATAACTGAATGATACACTACTGTTTATAAAAATCGCAACACCCTGATGGAATAGCCCAATCTGCATTAAATTTGGAGCATTTGCATATCATGGGTCAGAAAAGAAACCATTAGATTTTCAGGTCAATACAATGCGTTTTATTGTCACATTAGTATCGGGTGAAACCACCGTGGGATGCAATTACAGCCTCTAAATGTCGTGGCATTGAGTCAAACAAGCTCTGAATAAGGGCCTGGGGAATGTCCTGCCATGCTCTGTCTACACGGGTATACAGTTCATCCACAGTTGCTGCTGCAGGAGTCTGACGAGCCAATCGATGAGCAACCCTGTCCCACACATGTTCGATTGGGCACATGTCTGGTGAACGAGCAGGCCAGGGGAACAAGGGCGTCTGATGTGCTTGGAAAAAGGCGAGGACATTTCTGGCCACATGCGGTCGGGCATTGCCCTGTTGGAATACAGCGCCTGGAAGGTTCTGCAGGAAGGGGATGACCTCGGGTTGCACAACTTCCCTGATGTACCGGTCACTGTTCAGATTGCCATGGATTCTGATCAGACGGGAACGGCAATGGTAACTGATTGCACCCCACACCATCACCCCTGGCGTTTGTCCTGAATGACGCTGCAGGATGCATTCTGGAAGGTCGGCCTCGCCACGATGTCTTCTGACTCGTATCCTGCCGTCATGGTGCTGCAAGTTAAACCTTGACTCATCCGAAAACACAACTTGTTGCCATTCAGCTTGCCACTGTTGTTGTTGATGGGCCCATTGCAACCTGAGGCGCCGGTGGTTTTGAGTCAAAGGAATCCGCAACAATGGTACTCGTGCCATCAATCCTCTGGAAATCAAACGGCGTCGTACAGTGCTAGCAGACATTGTCCTGCCTACTGTAGCACCCCACTGTTGTGCTAACACTGTGGAAGTGGCTGTACGATCTGCTACACACATGCGATAGAGGTGTGTCATCTGGCGGTGTCGTCGTGCTGGGTCTTCCTGAGCCTGGTCTTCGGTGTGCCCTGTTATCTTCGCTCCACTGCCTCCATGCACGCATAATTGTCGTTGCATTACGTCCTACACGAGCAGCAATGTCACGATACGACCATCCCGCTTCACGCAGACCAATTATGCGTCCTCTTTCAAAGTCTGTCAGCTGTTGATATTGTTGTTTTATGTAAAATATATAACAGGCATAACAGATTCAGATTTAAAGAAAAAACCATTTATATCTGAAGAGTTTCAAAATTTGTTGCTCTAAACAAAACTAAAGTTGCTTAGCTACCAGTAACAATGCGTTTTTAAGGTAATTACATCTCGTGCTCTCATCTAAAAATCTATTGTCAAGATAAACTAACAATGCATAATTTTAAGCTTATAATTTTTGAATAAAAATCCCAACAACTCCCCCCTAAAATTATGATTGATTTGAGTCTTGGCAATAGTCTTGCATCAAGAGGCTACCTCGATGTCAGTTGAAGGTCGTCACGTTTAAATCCTTTGTCCTCATATCGGCTTCTATGCTGTCTGTATCTCTGTAAGATAATCTAATATTGCCATTATTAATTTCTTCCTTGACATAATAAAACTTTCTGTTAAAATGTTTATTTTTCTTCTTAACTTTTGGATTATGTGACCAATCTATCAGAGATTTACTGTCGGTGCTGATTTCGACAGGTTTCCTTATAAACTTCTCGAATCCCAATTCTGACAATAGATCCATAAACCACTTCACTTCACTGGTGGTCTCGCAAACGCTAGCTAACTCTGCCTCCATACTAGACAATGCGACTATTTTTTGCTTCGTGGAACTCCAATGCACGGTATTACAACCCAATTGAATTAAATAGCCTCCAAATGCTCGACAATCGGCTGTGCTGCACCATCCAGAGTCACTACAAGCATAGAGTTGTCCACTTTCTTTCACCATCTTAAGACCTAAATATTTAGTACCTTGCAAATACCTCAACACTCTTTTAAGTGACATGTAATGTATATATCTAGGATTCTGACTATATTGTGCCAACTTACTGATTGTGAATGCAATATCAGGTCTGGTACATCTTGCAAGATAGCCTGCACTTCCAAGTATCTCTTGATAAAGTATTTGATCCACAATCGGTGAATCCTCGTATTCGTCCAGGTTGCTGCCAACTACTCCAGGCGTGTCTACTTTATGACATTTATCCATTCCATACTTCTCTAGAAGTCTTTCGATGTATGTCGATTGTGTCAGAATTACTCCATGATCCACTGGATTGATATCTATTCCCAGGAATCTTGCTTGATCCGTTGACTTCTTAATCTTGACCTTCTTTCCCAACGTTTCCACCATTTTGGAGAGTGCTTTATTTGTTTCACCTATAACAAAGAAATCATCTACATATACTCCTAAAATTACTCGTTTTCCCTCAAACACACCTTGGAACACACATGGATCAGATTTAATTGCATTCATTCCAATATCCTCAAGTATCTTACATAATTCCAGATACCATTGTCGTCCTGATTCTGGAAGACCATATAAACTTTTCTTCAGTTTTAGAATCTTACCTTGACCGATATCAAGGTTTTCTGGAGCTATCATATGTACTTCTCGATTTAAATATGCATTTAAATACGCGGTTTCTACATCCAATAGAATATATGGATAATCTTGAGTTATTGCTATGGCTAACAACAGTCTTATGGATTCAATTCTGACTACTGGACTATAATTCTCGTCAAAGTCAATTCCTGGTCTCTGACCTCTTCCATTGGCGACTAGGCGAGCTTTATACTTTATCCCATCTGGCATCTGCTTCCGGGTAAATACCCATTTGCTCCGAATCGGCTTTATCTCTGGGTTTGATTCCGATACTTCCCAAACTTTAAGGTTTTGCATTGCTCTCATTTCCTTATCAATTGCAGCTAGCCATTTTTCTTTGTGTTCCGATCGCAGCACGTCTCGATAATTGACGGGATTCCCCTCTAAGGTTAGATTCGCTGAATATTTTATGACTGGCTTTCTTTCTCTTGAAGACCGTCTTACTCCTAGCGCTATTAATCTATCTTCGTTTTGCTGATTATCTATCTGTCTCTTGATTTCTAAAACTTCCTTCGTGCTTCCTTTTTTCCTCCCACGCTTATTTGTTTCGCCACTAATCGTAGGTTGCTGTATATCTTCCAGTTCTTGTGCTGAATCGTCCATTACTATTTGCTGATTTTCTTGAATTGTAGGCATGTCTCTCTCTTCCAAATCTTGGCGTAATTGTACAACATCATCATCAGTTTCAGGAATATAATCGTCGTCATCTTGCGAATGTGTTTCGTTGTCATCTTCTGAATTATCGCTTTCGTTAACTACATTTCCCGTATCCAAAGGTTCAAGGTCCAGCGATGCACTTCCAAAGAGATCAACATACATATTAACGGGATCGTTCTGAGTATCACTTGCGTTTGGAAGTCCGAACTTGTCTTCTAGAAAAACGACGTCTCGGGAGATGATTACCCTTCCGGTTTGTATGTCGTATATTCTGAATGCTTTACTCGTTAAAGAATAACCAACAAATATTCCAAGTTTGCCTCTGGCTTCAAATTTGTCTCTAGAAGGTCTTTGTTCCTTATAATAAGCATGACAGCCAAAAATCCTTAGGTGCCTTGCCGAAGGTTTTCGTCCACTCCAGATTTCCATAGGTGTGCATTCTCTGTCCTTCACTTTGCTTCTGTTATGCAGATAAGTTGCTGTCAACATAGCTTCGGCCCAAAATCTACTCGGTAACTTTGCACCTATGAGCATAGACCTTGCCGTAGTGGTGATAACACGTATCGCACGCTCTGCAACACCGTTGCTCTGAGGACTATAAGTAGGGGTTTGTTGCATCTCTATACCTTTCTGGCGACTGTAGGATTTTAACGTTTCATTAACGAATTCTGTGCCATTGTCGCTTCGAATTCGTTTCACCAGTTTTTGCGTAGATCTTTCTCTCAAAGTGATCATATCCTGTAATTTTGAGGGTACCTCATCCTTGTGCTTCACAAACTCGATAAAGTAACGTCTGCTGAAGTCATCAACAATAGCTAATGCATAGCGGCTTCCTCCTATCGAATCCATCTTCATAGGACCACACAAGTCTACATGCAATAGTTCCATTATTTCCGATGACTGACTTCTATTTATTGAATGAAATGGCTTCAGGACGATTTTTGAAGTAATACAGGTGTCACATACAATTTTATCCCCAACAATGTTTTCTAGTCCAATCAGCATCTTATTCTTGACCATTGATTCAAGATATGCTTCTGATACATGCCCAAAACGCCTATGCGACAGTTCTTTCTCTGATGTGGTAGAACTCATACAGCTTTCGATTGATAGCATTGACTGTTTTGTCACTTCTAGTTGTACATAAAAAGTTCTATCCCTAAATCCCCCTTGTGCAATTAGTTTTCCTGACTCATTTTCATATATCAGTGCTCCTTCCTTGTCTAGTACTACCTGATAATCATGGAGAACCAACTGAGGGATGGATATCAAATTGTTCTTTAGCTTGGGTACGTACAATACTTGTTCCAGTTTCACCGGCGTATGGTCGTGACCATTTTTATTCTGCCACGGAGTTGCCCTCTTGACTTTGATTGGATGTGGACATCATTACTTGCGGTCTCAATTAAGATCATTTCCGGTTCGGTATTAATCATCCACTCCTCTTCTCCGCACAGATGAGTAGTGCAACCTGAATCCATTATCCATTCGTTTCCATCAGTTCCATCTTGCTCGGCTTCTTCAATTTTATTTGACGCACGCGCTACCATCGTCCTTTCTGCTTTCTCGGTCGAATTGTTTGACCTCGATTTCCTACATATACTTGGTCTATCTCTTCTTACCAAGGAAGACTCCTCGTGTGGGCGTACATCTAGCTGATGTTTCTTCGGACTATTTTTCTTTGTCCACGTCTTTTTCTTATCATCTCTATTCATTTTACGATTGGGGCAGTTCTTGATAACATGGCCGAACAAATTACATCCATAACATCTTACTCCTCTCCGCGTTTCATAAGTACTGAATGCTCTGTCGTCTTCTTTCATCTTAATCTTGCGTTCTAGTCGTACTAATACCTCTCGAGCTTCTGTGAGAGTGATATCTCTAACAGCAGAAATCGTCGTAGCTGCTTCGCTGAACTTATCAGGTAAGCCATTAATGATAAAATCGATCATCTCGTCTTCAGGAACTGGAGAACTTAGTTCATTCAATTCTGTCGTCATTGCTTTGATTCTAGTAATGTAGTCGTCAATGGACTCCATTTCGCTTTTGACGACTGCGGCAAGCTCGATTTTCAGGCGCGATCTCCTTTGACGATCCATTCCAGCGTATCTCTGTTTTAGGTTATCCCAAACTTTCTTCGCATTGTTGATACCTCTCAGAGCTTGTAGCTGCTCTGTGGACACAGTCATCTTTATTATGGAACAGGCTTCATCGTTTCGCCTCTCCCATTCATCCCACGCCTCCATCGATGCCTTATTCTTTTCGTTCTTTATTGGTTCATCATCAAGAATGGCAGACAGCAGTCGTTTTCCTCTCAAGACGTTATCGATGCGTAAACTCCACTCCGCATAGTTCTTAGAAGTAAGAGTTTCCAAACGTGATAATGCGTAATTTTCCATAATTTTTCCGACAATGTCTCTTAACACGACAGTGTTCTCTTTATAGGCCTACCTTCTGTAGTGGAACTGAACCACACTCTGCTACCACTGTTGTTTTATGTAAAATATATAACAGGCATAACAGATTCAGATTTAAAGAAAAAACCATTTATATCTGAAGAGTTTCAAAATTTGTTGCTCTAAACAAAACTAAAGTTGCTTAGCTACCAGTAACAATGCGTTTTTAAGGTAATTACATCTCGTGCTCTCATCTAAAAATCTATTGTCAAGATAAACTAACAATGCATAATTTTAAGCTTATAATTTTTGAATAAAAATCCCAACAGATATGGTACCCTTGGTCGTCGTCGAGGCATGGTGTTCTTTCAAGCAATTACTCTGAAAATCTAATCATTTATACTCTGACCCATTGTATGCAAATATTGCAAATTGCATATGGATTAGACCATTCCATCAGGGTGTTGCGATTTTTATAAATAGTAGTGTAGAAAGAAAAATACAAGTTTCGCAGTAGTGGTGCGGGTACATAATATTTCAATTGAATTAAAGTCCATCCAATATATTTAATTTTCTTTAATAGTGATTGGCAATGTAAATCCGAACTAAATCTATAGTCAATAATAACACCCAGATAATTAAATTCATTAGTCTGCTGTATATATCCACATCCATTTGAACAATTGTCCGGACATAAGAATCTATGAAAATTTAATGGACCAGAACCCTCAATTTCATTATAAGAAAAAAGCTGATATTTTGATTTTTAGGATTTAAGCATAATCCATTAATGTGTAACCATACTGCTGAAACTTTTAGATCACTTCTGACTTTCACTAAATTATCATTTAATTATTTTAAATATAAAATAACCAAATCGTCTGCATAAGCATATGGTGAACCGACAATTTTAAGTTTAAAAATATTACACAAAGTAGGTGCCAAAATAGTGCCCTGAGGAACTCCTCTCTTTAGATACAGAGGATTACTAAATTTTACAACTCATCAAAGAATTTAAGTTTTAAATCACTAACCAAACAGAACTAATTCATAATAATAATTTAAAACTTTTCTTTCTCCTAAAGCACGCTAAACTTTTCTTTCTTAATAAAGGAGATATCTTTCTTTTCAAAAAAAATGTCTTCTTATTTTAAATAAAAAAATATTCCCTGAGAATTGCTGCTTCCCTCCTTTTCCTTAAATTTATTTACCTTTTTTTAAGGCAAGGTAAAGAGTACTTCAATAAATTTTTAAAATACACCAAGACAGCAAAGCGAAGCCCGCGTTTGAATTTCAAATTCGATCCGTCTTTTTGCTTTAATGCATGTTTTTTTAATTTATTTTCTCGTCTCGTTTTCCTTCCCCGGCCTGATGAGAAATACCTGTAATTTCACGAGATATGAATATTTTAAGAGCTTTAAGACGACAACTGTTAGGAAAAGGTTAATGAACTTGTATGCTTAAGGAAAACAACAGTTTTACAATGTTTACTTCTTCTCGAGAGCAGCCCTCAAGTGCAGGTTATGGTACATTATTAAACTTTGGCTTACTAAGCATTAAATATTTAGTTGCATTTAACATGAATTCTTTTGGGCTTTCAAGCCATTATCACAAAATTGTTCAACTCTTGTAACAGACTCCCAAGTGACTATACTGTTTACTCCAACTACGAGGGTCGTTCAGATATGACCTAGACTTGCAATTTCACAATTCGTACAACTAACAGTGAAGGAATAACACAGTCGCTTTTCGACGTACTATCCCGCTTTCAGAATACATTTTTCCAAGCATTCTAGAAACTTTCTTAATCCTGTTTCGAAGAAATATGGCGATTAACGTCGACACCACAGAAGGACTGCTTTTTCCCACTTCATCATTAGACATGACTTTCCTCCCTCCAAAGTCTGCTTTAAGTGGTCTAAAAAGATGATTTCCTCCCGCTTTGTCGTGAAATCACATTCTTCACCAAATCATAAAATTCCAAATACGAGGTGCGTTCAAGTTCTAAGGTCTCCTAATATATTTTTGTCCCTAGAAAGCTGGAACTCCCGTGATTTGTCCACGTAGTCAACCTTTACCCGTAGGCATTTTTCACAATGCTGACGTCATGATTGGTAGGTCGCGGCAATACTTCTTTAGGAACCGGCTTTGTCTACTGGAAAATCGCTTATGCAAGAACGGAATAAAGCTTCTGCTCATCAAGCGGCTTTTCAGTAGGCAAAACAGACCACTATAGAAGTGTTTGCAGCGGCGATGCAATCGTGGCGTCAGCGTTGTGAAAAATGTGTACGGCTAGAGGTTGACTACGTGGACAAATCACGGGAGTTTCAGCTTTCTAGGGTCAATGGTTTTTCAAAAGTAAATTAGGAGACCTTAGAACTTGAACGCACCTCGTATACATTCTTGCATTTTTCTGGTAAAGGTGAACTTCTCTGTCCCCAATCCTTACTGAACTGCTTACTTTCAGAAGTAAACCGACCCTCAAATAGCACCTAACCTACCTCGATTAAATTAAACCTCGGTGCTCGTATAAAATTAATGTCTTACAACTGAAATTGGAAATTTAATTGCATACGCACAGTCCAATTTTCGTAGGACAAGCTATAGCTGAAGCCACGACCGAAACAACGAAGCTCCTAATGCGATACTCGAAAGGTGCGATTTATGAGTTTGATAAATCGTCCTCAGTGTTTACCTACAAGGGGCAAGATCACCGTCGCTGAAAACAACTCCCATGGAGAGGGAAAGCAATAATTCACTCCCTTTCTTGGATCTACTGGTGCATAGAGAGGGAAGTAAACTTGCCTTGAGTATCTACAGGAAGCCTAACTACGTACCAGCCTATATACACAGCAATTCCAACCACTGTTGGCTGCGTATAACCACATGATTCACCGAGCATTGAACATCTCTATGACGCGAGAGAAAAGGAACATGGAATTCCGCCCGATCAAAGAAGCTGCTGCCGCCAATGGTTTCAATAGTGAAACCGTGGATAAATTAATAAAGAGGCATAACTTCAAGTTAAAACTTATGGAAGTCACAACCCTTACTCATGGAACTCGGGACAGAAAGAAATATTTTTGCCTCCCATATAACAGGAGGTTAACTAGAGGCCTGGAGAAAATCCTAGGATTGTTCTATTTTCAGGTGGCTTACAGAAGTAGGCACACATTGAGAAGACTCTTAGGCAATACCAAGGATAAAATCCAGACAACAGAGAAATCCGGGATATACGAGATCAAGTGTGGTACTTTGAAACCACAAATATACCGGACAAACACGCAGAAGAATTGAAACCAGAATAAAGGTTATCGTGGCCTGTGTCGATCGAATGTTTTGCTACGGTTGATGTAGCAAATTTTCTAGGAAAATTGCGATGGCCTGAAGAAATTTCCCTTATTCAGGACATCGCAACTAAGAACGGTTACAGCAGACGCACTATCACAGACCTATTTAGAAAAAGACGGTATAAAAAATTCATACAGGATATCACCACCATGGAAAAAACCGGGAAAAAGGGAAGAACCATCTCATTACCTTTTAACAAACAACTAATCAGAGGTCTCAGCACAGTTTTTAAGTCTTTTGATCTTTCTATTTCTTACAGTAACCCTAACCAAGCCAAAAACATTTTCCCCAACCCGAAAGACAAAATACCGCCACTTCTCAGATCAGGAATCCATGTAATAAATTGTGCCCAATGCCCTATGTTTTACAAAGGGCAAACGTTGCGAAACATTGAAACCAGATATAAGGAGCATATGGGACACAGAAAGAATGGAAGAAGCAGCCAGTCCTCCGTAGCAAAACATTCGATCGACACAGGCCACGATTTTCCTAGCAACAATGTACATCTGATAAAATCAATAAACAAGAAACACCTGCTGGATGCTTTTGAAAGCATTGCTATCCAACAATCGGATAGTAATTTATTACTTAACCTAGATAGAGGCCCAATCAACGACTCCCCTCTAATTCGGTGGTTGACCCAAGTAACCAATCAGAGAAAGTGATTTTTATGTTTTTCTTTTATTGGTTGTTGTTCCTTATAAATACTCAGCTGTTTCAAGACACAAGCAGTTCTCTCAGTGTCCTTGAGGTGCTCCTGGGCTGCTGAATGATGGAAGCAATTGCTTCCGAAAAGTACTTCCAGTATCAGGTTGTATATTTTCAATCTATTATCGTTGTGGTGGAAGAGTTTTTTATTAGTTCTAAGTTTACCATTGTTGATGTATGTTTTGTTATCGGTTTTGTCTTCAACTGTCACCCGAGCGAAAAGATTACTTCCTCTATCGCCTTTCCACTCTTTATCAATAGCTTACTAACTCCCCATTACCTCCAGATCCTGCTCATCTTTAAAGATTTTCAAGAAAATGTTATGTTCTAAGAACTATCAATTCTAAGAAAAGCCCGAACAACAGGAATTCTATGCATTGTTACAAGTTCAATTTTGTTTTATAATTCGCAGGAGTGGAATGAAGTCTTCATTACATGCCTTAATGAACCTTATTTATAATGCACAAACTTTTACTTACATTGGTGGTCATTAGATACACACACCGGCCAATGAATTAGAAACCTTCGTTCAATATGGTATTAACCCTCCTTTGGCTGTAATTACAGTACATACACGGTTTGGCATGGACTCTACAAGTGTTGCATGCAGGTAAGGTAATCGCAGACCATGAATTCGTCAGAGAGACCTTCAGGTCCTGCAGAGTAGACGGAAGCGGATGCCTTCGACGAATGTCTCTTTCCAACATGTCCCAAACATTCTCGAGCGGATCAAAATTCGGACTTTGCGCTGGCCACGACAGATATTGCAACTGGGTGTCATGTTCAGAAAGCCATTCCTGAACAAATCTTGCTCGATGGACAGTAGCATTGTCGTCCATGAGGAACCCGTCACCATTTGAGTACAAATGCACCATTGCAGGACAGACTTGATCTGCAACAATGTTCAGGTAGTCTTTGGCTTTCAAGGAATATCAGTGGGGCCTTTGCCATATCAACAAAATATGGCCCATACCATGACACCTCCTCTGCAGCTTGAACTGTGTTCACAACACTTGAGAGTCCATCGCTTCATGGGGCTGCTGCCAAATTCTCTGGCGGCCATCGGTGCAAAACAATGTGTATAGTGATTCGTCCGACCACATCACCTTTTTCCAGTCATCTATACCGTTCTTTACACCACCTTTGGGAACTTTTGAAACACATGGTATTATTACAGGGTCGAGTCACATTATTACGACCAACTCCTACGTTTGTCTTCAGAGTGCCCAACTGAGGAATTATGTCGCGTATTGGGAATTGGTTAGGTGACTATATAAGATAGGTAAAAAAGTGATTTCCCAGGGGCTTCCTCACTGGCACGCGACTTCCCATGCCTAGTCGCTTCAACTCTCGGCGCATTGTTCCGGAAGAGATGGGTTGCGATGATCCTTCATTGAAGTCTGCGTCAGTTGCTCCACAGTAGACCTTCGGTTTTGCCGCACAATCCGTCTGAGACGATGTCGGTCCCTGTCTGTGTTGATTGTTTTTGATCCATAATTCTGCCGTCTCGACAACTCTTGTGGATTCCGTTTCCACGCATTGAACACCTTGGAAACCTGACCTTTTGAGATACCGGTCAGTTGTACTGTCCTGGAAATCGTAGCTCCAGCTAGACGGGCTCCCACAATAACTTCTTTTTGGAACTCAGACAGGTCCCCATTTTGCTTAACTTGAGCAGCTGCAGCTTGTTCCTACCCTGTACCTGCAGCTTGGAATCACATGATTGCATTCATTTGCATATCACAATCGTTTCTGACCTGTGACCCCGCTTTACATATCAGTACAGTAATTCATCACGGGTTTCTAATTCATTGGCCAGTGTGTGTATATATACGAAGGTTAAATCCAGTTTTAAAAACGGTGAATTTGTTTTCAAGGACTATAAATGAAAATAAAGGAACCTTTCAAAGATATGGCATGTGATATATCAAACAAAACAATGAATGAATATATAGGAATATTTATTAAGTTCGAAGATTATCGAATTTGGTTCACTAGAAACTGTTTTAATGTTTTCAAAAACGATTCAAAAATTTTGTAAAAATGTTTCAAATTGTTCTGTGTTGTTTAGCCTGTCGGTACTTGGTTATGTCATTCCTTAATGGTTTATTGAATTTTATTATTTATCATAAATTTACCTCCTGCTGCTGCAGATGCGACAAACATACATTTTTTCTCAAGAGCCCACAAATCTTAAAAAATCCTAAAGGATGGCGTCTTTAAAAGACAGCAATATTTAAAAGTACATAAACTCGTATATCGTGGCAAGACATTTTATCACGCTCATTGTAAGTAAAATTTACGAGAATATAAATTTATAACGAAGAAAGCGCAGCAATACTTCTTCCTTAATTCATTATTAATCTAATAACATTTCACTTTTGCGAAGACCGCTTTCTTTTATTTTTATCGCCCTTCAATTTACGTTGAAAGTGGAGCTAGAAGCAAGCCCGGGTGATTAAGGTCTGAGATAAGTTTACTCTCAAACAAATCCCGAAGGCCCAGTGACAGATGAAAAGGTTACCAGAAGATTCCACGTTAGAAAAAAAAAAAGGTTAAAGAAAAGGGAAAAAAAGTACAGGATGGGGACGGGAAAGGGTTCAACGACTGTTTGAACAATTTTTTTTTTTACTCAATTGACGAAAAAAAGCGCGAGTTTGGTCATTTTTTTTTTCGTCCTGCGTTTGGGTGGAAAAATGCCGGGTCGAAAACACTTCGTTGGGGAGATATCGAAAAACGAATTCAGTCCCGATTGATGTGATGCCAACCAACGGACTATCAACTTAGAAGAACGCCATATGCTGCCTCGAAAGAGAACAAGGAAGGAGAAAAAATTACTTTTTATCCATTTTCGACGAAGTGATATCTCACCCTCCCTTCTAGTAAAAAAAAGAAGTGAAAAACTGTTGTGATAATGCCCTGGGTTTGTATTCGAGCGAAAGAGGTCGATATTCCCTTTTTCGTAAGTTATAAAATTATTAAACATCAGTCGTCCTGTTCTGTTTACGATGGAGATTGATCTGTATGTAAATACACACTGAATTTTAACAAGGTTGAAATTGAATCGAAATGGTTTATCCATTTTTCTTTGGAGTCATCTTCTTCAACATTATGGGGAAAAAAGCCTTTACCAAAATGGGTCCATATATCGAAGTTAAATAAATATATATTTTTGAGATTGCGCAAATACATAATTGCATATATTAGTTATTGCAAACGATATCACCAATTTTATGTTACAAGAAAAGCAAAAAAAAAAAAAACAACAACAACAACAACAAAAGAAACAACACATAATGCAAACAAAATCGAAGCATCTATGAAACAGAAGCTAAATTTTAATTTTAACCCTTAACCCATTAATTGCCATGATTTTTGAATTACTGAATTTATAGTAAGCTTTATAAAGCATCATAAGGTCCGTCTCAAAAGTATAGAGACTTTCGTAAATTAAAGAAAACTTTCCATACGAGGATGTCACATGAAAACAAAAAATATACACATTTTATTCGCATACTATATAACATAATCCTAGAATTTCAGGAGAAATTTATTTTTCGTTAATTGAAAAAAAAAAACAAATCAACATTTTATTATAAAAAAGGTGTCTTCTCAAAAGTATAGAGACTTGCCAAGAAAACTTGCTTTTAAAACTAAATACTGTTCCCATTACACTGGATTAGTTTAAATACACGATCTTTCATCGATGTGATTAGGTGTTGAAGCAGATCTGGTGACAGATTGTACCAGCATGTTTCAATTGCATCCTGCAACTCCACAACAGTCGAAAACTGTCGTCCATTTGCATAAACAGTGCGTGTCATGATGCCCCATAGATTTTCTATTGGGTTTAAATCTGGGCTTCTCTCTGGCCACTTTATGACGGCTAAATTGTTTGCATCGAACCATTCCTTTGTTGCCTGTGATCTATGAATGCTGGCATTGGCTTGTTGGAAAAAAGCTCTTCCGTGTCCTATCGTCAATCAACAATCAACTCTATCGTCCTCATAGAAAAGGACTCATATTTATCCTCTGGAAGACAACCAGGTTCATCTGGCTTCTTTACTAATTCAGCGTACTTCCTTTGGGTATTACTTGGAAGCGTATCTTCCGGACCGCTCGTTTTATTCAGCGGAGTCGGGTGAATTTGCTGGCCAGTTCTCCGCGAGTGGAACGTTGTTTCTCTGAAACCATGCCTTCACTTGGCAAGCTTTATGACATAAGTTATTATCTTGAATGAAGAAATGAAATTTTTGTTCCACAAGTTTTTCCAGAGTCGGGTCAGATAGTTTTCCTAAACTTGTTCATGGACATCTATATTAATAGTTGCCAATTTTCTCTGCTCCAGCTGCTGTGAAGCATTCGCAATCATGGCCTTCTGAAGAAATTTCACTGTTGATTTCAAGCAGTCTGGGTTGTATCAGTGTTGCCAAGTTATTTTCACAAATTCCCCCAGACAAATCGAAAATTCTTCCAAATTTCCCCCAAAACCGAAAGAGCCCCCCCCCCCCCAAATCCTCCAAAGTAATAAAATTATTTTGGCAATTTTACGCGGATAGAGATTCAGACAGAAGTTTTTGCAGTGATGTTAATCCTCATATTAATCCTAATGATGACGTCACGAAGTGATTGGCCGCAACTGCCAGGTGGCAATATGCATTGTTTATGTCCCCAGTTGGATCAAGCGCGATCCAGTCTTAAAAGAAAGCACGTGTTCAGTATAGGTTTAATGAATGGACGTTCAGGCAATGCTGAAAGTTATACGTAAAGAAAAAAAATTACCTTTCAACTGTGGATTTGTTTCCCAAGATTTTACATATTTTTGCTTGTATTTTGCGGTGGATAGCTGCTTCGGAGGCATGTTTAACACACACAAGTCGTAATACGACTACAACAATTAACTACTACTACTGCGTCCAGTCATAAGGAGAACGAACCGAACCTCAATCAAAAGTAAAAGATCAAAGATGATTGGTTAGAGACATATCATCCGTGACGAAATGCGAATCATGTGACTTCTTGTAACCAATCACGCTTAATTACTTCTGAGATTGTCGTGAAGAGAATGTTTGTAATGTCCCAGACGTAACTACACATTTTCTATTTTAAATAAATGGTAAATAAAATTTCCCCCAAATATCCCCCAGAAAATAAAACCCCCCTAATATCCTCCAATTGAAAAATAATCCCCCAAATTTGGGGGAAAATCCCACAACTTGGCAACACTGGGTTGTATTCTTCTCCTTTGGAACAATAAACACAGCATCCTTGGCCGTTAACACCCAGACAAAAAGGTGCTTTCGTCAGTTCTTCGGGACCAGCACTTAAGTTGTTTGGCTCAGGATGTTATATTCAAAAATCTTCCATTTTTTGACCAAGATTTCTGTAACAGGGTAACTAGAGACCGGGAAAAGTCAGGGAATTTTACAAAATCGTTTTGCTAGACATCCTGTGTACCAAAGCACATTCTAGACGGATGCTGAGGCAAATCTGTTGTTTTTTCACAGCAGATCTCCACTTTCTGAAATCACGTTTGTTGTTTTTTCGCGGCCTCCTAGTTTGATGATTTACATTTCGAATAGTCCCATTCTCTTCACATATACGTCTCAGGCACTATGAAACAGCTGATTTTGAACGCAACAACTGTTTTGCAGTTTCGAAAAATGTCTTCCCTGATTCTTTGAAGCCAACAATGTTTGTCTTCTCTTTAACTGTGTTGTTTTACCCATAGATGAATACTGTGTTAAGTAAAAGTCTAACTCTATAGAAATTCGTTAATTTTAATAGACAAATTAGGTGATGTTTTCTAAACTTTAGAATATCGATTCTCCACAATCAATTTATTTATAAAAATTGAGAAAAACCCCAACAACAAAAAGCAAACTTAAAAAATAATAGTAAATATTAAAAAACACCCTACCCCTTCCCTCTATCACTTAGGAACAATGGCACTGTTCCTAAGTTCTATTGTACAGGGAAGGGGTAGGGTGTTTTTTTAATATTTATTATTTTTTTAACTTTTCTATTTATTATTGGAGTTTATCTCAATTTTTATAAATAAATTAATTGTGGAGAATCGATATTTTAGAAATTATTTCCCCAACGTATTGTATTAAACTGTTTCTAAGCTTTTGAAACGCCAAGTAGATGTTTCTGAACAAAGATTAAAGTTCATGTTGTTCTAGTATTGCTGTGAATATAAGATGAAATAATTCAAGGTGACCAGACGTCCCGGATTAGCCGGAACAGTCCCAGTTTCTGACTCTTTGTCTTGAAAAAATGTCCCGGATTTGTCCTGGTTTTGAATAAAATGTATCGCGTTGTCCCGTTTTTCTTCTTCATCTTATACTATTATATTATAAACAGTTTATGTGCTCTTTATTACTTATCCTCTTTTCTGATTGGCCGTTCTGCTGTCTTTCTTATTATTTGATGATTATACTAACGTGAAGCAATATGTAACTGCGGATAAAATTTCTGAATGGATCAATAATAAAACGTTGCCAGCAGACAAGTGGTTCGAGATCTTTTTACATTCTGAAAAGAACCACGTTCCTTATTCTAATTTTTATAAGTGTCGGAATTTCTTTTTATTTTGTTTACCTGGAACTAATGCACCCACAGAAAAAGTATTTTCTCACATGAACAATATTTGGAAAGGTGAAAAAACTCATACAGATGTGAAAACTCACTAAGATTAATTATTGTCAAAGTCATGTTGAATTTTCCAAATATCTTTTATCGAGAGAAGATATTTTGAAGGAAATTCATAGTTCTAAGAAGTACTAAATTATGTATGGATTTTGTTTTAATAAAACTTCCATGAAAAAGTTTTTCTTTTGTGTATTTTAATTGCTCTCTTACTTCCAGTTGAATTTTGATAAATCAAAACACGTCACTTCCGGTCATTTCCGACATCATTTGACGTAACTTCCTGTACACGGCCATATGCATTCACTTCCGGTTCCGATCATCGCAGGGTGTCCCGGTTTTGCCTTTTGAAAATCTGGTCACCTTATTTAATAAAAATTTACTGAGGACCAATAACTTTCGAGAAAGAAAAAGCTAGACCAAATTTATAACTGAAGTCCTTAAGTCTTTAAGTATTTTAATTTTAGTTCGTGCTCCTAATGAATACTGAAGTTTGAAATATTAGGTCCAAACGTAAGAATAATGGTCCTAAACGAACGCCAAAACGATTTATTTAAAGATTTAATTTAAAAAGAAATGCAAGATAAAATTTATGTATATAGAAAATGTATATCTAAATTAATGTGAATTTAAAAAGAATTATTTCAATATTTACATAAAGGACAAAAAGAGCCAAACTCACTAAGAAAATTATCCTGGAATTGCCACAAACAGGTCTTTTTCCTTCCAGCACGAAGAAAAACATTGAGCTTAAAAATAACTGCTGGAACACGGATTATGCGCAGAACGTGGAGAAGAACTGTAAAAGGAGAGGAGGAGTAGTGAAGTATATCACTGTTGTTGCCTCTCCCTATATCCACACTTAGTGACAGCGTTTTGGTATCTTCCAAATACAAGCTTCTCGATTTATTACGCATAATACTGTAAAAAATAAATAAAGGAAGAACTTTTAAGCACATAACTTTATGTTAAAAATTCCTAAAGATAATCAAATAAATAAGATAATAACAGGAATTCAAAAAATTAAAATAAGGTAAAAGTGTGGTGGCTCGTTTAATAAAAATTAAATACTATTTGATAAATATGATGTTATATTTTTTTCTTTTTGTGCTTCTTTCTTTTCGTATTTTAATATTACAATAAATACTTAATGCAATATTTTCATTAAAAAATTTTTAAATTTAATTTATATTATCTTTTAAATGGGAGGAATCATTTACTTTTTAGTGCACCTTTTAAAGTAAAAGCGTGGGCTTAAAAAGCTTTTTTTTTTAATTTTATTCTTTTTATTCTTGGATTTGTAATCAATTTTCAACTCATATTTTTGCTACAAATATGTGAAAGAAAACTTAGAGGTGGCCCAATCCCCTAGCCGGGAGTAAATTAAATAAAGTCAGTTTTTAACCCTTTTTAAGTATTCAAATTTTGAAAATTTTTATATTGGATTGTATTGGAATCATTTGACCAAAGGAAAGTGGGTTAAAATATAATTGCAAGTTTTGAACAGAACAATCTGACAGAAGTTGTGAGTAAAAGTGTATAATTAATCTAACAATCTAACAACTCGTCGGCCTCTGGCCATACAGGCCCTGGATGGACGTATTGGATCCAATTAATTAATAAATAAATAAATAAATAATAAATAAATAAAATAAAAATGAAAAGCTATCCCTTCCCTGCTCTTCCATTAATATTTAAAAAGATCCAAATACTAATGTATTTTACGTTATTTTTTCTATTTTTATGTGCAGATATGAGTATCTGAAATGGTGTATATGCAGTTTAAATGTCAAGACCAATGTCCACTTTCTTACTGCTTTTGCATTCCTGGATGAACAGGCCAATCAAATATTTTGAAAGTTAAACAAAAGTGAAAATTCGAAAATTACTTCAATTTTGAAACGATACATATACTTTTAATTACGTACTAGAAATTTCAATTCACATTTGCATCCTCAAGCAAAGGGAGATATAGTTCCTTTGATACTCAAGCCATTCATCTTTAGCCACATAATCATTTGGTAAACATGGCTTTCAGAATATGTGAAAAATTAGTTTCAAAATAACTGTCAGTTGCATAAAAATTTGTGATCTGCTAAAAGGATGTTATACATGGTGTCGAAAAAGTCTGGTAACATGGCAGATATCTCAAAGCTGCCAGGTAGGCGACATCTGAAGGGTGTGTTTTACAAGTAAAAGGGGGGGGGGTCATTGCCGCATTCAAATTTTGACTTCGGCCCCCAAATTTAAGGTCATCCATTTGCTAACTCGGAAACTATTAAAAATAGAGACAAATTTCCAATTGCTACTCTGTAGAGCAACACCACATTAGTCTAAAATCAATTTTTAATTACACCCTTCCTCTTTAAAGATTTTGAGAAAATGGGCGATAAAGAGTCACTCAAGGAAAGAAAATTCCTAACAGTGTGCTTCAATGCAATTCATGTGTGTTAGAAACCTCAGCCAACCTGGCCAGCCAAACCTGATACTGAGCGATCCATTGTACGATAATGGAGTTACATGTTTCGTTTCCTCTCTTTTAAAGGAGAGAGCACGAACAATTTACATGTTTAGATCCTAATTTATATGGACCCTACCATTGCCGTCCGGGTAACGCACATCCATTCCTACCTCGTACAAGTTGCATTATCTCTGTAAGGATGCATTTCCGGATTCATGTTTATAGGAAAATTTTGTTCCGTGCTACAAACTGTACATGATATTTCATTCTTGACCTAGCTTTCTGAATCACTCTGTATATAGATTAAAAAGAAAATGAGGATGTATAGGAAGGTGTTTTACATTTTTGTATAATTTTGTTCAGTTTTGTGAAAAAAATATCACATATGGTTACTGTTCTAAACTTTTGAAACGGGATTGTATTTAAAACTATTCAACGCTATTGTTTCTAACTTCCGGATATACAAGTTAGCTAGGAAGGGATTTACACTGCATCCCATCGATGTACCATTCGTCATCTTATAGTATTGTCCATCGAACGTGAAGAAATTGTTGTAAACTTCATTATCGACATACAGTCCGCACGCCAAGAGAAGACCGCTCAGTTGCTTAATGAGCTCGTATGGTGTCGCTGCAGTTGCACATGAATCTATTCACTGTTGGGGGATAAACAGCCAAATTTGAGTCGATTCATGTTTCATCGATGTAAACAATAGGACGATTTTCTTCTCTTATATTTTTCATATTTCTCAGGTTTCTACCTCTCCATGCAAACGTTTTTATTTGTGTGGAAACACGGCCAGAACTCATTTTTGCGCTACTTGATTTCAGCGCTTTTCCTCCCTTCATAACTATAGACTGATCAGCAACTCAACGCTACCTTATGAGCACATTAAGCAACTCAACGGTTTCCTCGTGGCGTGCGGACAGTGACTCTAGTATTACGCCTAACGGTACGTCATTTTCATGTAGGACTTCTTCCAACCATTCTAATGTTTATTTTACAGGTATACAAACCCCCTGACAAAAGGATTAGACCACTACTAATATTAATGGAGGGTTCGGAAAAAAACATTTTATTTGCACAACGCATTGGAAATGGAAAATAAAACAAAAATATTGCAAGAATGTACATTTGTTGTAGTACATATACTGCAACTTGCAGCTTACAAAATACATATGAATCTGTATAATACACTATATGATCACAAATATCCGGACACATGTACGTTTGCGCTCTAGCCACGATTTCATGGAAATCAATAGGGCGTTGCACATCCCTTTGCCCGAATCACAGCTTCCACCCTTCGGGGAAGACTTTCCACCAAATGTTGGTAGGTACTTTCCGGAATGTTCCTCCATTCCTCCCGAAGAGCGAGAATCAGTTCAGGTACAGAAGTTGGCCGATGTGATCTGGCCCGCAAGCGTCTTTCCAATTCATCCCACAGACTCTCTATAGGATTGAGGTCGGGACTTTGTGCCGGCCAACCTATTTCTTCCATCCCTGAGTCCGCAAACCACTGCTGTACACGCCTCGCTTTGTGGCACGGAGCATTGTCGTGTTGGTAGAGAAATGGCCCGTTTCCGAAAAATTGCCACAACGTTGGAAGCGCACCGTTGTCCAAAACATTCAGATAACGGTCGGAGTTCATGATTCCTTGCACAGGAACGAGCTGGCCCAGTCCATACCATGAAAATGAGCCCCACACCATGACTCCTCCTCCTCCAAACTTGACTGTGGGCTCTGTGCACTCAGGTAAGAAGCGTTCTCCAGGTATGCGCCAAACCCAAACTCGTCCATCGGATTGCCAGAGTGTGTAGCGAGATTCGTCTGTCCACATTACACGTTTCCATTGGTCCATTGTCCAGTTTCTGTGGGCTTTGCACCACTCCAGACGTCGCTTGGCGTTGACCCTGCTGATGTGGGGCTTGTGGGCAGCAGCACGGCCATGGAATCCCATCGTGTGCAGTTCCCGACGAATCGTCATGGTACTGGCATCATTTGCAGAGGCGTTTCGAAACTCTGTGGCAATTTTTTCCGCCGAGAACTTCCGGTTGCTACGGGTGACACGACGAAGCACTCGACGGTCTCTGTCCGTTAGTTTCTTGGGTCTACCGGTTCGTTGTTGAACTGTTGTTGATCCCCGGGTCTTCCATTTCATAATGACATCGCCTACTGTTGACTTGGGTATCTGAAGAAGGCTGGAAATGTCACGCACGGACTTGCCGCATAGGTGACATCCAACGATGGTTCCACGTTGGAACTCACTGAGCTCTGCCGAACGACCCATTCTTGCCAATGTCCAAGCAGAGTTGTGTCTGAAGGTGTGGGAAGCTATTTAAATGATGTGCAAGCCATTATCACGTGACATTGGGCCAATCGATGATCTGTGAGGGGTGTCCGGATATTTTTGATCATATAGTGTAAATTGATGAAAAACAACACTCATGGACAAAAGTATTAAACCACCAACTATTAGACCAGGTGAAAAAACGAACACTTTAATACTTGGTAGGACCACCTTTTGCTTTAATTACTGCATTTATTCTATTAGGTATTTGATGTACCAATTTTGAGCACATTTTCGATGTTCTCTACTAACAAACTTCCGAGAACTAATGCAATCCCCAGTGCACGCTTGGTTTTCTATTGACTTACAAGCGCTTCAACACTTTAATGACTATGTCAACATTCTATAATTCTGGCAAAAGAGAGTCCAATAAAATATTAAACAGATGTTTATAATTCATTGGCTAGTGCGCGTACATTTAAATGGCACATTTCCACATATTTAGGAATTCTATCCATACAGAGTGTCAAAGAGCGCTGACAAGCACTTAAACTTTAATTAAATGAATATGACGCGCGCAATATTGAAATCTGATTGACTGATATTGAACAAAGCGAAACTTTTGATAACCTGTCAACATAAATCTCCACTTTATATTTTGAACATAGCATACATAGTATTATAATATTAGAAATGAAATCCACTTAAATCACTAATACCAAACTATTTCGGGTCATCAGCGCTAATCCAACTCCAACTCGAAAACCCATTCCTCTTTCACGCACAGAGAAACCGAATTCAAAATCCCCCATCCCCAAACCGTATTAAGAAAACAACAACCTTCACTAAGGGATATTGATCATGGAAATAAATGCAGTGGAGGCAGCCTACCATCATCCGTTATTTTGGAATTGTATGTGTGCGGGTTTTCCTTTCTCCTTTCCTCCTCCCACCATTCCACCTGAATCAGTTATGCGATGACCGAGCGGAGTATTCAGCTGGACGTTGGGTAATGAGAGCACTGTGCTTCCCTTTTTCACCAGTGAATCGGAAAAGCGTCCTCCTTTTTTATCTCTTTCAATCCTTTCTCATAAGAAAAAAATAAAATAGAAAACAGAAAGAAAGCGAAAAAAAAATCTTGGAGTCTTTGAAATAAAAATTTTCTTGCAATGCTAGTAAGTAAATGAACCGTTTAAGGTTCACCGTGCAAGGAAAAAGGAGAGGGAAGACATTGGAAGAAATTGAATTTGTTGACATGGGTCTAATTTGGAATATATTCCTTCATGCAAAAGATAGAAAAATGAAAGCGGCTTTTGGTTTTTATTTTTGTTTTCTTTGCATACAAGAGGATTTTCATTTTTAGAGAGTCTTAAAAATAAATTGTTAAGGCAAAAAAAACTTCACAAAATTCGGTTCCGTAATTGACTAAATCTTTTTTTCCTGATTTATAGCATATATATTTTGGTACCTATCGTAACATACAAAATAGTTTTTGTGTGTACACGTCACGCCTTTTTGGGGTTTGCATTGGCTGAAAGTGATGATGATGCAACAATATTTTCATGTTTTGTTGCCTTGGCAAAAGAATATTCGTTTCCAAGAATTATTAACATTTAGCAGGCGATTTAGATAGGCCAGTCTCTCTCGAGGGCTCAAAGGAGATACACGTGTCTCTTTTCAATTGTCTAAGAAACCTTGCAATTCGGTTTTCCGCTGTCTAGCAGTAGAATGCTAACTCTCCATAATCTCTAAACGATTTGCAAGTGTCATAAGTCAATGAGAAACCCCGCCGCCATGTTCGGTGATGTGCTATCTGGTGCCCACAGTGTCGAACTATGGCTCTTTATCGCAGTTTCTATTCAATAAGACTTCGCCGCAGAGAATTTAGGTCGATCTGTGCCCACCCTTCTTCACAGGCTTTCCATAGACCGTCCAATGTACGGGGTCGTCTACTTCCAAGGGCGCGTTTCAGCAGTCCAAAGCCGCAATAATCCATGGGGGGATGCGTCTGGAGATTTCACGGGTATGTCTTCAAACGGAATTGAATGTATGCCCGTCTCCTATTCCAGTGTTCGCAAATGGGCGACCGTTGACTTGGACGTACGACTCGCAGCTTTACCCTGATGCACCCATGCCCGGTTTTGGACGCTTAACCAGTCGGAGATTTTTGTGGATTATGTTGCGTACCGTTGACTGTGATAGCCCAACCTTATTTTCGATAGCCCTTTGAAATCTACAATCTCCGGTGTTCTGCTTGAAGGGGGTCGTTGTCTTGAGGGTCCAGGTTCGTCCAATGTCGCTGGAATTGCGGTTTTTCGGTTTTTATTTAGTATGTTACAGATTCCTGCCTTAGCAATGGTGAGACCCCTGCATTTGCATCGTTTTATAATCATGGAATAGGACCACTTCGCGTTGAAAAGTGCATTTATATATCCTTCCCAATATCTGTCGAATAAGAATGATGAAACGATGTCTCCTTATATAACTTTTCACGACCGTCTAGCCCTGTCAAACACGTGACTGGAGAATTTGGATAGGTAAATCGTTTAGTTGTAACGTACTCAACCCTCCACAAAAAATTACAGAATATTATGAAACGTTTTTCTTCGCTTATTACATCCTTAAGCTTATATTGATTTTTTAAGCTTATAAAATCTGCGCTACATTTTTAATTGATGTACAGGGTGATTCAGTCAATTTCTGACCATTTCAGTACTATGATTTATTGACCCATTAATGTTTACAAACTTAGCATTTCAGTATGATATTTTAGGCAGTTCGGAGTTTTTATTCCCGTGGAAAAGTCTTGATGATATGCTCAATGTGGCCACCACGAACGTTTTGAACTGCTCGCAGCCGAATGGTGAAGTTGTTCATAACTCTATCCAGGATTTCTGCATCACAAGGGTACATAGCGCCACATAGTTCCAATGCCCCCGCGAATGGTTCGAACAGCATGCAGAAGAGGCCAACAACTGGACTCCCCCCCCCCCTCGAATCCCTGATATGGGATGCTATTCAACTCAGGCTCCGTACGCTGGATTCTGAGTACCCACAAACAGACTGTATTTGGTCTCCGGAAGTGTAACAGGAACCTGCAGACTCACTTCCATGCCGTATCACTGCGCTCTATAGGGCCAGAGGGAGCGCGACCATATATTAGGTGACTATTTCAGGAGTTTTGCTCAGTCACTGTAAACTGTCAGCCAATAAATGGGTCTCGACTTGGTGGAACTTGTAGTTGTTTTCGACTAGTGAATGTTTGGACGGAATGGAGAGTGTCGAGAACTGTTAAAGACAACAGATGGGCAACTGCAAATTACAGCACATCTTAATATAGGATCCCCTAGAAATATCTCAGTTGCTCATACCCAAATTAATTCTGGCATGTTGACGGTTAATCCCAAACAAGATGATGAGCTCATATTGTACGAGAGGCGTTCATAAAATTCGTACAATCACTGAAACCAAGAGGGACATAGTTGTTGTGTCGGAGCGAGCACACAATCGAAAGACGCGGGCTGCAAGACCACGTGATCCCGCGGGATCATCACATCCAAAATGGAGAAACTGCTAGTGCGCTCGGCAATACGTTCTCTCTTCCTAAAGGGCAAGAAATCTTAAGAAATCCACGCGGAGCTGGTCGAGGTGTACGGTAACCGTGCCCCAGCATATGAAACTGTTGCCAAGTGGCGTAGACGTTCTGAATGTGGCCAAGCAAGTGTTGAATTGCCAAGATGTTCTCCTGATCGACTACTCCCAAAAGGGCCAACAAATCAAAGAGAAGTATTACCGGAACCTTCTGTCAAAGTTTCGGGTGTCCATCAAGAAGAAACGTTGCAGGAAGCTGACCAAGGGCATTCGCTTGCTCCACAACAAAACGCCCGTTCAAGCAAAACACCCAATGACTCCTTCTTTTTCCGTCAACTGAAGAAACCACTGAGTGGTAAGTTTTCACGATGAGAAATAGCTGAAATCTGAGATGGAGCACAGTGGTCAGAACATGGACTGCTACAAGAATGGCCTCAGTCAGGTCATACGTCACAGTTTCATAGCCACATCTCCCTTCTGCTATAGTGATTGTGCCAACTTTATGAGCATTTATGGGATGAAGCTTAAAGAACCAACTAGCTGGATCCAAAGCTATCAAATTTCATACACTGGAAAATGTTGTTCATCAAGCATGGTCTCAGATTCTATAAACCGCTTTCAACATCCATGCCAAGAAGAATCGACGCAGTATTAAAAGGAAAAGGAGGCCCATTGATGTACTGAGAGCTGATCATAATCCCCAAGCATTATACCTACAAAATTGCATGCTTTATCTTCTAAAATATTTAGTCGACATAACATCATTTAACATAGATATTTGGAGAATGGAAAACCATATAAAACGCTAATCGACAAAATGTTCTTCTCATAAAGAAATCATTCAGAAGGCTATGAAATATCGCACACAGTCGAAACATCGCAGCAATCAATGAAATAGAATCTCGAGAATATTTTAACACCTTTTATTATTTCAAGCTCCCATATTAATGAGGTAGAATGCCGAGAATTAATTTATACATTGGAACTGGAGAAAGAATGGAATTACTAAATGGCAAGCGGCGGATCGATCCTAACGGAATCGATGCGTGAAATCCCTTGAAGCCTTGGCATCAAACAATACTCGACGAACACGTCCACCATTTCTCGTCCGGCCTGCTATCGATTTGAACCAACACCTTTGAAAAGAGTTTTTCGATTTGTATCTCATTTACCTAGTTGAAAAGTCTTTTAAAATAATAAAGAGGAACTCCGCTTCTATACAGTCAAATGAATCGCGCATGCCTTTAATTGTATCTTCATAAGGGTGCATGGAAGTTTTTTAAACTTATTTTTTTACATTTCTATATTATTCATAAACTGGGCCCATCTTGCTTAGGTAATTGAATATTTTCCAAAATTCATATTCCAATTTTAATACAGGGTGATTATAAAGTCACGATACATTTTGGTGAAAAATCCGTTTTATTGCAGCAATTTCAGTATGCATCAACTAGATATCATACCAGGACACATTCTTAGTACATTTCAGTGTGTCCCCCTTGTACATCCCGGCACAGCTCCCAGAACATTGCACAACATAGCCTGTGTAATGTCCTCCACCGCGGCTGTAGTCCGTTGTTTCAGCTGTGCAATGGTGTGTGATCTTGATCTGGTACACTTTGAACTTGATAAAACCCCACGCAAAGAAATTCATGGGGGTCAAATCTAGGGACTGTGAAGCTCACAGTCTTGGCAAGCCCCGACCAATCCATCTGCCTGGGAATGCGCGATTCAGGCAGTCCCGAACGACATTGGCAAAATGGCGTGGTGCCCCACTGTGGCTCCAGGAATTGATCCAACTTGTGGAGGATATTACACCGGCTATGTTGCGCAATGTTTTCCAGGCCACGGTGGAACGCTGGGAGCTGTGACGGGATGTGCAAGGGGGACACACTGAAATGTACTAAGAATGTGTCCTGGTATGATATCTGGTTGATGCATACTGGAATTGCTGCAATAAAACGGATTTTTCACTAAAATGTATAGTGACTTTATAATCACCCTGTATAGCAATGATTTCATAAAATATCACTATAGTCTGGGTAATGTCATGGTGTTCTCGACAAATTGCACTCTCCAAATCTTTGGTGCAGTAATATTGAGTTCCCTTTCCATAAATTCCTATGAAAAATACTGACCAATATTTCTTTATCTTCTTCTATCTATATATATATAAAGAAGGATGTTTGTGGGTTTGTTTGTTTGTTTTTTATACAAATCTACAGTTTTATTCCGATCTTGATGAAATTTTGCATACTTGACCTTCAAAGCATGAGGAAGGTCACTGTCTACTTCAGGTTTCGGAAAAATAATAAATATCGATAAAAAATTGATATTCATGGTTATGGCAAGGCATATTAATGAGAAATATCTCATGACAAACAATGCAAGGCAAAGTTTGTACAACAATAGGTATCAACAATGGTATCAGCACGCAATTCACAAACACACTGCATGGACCAACAATATATATCTCATGACCAACAATGCAAGGCAAAGTTTGTGCAACAATAGACTCATCATGTTCGCAGCAACAATGGTATCAACGCGCAATTCACCAATAACAATGAGCACAGAATGATGATGCAATGTTAAAGCAATCTTTTCAAGAATTATACAATAAACATAAAATGATGATGCAATATGGATAAGTTTCAATTTATAACAATGCATAGAATTCCTGATATTCAGGCTTTTCTTAGAAAAGAGAGTTCTTACGCATCATTGTGAGCCTTTAAAAAATTTTTTTTCGAATTTTCATTAAGAATTTTTACTGTATTTTCATGTGTTTATTTTTAAGATATTGCAAAATTTAATTTAATTTTTTGAAATTGTTCTGTTTACCTGCAAGTGTAATTATCCCGGGCAACGCCGGGTACCTTTGCTAGTTCTATATACAGTATATAAAGAAGGATGTTTGTTTGTTTGTGGGTTTGTTTGTTTGTTTGTTTTTCTTACAAATCTACAGTTTTATTCCGATCTTGATAAAATTTCGCATACTTGACCTTCAAAGCATGAGGAAGGTCTACCTCAGATTTCGAAAAAATAATAATTATTGATAAAAAAATCGATATTCATGGTTATGGCAGGCATATTAATGAGAAATATCTCATGCCAACAATGCAAGACAGTTTTTGCAACAAAAAGCATCAACAATGGTGTCAACACGCAATGCACCAACTCTATGCAAGGATCAACAATATATGTCTCATGACCAACAATGCAAGGCAAAGTTTGTGCAATATAGATAAGTTCTAGGTTCCTTAGAACCAATTTCGACTATCATTACTTTCACGTTATATTCATTCATGACACATCATTCCAAGTCGTTTGATATATTACATGCCATATTTTAGCATTTTAACTTCCAATGAACCATAATGGTTCCACGATATCAGGTGCCTTTGAATCAATTTCGACTATCATTAATTTTACGTTATATTCATTCATGGCACATCATTCAATGTTGTTTGATATATTACATGCTGTATCTTAGCATTGCAAGTTTACAATGAACCATAATGGTTCCACTAAACCAGGTGCGTTTGAGCCAATTTCGAATATAATTAATTTTGTTATATTCATTCATGACACGTCATTCCAAGTTGTTTGATATATTACATGCCAAATCTGAGCTTTGAAAGTTTCCACTAAACCATAATGGTTCTATGAAACCACATACCATTGAACCTGTTTCGACTATCATCAATTTTACGTTAATATTCAACCATGACATGTTATTCCAAGCTGTTTGATATAATACATGAATCTTAGCATTGAAAGTTTCCAGTGGACCATAATGGTCCCATCAACCACATACCCTTGAACGAGTTCTGACTGATATTGACCATCAAGGAAGACCATTACGTGTCTTCACTTAATTCACTAGCCTTTTCTATGCTTTATGTATGGAATGCCAAAGAGAGAACAGCATTTAGCATTGCAAAGGCCATTTATACACTCACAGCAATTTCCAGCTCGTAGGACTCATTTTATTAGGTTATAGCTCTCTGGCTCGATTATAAGAATACAGTACTTCGTAGATTAGTTGTACCATCCATCTTCAAGTGTTTACGAACCTCCGACTCATCTAACAGCGCCATACACAGCTTTACGAGCCAAGGTTGTTAAAAAGGTGGCCTCTATCGGCCGATTTCTCTCAAAAGCACTCGCATTGCCTTCTGGGATTGTGACGTCACCCGGAAGGTTGGCAGCAGGCGATCCGCCCCTTTTAACATAACAAAGCTGAGATGGCAGGAGTTCTATGTGCTTTTGCTAATAATAAACGCATATTATTTATTATTTAATAGTCCAATATTATAATATAGAGTGGATTTATTATATTTCCATGCATTTATTCTTCTCATGGCAATAGATACGAGCAAAATTTCATTAAATGAGCAAACCCCCCACTCATTCTTATGATGAAAAAGAGCATACTCGTAACAAGCAGGAGATGTGCTCTTGATACGAGTGTTAAATCGCAAAAATCCAACAGACTGCACTACGAGAAAATCGAAAGTTAAGAGAAAATTTGAAACCTGAGAGAGAAGTTTAGAAAATAAAATATACACAAAACTCTTCGCTTTCATCTTCACCTCTTTCACTCGTACCAAGTAATTAAAACTTCAGTGGCTTCAGGTTCATTTGAAGACTCTTTAAACCACGTTGGAAAAAACGACGACGTGGGATATGCTTTCATACTCAAATTATAATTTGAGCAAAACGAAAATGTTCGGTCAGACTCAAACAGAAAGTGATTGGGTATGTAGGCATTACTTTTTTTTCTTCCTATCATATTTTTACAACCATACAAGCAGTGGTAGATGTTTTAATGGTGTTCTAGCACATAATGCTAAATGATTGAATACTGTAACAGGTTAATCGTTAAAGAATTACTTTGACGAGGTGGCCTCGCTGTTGCAGTATTTGCTTTTGTATTTCAGTGCTAAATGTATATAAATAGATCTAGTATTTGCAATCTCTGAATTTTAAAAACACATTATTCCAATAAAATATTTAAATAAAATCTTTGCACGATTTCTTCATTTATCTTGGTGATAAATAGTAGAAATAGTCTGGAAAATAAAGGTCACCGCGCTCTTCCCTATACACTCACAGCAATTTCCAGGTCGTAGGACTCATTTTATCAGGTTATAGCTCTCTGACTCGATTATAAGAATACAGTACTTCGTACAATCATCTTCAAGTGTTTACGAACTCCCGACTCATCTAACAGCGCCATACAAAGCTTTACGAGCCAAGTCATAGGAAATGGGAATCATTTCCGAAAGAGATACGAAATCGAGTTACGAAAACATGGCGGATAGCGATGCTGGACGATTTTGCCGTTCCTGTTAGTAAGAAGATTATTACAAAATTATTAGAACTAATACTACTCTTTAATATTACTATGGATAGGACAAGTTATCTAGAGACTATCTATCAGTAGGGATAGTCTCTTCAACTCTGAGTGCGAGAACAGTCTCCCTTAAAAACCCAATGTTGAATAAGCCATTCTCCAACGTTGTTCGTCTTGCTCCTTCTAATTTTACCACTTCAAGAAAAATTGAACGAAAACAGGAATCTAAGTCAGTTACACTTTTTTCCTAAAGTAAATTATACTTATTTAATAGTTCCAAATTTATTTGCTAACACGTTTTCTTATCCATTATTGTTACGATTATTTTTTATTTACTCGTTGCGATCTGAAATGCATTTCCACTGAACAGCATTCATTATTATCGACTGCTAACAACATGGCTAGTTTCTCGCAACAAGAATGAATCTAAACACCGGAAGCCTTATAGAAAGTAAGAAGGGTGGCTGACTTAATTTCAGCACGGAGGTCGAATATGATATTAACTAAAATGAAATGTCACTGTTTCCATTATTGCAGGGAGTGTAAATCATTGATCTAAAACTCATCCTTTTTTCTGCATTTCAGATTGCCGAAGATACTCATGTGAGTCTTCCTCTCCTCGTGATAATTTCCATTTAGCTTACCCAAAGGAATGGAAAAGGAATCTTGCAGATTTATAATGAGAACGATGTAATGGTTACAACAAAAAAAGTCCCTTGATTTTTGTGCAAATCAATTCTGTTAGATGATGGTGAATTTATTGCATTGTACATTATAACTTGATTGTATTGTTAAACCAATGAATGATTTTATAAAAAAAGTTGATGTTTAAAATTTTAAAAAGATGTCGTTTCTCTCTCTATTGTTTAGCTGTCAACTCTATGAATACGGCGATCGTTATTTTAGAATTTAGCCATAGATTTATCATTAAAATCCTTTTTTCTGCCTACAAGCTTGGAGTTCTATCTTCTGCTGGCGAAGTTTGACTATAAAGATGATAAAATACAAATGCAGGTTGGTATAGACGTGAACTGATAAAATACAAATGTAAACTTGTGTAAAAAGGTGTATAGACGTATGTAAACCCGTGTGAATAGTTGTATAACCATGTGTAAACTTGTACATATCGTGTAAACACGTGTGTAAATTTATGTACATATTTCTGTAAGCTTATGTAGATAAGCTGTACAGATGCGTCAATCGTCTATACACGTGTGTAAATTTGTGCACATATGTGTGTAAATTGGTATAAATAAGCTGTACAGACATGTACATAAGCGTAAACATGTGCATCTATGTGTAAATCTGTGTAAATAGGGTATAGATGTATGTAAATTTGTGTGAATAAGTATATACGCGTATAGTAAACATTCCGTTAATGAGTCTTAAGTCTTGTACAGTCGAGTCAATTGACCCGAGAATAGCGACTCGGAAATTCGGGTCAAATAAATCTTACTGACATCTGTGTCCAATAACTCTCTTAAATGGGTCGTATTGCAAGAATCATAGGACTCTCACAAGCGGGTCATATTAACCCCATATTGCTGTGAGTGCACGGAGACAAATTTCATTCGGAACTTTTTTTGATCCCATGTGTTGTTTTCGAGATATTCCAGGGGAAACTTTAAAATGGGTCACCCTGTATACATGTTGTTAGAGGTTGTTTGTTATATTACAAGTCATATCTCAGCAATGAAAATTTCCAATGTCCCATGATGGTATAATTAGCATAATAGGCACCACTGAATCAAATTCAATCATCATTTATCGATTGTCAAAAACGTACTTAACAATTGTATATTTGCTCTTAGCTCGAGTTGTCTGATGCATAACTTGCTACATCTTTGTCTTGAAATTTTTAGGGGGTGTCATAATCATGGGCCGTACCAGGAGGGGTGGGCTGAGGGGGCTGCAGTCTCCCCCCCCCCCGAAATTGACCACCTTGCCATCTAAAAGTGTTGGTGGCCGGGAGGACTCCCCCCCCCCCCCCCACACACACAAGAAGAATTTGCCTAGCCCCCTCAGCCCTTCCAAATTAAATTTTGGGTACGGCTCTGGTCATAACGGTACCATTAGCGATGAACCATAAATTACCCTATCAAAAATCATCGAACACCATCACTTTAATAGAAACACTCATAAATATACATATTTTAGAATCTTGTTGGTCCACCTTTTGCTACTATCACAGCTTCTACTCTCTGGGGCATACTGTCCACAAGTTTTTGATACGTTTCCGACAGCTAATTTTCGCCATTCTGCCACAAGTATCTTGGACAGTTCGGTCACGGATTTCGGGCCTACCGCACATGCGCGCAATCGACGTTCCAACACGTCCCACAGATGTTCGATGGGGCTCAGATCGGGGCTGTGGGTAGGCCAGTCAAATTCTCGAACCCCCTTTTCATCAAACCATGTGCCTACAGCCCTTGCTTTATGCTTTTCTGTTATCGTGCTTAAACAGAAAAGGGCCATTACCAAAGTGCTGCCAGAGAGATCGGAATGCTGCGTTGTCCAGAATGTCTTGGTAACGCTCTGCGTTTAGATGTCCGTCCACAGAAGCGATTGCATCCAACCCATACCATGAAAAGCATCCCCACACCATTACCGACCCTCCACCGAACTTCACCGTGGGTACAACACAGCTTGGCAGATAACGTTCGCCATACCCAAACCCGTCCATCCGATTGCCAGATGGTGTAGCGGGACTCATCACTCCATTCAAGCATTCGCCATTGATCCAGAGTCCAATGTCGTCGCTCTTTGCACCATTGCAATCTCCTCGCTGCGTTGCTGGTACTGATGTGAGGTTTGTGGGCTGTCGCTCTGCCATAAAAACCCATTGCATGCTGTTCCCTGTTAACAGTTAGGATGCTCACAGTTGTTCCTGTAGACTCTATGAACGATCTTGTCAGTCCATCAAGCGATGTGTGACGGTTTGCAGTGACCACTTTACGAAGAGCCCTTTGGTCTCTGGCCGACATGATCTTGGGTCTTCCAGTCCTAGGAGGAACACTTGTGGTGCCTTTCTCTTTCCATGCCCGGATGACGTTGTGAATAGTCGATTTCAGGATGTTTAGGAGGGTTGACGTCTCTCTAACAGTTTTACCTGCGAAATGGCACCCAACAACTCTACCTCTTTGGAAGTCTGAAAGCTCTTTTCTTTGAGACATTCTTACAGCATTGACGCAGGTATTATCTCATAATAGCATACTCTCTGATATACAGGGTGGTCCATAAGTCTGTTCCCCCCTTTTATTTTTTGAACCGAAGCAGATATGTCAATTTTCATGAAACCAATGAATAGGAAGTTGTGGGTGGCCTATCCCATGGTGCACTTTTCATCATCCCAAATATGCAAATTAGGACACATTCAAAATTTATCTCAAAAACCGTAAGAGATAGAGAAAAAAAACCAATTGCAAACTTGTTCAGCATAAAGAAACAAACAAAACAAAAAAAAATCATCCAAATCGGACCAACCAATCACCCACAAGCAGAAGATCATGTTGACCATTTCTGGAACAGTGTAGCTTGCCATCCTGGAATTGTTCTGTCTTCTGTGTGCTGAAACATACCTTTTATGTGCTTTTCCGCATCAAAGTGAATGTGAGTATGGTAATTTATGTTAATTTTTTGATTTGCATGCTTTACATGTGGAAATATCAACATTCAGTTTTCCTTGCGCAGTGTGACTGTTTGTAAGCTACAAACAGTTCACCACATGATTGTCGGTGATTGGTTGGTCCGATTTGGATAATTTTTGTTTTGTTTTGTTTGTTTTTTTATGCTGAACAAGTTTGCAATTGGGTTTTTTTCTCTATCCCTTACGGTTTTTGAGATAAATTTTGAATGTGTCCTAATTTGCAAATTTGGGATGATGAAAAGTGCACCATGGGATAGGCCACCCACAGCTTCCTATTCATTGGATTCATCAAAATTGACATATCTGCTTCGGTTCAAAAAATAAAAGGGGGGGGGACTTATGGATCACCCTGACATATCTGACTTATGGATCACCCTGTATAGTCCTGAGAAGAATGCCAACAGTGAAATTGCAAAGGAATCTCCCATTTTCATGCAAATCAGGGATCTCCCATGACTTTTGATATGGTAAAGTATATATATCGATTGGCGAAACAAGATTTTGAAAATATTTCATACGCTTCCAGAAGATCGAATTACAGACGGATAGACACGTTTATCCCCACTAATAGCATAAAGCACCTTTCGATACTTAATATTTTGGTTTTGGTTATATTAATAGCAAGATATTGGAGTTTCTTGTGATTAATGTTGAAAATCGAGAAGAATTCTGCAATATTTCATTTGTCGGCATTCCCGATCTTATGACACACGCATATGCTTCAATATCAGTGGAGTGGTTTGAATTTCCATTCTAATGGTCACGTCACTATTATTCCGATTCCAATGACAGGTAAGCCCAGGAATGTTTTCTATTAAATAGCGAAAACGGAATTTCAAAAAGTTACCGATTGTAGATAAATTTTATGACATATAACAGACAGGCGAACAGACAGATACATACAAAGAGCAAATGGAATGTTTGCTTTCTAGTATATAACACGAAAAATGTCCTTAGTATTTGACATAGTGTAACGACAGGAAACATTTCCATCGTCTCTTTATCAATACCTATTCCCATAAACCAATGTGAAGTTCATTATCATAAGAATGGACACCCAATGTCATTCAAAAATTTCGCAAAGCTCTATAGGTAAAAGTTGTTTCGTAGAGATATGCTTTTATCATTAAGCAAAAATGACCCATTAATATCGCAGTTCTCTTCCATTCTCTAAATTAGGTCCCGTGATTATCATCTTCAGTAATTTTTAAAATATGGTTTCCGCACGTTAATGCAGCGAATCGCACGATAAAGGTCGTTTTCATCGTTCCTATATCGCGCCTTTCACTATAATTTATAGACAATTTTTCGTCGTGTGAAAGGTTATTGATGAACACGAATCGCATTCACACTCTTTGAACTGTTTATTATCGACCGTCTCAGAGTGGAAATGTACTGTTCATAATGGCTTCTAATTAGGATTATAACAACGTGCAAAGCATAAGCGCTAGTTAAAAGTCATGACCTATTAATTTAACGATTCAGTCCGCGATTGTCCAATAGTTTACCTATAACCTGACCACCCCCCAACCACTGCTAATGCCCACCAGGTGGATGCAATTGATGTTCGCATACACACAGATAGGATCGTAATAGATGCGATAGGCTTAGGTCTTAAACAGATCACTCAATAAAATATCGATTTTAGATTATCGACGAATTGCGAAATTTTCGAAGCACTGAAATGCCATTTCTAATAACGTGAGCCAGGAATGTGATTAATTTAAAAATAAGTGTTCGAGGAAATTTGTTGCAAGTTCTGTTGCCTCTTTAGTAATCAATAGTCTTTTTCCCTACAACAGCCCGCAGTTCTATGCCCGCAATTGATGTTTTATAAATAGAAAACTTTAAAAGAGTATTTGAGTATTTTGAATCTGATGGATAGGAAACATTTATGGAAAGTGAAAGCAATATTCTGATTTTGAATAAGTCCTAATTTACATGTCTTTGATGCTTAAGGTAATATAGAGAAACATGACTGAATGTACTCATTTCTTATTAGGACCGATTTATGTATACCGATTCTGAAGGTACTTATGTTCAAAAAGACCCAAATAACAGAGAGGACCACGTTTTTTCACTATAAATGGCCTGTGCGCTAATCAATGCTGTTCTCTCTTTGGCATTCCATAGCTAAGGCAGAGAAATGGCTTTCGAATTGAGAGAAGACACGTGATAGTCTTCCTTGATGGTCAAAATCAGTCAAAACTGGTTCAATGGTACGTGGTTTAGTGAAACCTTTATGGTCTATTGGAACTTTCAATTCTAGGCTATGGCATGTAATATATCAAACAGCTTGGAATAACACGTCATTGTTGAATACAAGGTGTTTCAAAATTATGTACAATAAATTCAGTGACATATTCTTCAGGTCAAAAGAAGACGAAAATGTTCTATAGTACTTTGTCTGGAAACGATTTGTTTGCGAGTAATCCAATATCATACAGTAGGGAAGCACGGTAGTTAGCGGAGGATATTTTACCAGTTCCAGCGTTTCGACCCAACACTAGGTTGAGTGGTTTGTTCCATTTAAACCTACTTTAGGGTTGTTCCATTAGTTGTGTACGGTTGTTTCCATTACTGTAGTTTCACTACTGTACATCCACTAGGAATATCAATTTCAGAACGTTTCCGTGCTTTGACATACGCATTACGATTTACGTAAAAAAAGTCATGTACACGTATTCCAGTGCAGAATACACTGACAAGCACCTAATGTATGGTCTTGCGGACGGAAATGCTGTGGAAGCAAGAAGACTCTACCAAGAACGCTTTCCGAATAGACGTTTGCCAAATAACCGAACATTTGTATCTGTCGACAGACATTTGAGGGAGCGTGGTTCCTTTGGCCGTCAAACAGGACAAGGGCGGCCTGTAGCACATTCTCCGGATGAGGAGGATGTGATAATTGACATCATACATGATGAACACAGACAAGCACCCGTCGTATTTCTTCCATGGTACACATTCCGCACTCATCTGTTTGGCGCATTCTTCACCGTCAGCTTTTGCATCCATACCTGCAACTGGTTCAGGCACTGAACCCAACGGACTATCCACACCGACAACGAATTTGCCAATGGATACAACGTCGTCATGCTGCAGACCCTAATTGTCTCAGCCAGATACTTTTCACGGACGAAGCAACCTTCACCCGGACAGGAATCGTAAATTCTCACAACCAGCACCATTGGGCAGATGCTAACCCGCATGTTACCAGAGCTCGAGCGCATCAAGAGCGTTTCTCCGTGAACATTTGGTGTGGAATTGTCGGAAATAACTTATTTGGCCCTTATGTGTTGCCGCCACTATTGATTTGGCGAACTTATCTTCCTAACATGTGGTTCATGCATGATGGCGCTCCAGCACATTTCAGCCATGTTGTGCGAGCACACCTTAATGCTGCATACACGAATCGGTGGATAGGTCGAGGTGGACCGGTAGCCTGGCCTGCAAATCACCCGACCTTAATCCCTTGCACTTTTTTCTGTGGGGTCATGTGAAAACGATCGTCTACAGCACAGAAATTCCTAACATTATGGATCTGCGACAACGAATTGAAAATGCATGCCAAACCGTTCGTAATGCTGGCGACGAACTCTTCCATGACATCAGACGGTCTCTCATGCAACGAGCCGAAGCGTGCGTGCGAGCTGGTGGCGGACACTTTGAACAATTCCTGTAATTTGGAGCCACGGGTTTAGTTGGCTGTATCGCGTAAATAAATCGTTTCCAGACAAAGTGCTATAGAACATTTTCGTCTTCTTTTGACCTGAAGAATATGTCACTAAATTTATTGTACATAATTTTGAAACACCCTGTATAACTTAAAATTAATGATAGTTGAAATTGGTTCTATGGTATGTGGTTTAATGGAACCATTACGGTCTGATGGAAATATTCAAAGCTAAGATATGGCATGTAATATATCAAACAACTTGGAATGACGGGTCATGAATGAATATGACGTAAACTTAATAGTCCAAATTGGTTCAAAGGTAGTAGTTTAGTGGAACCATGATGGTCTATTGGAACTTTCAATGCTAGGCTATGGCACGCAACATATCAAACAGCTTCGATAAACGTGTAATGAATGAATATAACGTAAAAATAATGATTTTTCAAATTGCATGAAAGGTACATGGTTTAGTGGAGCCTTGGTGGTCCATTGGATACTTCCAATGCTACGATAAGGCTTGCCCAACTGATATGTAGTAATTGCTATGCCAACGGATTTGAATAGTCATGGGTGTTCCTAATAAACCGGCCACTCCGTGTAGTGTACTTCATTATAGTACATCATGAGCTATGCTGTCAGATCCCCAAACTTCACTCTTTAAATAAACTCTGCTTAATAAAGCAGATCTGCAGCAATATGTACCAACGAACCCCAGGAAGACATCCCGTGTCCTTTTTGACAAGATGAGGAACACTGTAACCTCAGGATTACTACGGGAAACTTAGCTTTCTAGCATTACTATAGATGCAGGCTACTGTGCCTTTAATTACTGGAAAACCAGTTACCACATCGCCACTCCAAACATCCCCTTTAGTGTGTTCAGAATGTCATTTAAGGTAGGCTATGCTTACTCAATACACTTCGCTCATAGACTATGGGTCAGGTTAATGCGCATGCCATAACACTAATCCAACTAATATTTTCCAATACTGGCTCAATTCACACCCTCCAGTTAACGACATACGTGGTTGCATACTGCAGTTCAACACTTCCACCTTCAGTAACAATGACCGACTACCATATATCTATGGTAGATTACCCAAAAATCCTTCGCTCGTCCCTTCGAGCAGCATATCATTACAGTGCAACCATACATGGCTCAACACCTCTTGGTGAGTGAATCACATCAATATACCCGGTACCAATATCAGTATCCAGACTAATACTTTACATTACATGGTACCTTATGAGATAGTCACAGCAACACAATAAGGTAGTCTTTAAGTTTTGAGCCGCTATTTCTCCGCATTGAGAGATCTCAGTTGCGCTGGTAAGGCCACGTGATACGGATGCCAATGCAAACTTGTCTTCCTAGGCAGTTGTTATTTTCCAAGCCGGTAGGTAAGAGACCAAGGGGTCGGCCTAGAACTAAGTGGCTAGATACATGGAGAATCTGAGTTCGAGTCGCTTGGGCATTACCATGGAGCGCATGCGCATGATGACGGCAGATCACGATCGCTGGAGATCTTCCATAGGGCTGCTGCCTCCGCGACCCTAACGGATAAGCGGGTTTGAAATAAAAGGAGGTTTCAAGTCAGTGTTCTTATTTCTTTCATTTCTATATTAATTTGCAGTAAAAGTTTCGTTAAAGGAAAACTAATTGTTGGTTGTTTACTTCTTCATTCCGAGTTTCTCAATTTAATTTTAGACGCCAGTGTGGTTTGATTAAAAGGAAAGGTAAAGAAATGCTAATTAAAATGTTCCTCAGGATACAGTAATTAATTATATATTTGAGATGCTGAAAATTAATCTCAAATAATGAAAATCGGTCTTCTATTTTTACAAATTTTTTTTTACCTCGAACAGAAACATCATTTCCAGATAAACCAAACATGAAAGAGCAATGCTAATTTTTAAAATTAAAAAATTCAAATCTCTCAAATTTACTTGTTTCCAACCACAAGACATGTACGAGCGTCGGTATTATTAATTCTTAAATATTTTACTTGCGTACGAACATTTAATTTTATCTGATTACTTTTGAAGCAAATTATTAATCAGACAGCCGGGTTTTGATTGAATTCGAATCCAGACCCTCTGGGGATAAGAAATCAATTTTACGGAATGAAGGGGAAACGGGACTAGGAGCAGAGAGCTTGCAAATCAATAAGAGCGGAAGAATAATTAATTATTATTTATGAAAATTCGTCTTCTAATGTAATAAAAGATGTACAATGTCTTTTAACATAAATGCTTTTCTCATCGTTATTACAGAGGATTGTTAGGGTCCATTTAAGTAGGCCAAAGCCACAAAAATCCATAGGCGATGCGTCCGTCCACTTGACGGATATGTCACTGAATGGAATGGAGCGGATTCCGGGAACAGGCGAGTTGACGCTCCTGTGTGACCCGACGCCATGTCTTCGTGCAGCCATCCTTGTTTACTTCTGTATCGTACAAACTAGAGTTATCACGGGTAAATAAGGGGTTAGTCCGATAGTACATGGCGTTCATGAAACTTTTTGAAAATGTTTCATTGCATTCACGGTACCATTTTCTGAAGTCCTCAAAACCCCCTGGGCGGTAAAAAATTGCTCGGCTCTTGTTGCAGTCGCTTAACTAAACAAACGCCTCAACAGTTTACGGCAATTGGTCCGTCGCTCTTGAACATGGCGCAGCAGTTCGCCTGTTCCTGGAACGCATGCAATAAGATATTGCGTTGACCGTGCACACACATGTCCCTATCACCGTTGTTTTGGTGCGCAACTTCCGGTTACAAGAGGTCGAACTTTCCGGACGACATTAGGAGAACCGCTAGTGGAAGCTCTCGGATTGGTCTGCTTTTTACCCTCATGAATGGCGCCGCTTCTGGTTTAGCTAATGTTATTAACTACACCTGATATCTCTTTCTCGTAAACTACGAAGCCTCGCTTCTTGCATGCTTTCGGAGTAACTGAATTTAACGTCTAAAATAGCTGTTATGTAGCCCTCCCAATATCGGTCAATTTTCGGTGGCATAGCTCAATGCTTTTAGCTCTATTTTAATCTCTGCCCCAACAAGGCTCCGCGTAATAGCTTACATGAAATGAACGCGCGCTCCCAGTTTATTATATAGCCAGAATTAGTAAAGCGCTATATCAACACCTCCTAGAAAGAAAGCCTGTGCACTGAAAATTCTAACATTGTTACATGATGTCAAAAAATAAAGGCGAGGTTCGATCGAGAGACGATCGAAACGAGCAGAAGAAAATTAAGAAGAGAGAAAGCGGGGAAAGAAGCGATCAGAAGCGCTTTACAGATAGGTGAAGACGGGAGAGCGCAAGATCAAGTGAGGAGAGAGAAGAGGGTAGGAAGGAAGCTTGGAAGAAAAAACAAGAGAGAATTTGGATTCCGACCAGGCAGGTCGAGGAAAATTCAAATGGAAGTAAGAGTGATGAGACGAGAAGCGAAGAAAGAAGAAATAGCCACAAGAAGCGTATTGAAGGCACGGAGAGTCTAAGTAGGTATTATGAGCGAAAGCGTAGGAGAAAGAAAGAACGGGAGAACGTAGGAACAGAGATCCCGGCGCGAAGGAGACCGACGGAAGCAACCCCGCTAATACGAGAGACTTCAAAAACTGATGCGATGAAGAAAACGAGGAAATGCAAAGTGATTTTTTTCCAACAACTAACTCAGTATTTCGTTTTGCCTAAGTTGTCGAATGGCGAAAACGGAAGTCGAAAATTCGGAAGCTTTCGACCGCTAGAGCACCTACAGACAGACAGACTGACGGACGCACATTATGAAAACTTAATGTACTAAGTTATAAGTACCGGTACTAATAACGTTATATTTCCTCAAAGCTTGTCGTTAAGAGTTCTTTTATGTAATACGTTTTAGCATTGGAAATTTTTAGGGGGTACTAGAATTATAAGGTAAAGTTGCGTAATATGAAATAGGTTTCTAATATGGAGTACTCACAAATCGCCAAAGTAAAAGAAGTAATTTTTTAAAGCTGGACACAAAATGGAAACCATGCTTCCCCTTTCTCACGGTAGGGGGAAGTAATTGTTCAAACCTTTCATAGGTAGGAACTAGCAACGTTCGTTTCCTGCGTCGCCGCGCAAAGGTTTTCCACCTTCTCCACCACAACGAGTTTTTGCCGAGATAAGCCCTTTAATTGTTATATTTTTTGTTATGTGAAGTATTAGAAAGTACTGTTGCTTACGATATATGCGTTGACAATTCAGAAAGTTCTCAGTCAACGCACTAAATAGAAGGATTATGAAACACTATAACGTGCCTCAAAATGGGGTTGTTTCGATTTTGCAATATGGGATACACTGGTAGAATGCTTGTTCAATGTTTGCAACCAACATTTCTCCGCTACCATCGACTTCAATGGTTGGGCCAAGCCAACGTGGAGGGAGAATGAAGAGGCCGTGCTACCTTAGTTACAGGCTCCCCCCCCCCCCGTATCAAGCTAATTTGGAAGGAAAGCTTAAGAACAAAAAACAAACACCTGCAAGAAACATCACAAAGAACAAAAGCTTAACCAAAACCAAGAAGAAGAAGCTTAAAAACAAAATAAAAAAGCTCCAGAGTCTACGGATCCTGATGTGACCCTAGATAAGCTTAATGATTGCGACAATGATGCTAAATGTTCTTATTGTAACGGATTATTTTCAAATGACACAAATGGAAAAGAGTGGGTTCAATTCAATGTTGTGCAACAACTAGGCACACTATCTATGCAGTGATGCTGAGGATAATGTGTTTTTCTGCAACGAATGTAGCCCAGTCGAATCATTAATCATGTTCAATATTATCTTGTTACCATGTTACCTTATTACCTTAATAAACTTGTGAACTAATTTAAAGTCAGGTCAAAGTCTAACTCTTCATTGTGTTTGCATCCCCATTTTAGGAACCATAGGTACCCCGTATATGGAGACCACCCCACATTAGGAACGACTTTGGGTATTTTAACTAAATCTTGAAATGACGCCAAACAGACTAACATAAAATACAACACTGCTGCATGTTAATCAACATGATATTAAGTATATAATGGCGTTGGACGCTATATGGGCTTTTGAAAAAAGGTACCCCATATTACGCAACTTTACCTTACCATTAGAGCAGTTGGTATGTACCAATTTCGACCATCTTCGAAATGGTTCGTGCGATGAACCATATTTATCGACTGGTGAAAAGATATCTTGAAATTCTTTCATACGCTTCGAGAAGATCGAGTTAAGACCCCTTTCACACGAGGCCACCATGGTGGCGCGGCCGGGTCGTTACACTGCTGACAGTTGAACCTTTCACACGTGGTGGTGACCGCGCCATTGGACGCGCGGCCAGTAGAGGGGATGTGCTCCATACGTGATTCTTCGAGCCACCAGATTGGTGGCGCGGCCGCGTCGTTACACTGCTCACAGTAGAGCCTTTCACACGAGGTCGCGCCACCACCATTGTTGGGAATTGAGGAAAGGGGGTTTCCATAGTAACAAATCGTTTGGGGCAACGTGAACAAAGGGTGACTATTTCCTATACCACCCCTCGCAAACACCTGTGCAGCCAGTTCGCCAGCTGGGTGTTTGCTTATTTCCGTGTTATTTCCTTGAATAAAGGGTGACTCATTTCTGGTGGCCGCGTTGGTGGCAGGAGAATCTGAGCACGCCACCAAGGAACACGCCACCAAAAAGGGTGGTGGCGCGGCCGTGGTGGCGTCGTGTGAAAGGGGCCTTAAAGACGGACAGATAGACAAGTTTCCCACCACTAATGATTTATTGCTCAACACAATATTCACAGCAGCACGCGAATACTTCACAAACAGCGCAAATCATTTTGGGTATCTTATCTTTTACAGGTTAAAGTTTGCAACACTTGAATTTGGTAGATTAAAATTTATAATTTATTAAGGAATCTGTAAACTTACTTTTAATCACCAAAGACAAGTTAGTTGTAAATTAAGGTGAAGAGGTTCTCTCTGTGTCGACTTGATACTAAAATTAAATTTTTGCGACTCTGTTGTCTGAGTGTTGTGTCGCAGTCGTTAATTTTTCAGACGCTTTTTTGTGGGGCAATAATTTCGCTGCGGTGGCTCTGTGAGGCTTAGGTCATCTCCGACGAAAGAGGATCTAGTATCACGATTCATTGCCTTCCATAAAAACCGAATGCATCATAATAACCCAACGAAATTACCAGATTCTATTCTAAATACCAGGGATTTATTGCCCCGTGCGCTAAGGCGATAGGAGGAAAACATATAGGAGTGGGCCATCAATGCGATTCTCGTAAACCAGGAACGAGGAAATCTTTTCTGTGTGGGGGAGTTGTTTTTTTTCCGATGTGGTATCAAGAGTCATGAAATTCAGAAATATTTTTTATTCCAATGTTTTGACAAAACCTTAATGGAACTGCTTGCTAAGATCACATATGCTAAAGAATGAGGATGTCATCACTTAATTTTATCTTACTTTATTAATAAACATACTCGTAATCCCGAAAATGGAAATTAATTTTCTTTCCTAAGCAACTCAAAAGGATTCCATTCAATATTTTGTGAAATTCATTTCTAAATTTTAATTAAACGAAGGAAATCTGAACTCCTGCAAGGAGTCTTATTTCATATATTTCAACTTTTAATGCTTCAACAAATCTCTTTGACGCACAATTTTGATTAGATCCGATTTTAATCTTAATGTTTGTATCTCAGGTGTTCGGAAAAAATATCGCATCGTAAACTTTTTCTGGTAACATTTCACATAACATGAAACTGCCCGTTCACTGCCATCAACTTAATGTACTCATCGGATCAAACTACCCTTTTCCAGTCGTCCATTGTCATGTGCTATTTTTGCGTTGACCACAGAAGGCGCGCTTTCCAGTTCGCTTTTGATATCAACGGTAACCGACATGGTCCTCGGCTGTTGAATCTCAATCGTGCCCTTTATGTTGGCTTGCACAAGTCTAGTCAGCCTCCGCTGACCTCTCTAGTCAATCAGCGGCTTCCTTCCACTGGCTGACTCAACGGTTTTTATGGGGTGAACTATCCTCGAAACAAACTTGAGCCTGTTTGTACGAAAAACGTTCAGAAGAGCAACCAAACCGTAGATGCTTCCTCCAGCATTTCGTATACCTACAAGCATGCGACATTCATGGATTACATGTTCGCTCTTTCCCGTTATCGCTAGGAGCTGTAGTCTAAATTGCCGATGGAAAAACTGACTAGGTGTATTTATAAGCAAACAAGAGTTGAATATTCTTCTCTTTCTGAGATCTTCAGTTCGGAGCAAAAACGGGCAAAACAGCCCTTTGCGTGAAAAACTTCCAAAACATTAACGCTTCCTCCTTTATTTTCGTCATCTCCAGCATCGCTCTCTCCAAATGGTATCTTTAGAACATGTCCAGTGAATCAAATTCAACCACCTTCAAACTTACAAACTACTCCTATATTCCTTCATGATAAGTCGTTACAAGTTGTTTGATATATTACATGCCAAAATATAATAAACGAAACAAGTGACACAATCTTCAGCGGAAAGGACCGAACCATTTGTGCGCACAGGGAGGGTGTACCAACAAAGTGGACAGTATATTCGCAATCTATGAATTAATACATTTTCTTACCAGAAGAAAGCAAGAAAACTCCCTCCCCGTAGTATTAATTTTAGATTCCCAGATTTTTTGTTTGTTTTTTATGCTGAACAAGTTTGCAATTGGGTTTTTTTCTCTATCTCTTACGGTTTTTAAGATAAATTTTGAATGTGTCCTAATTTGCATATTTCGGATGATGAAAAGTGCACCATGGGATAGGCCACCCACAACTTCCTATTCATTGGATTCATCAAAATTGACATAGCTGCTTCGGTTCAAAAAATAAAAGGGGGGTTCAGACTTTTGTATTCACCCTGTATACATGTACAGTGGTTGCAGTGCTGTTTCTGATCAATCCGTTATTTTGGGCAGCAGTACCTATTGGCTTAGGAAAATGAAAAGTTGTGAAATAGAGAGTACCTATGCTGTCCTTTTTGATGAAGTTGATGGAGGTCTTGCTGTATATAGCGGAAAAGTAATCACAAAGCCTTTTATTCATGGCTTTATCAAGATACATATGAAGAGGCGACAATCGAACAGTGAATCGACAATCGAACAGTGAAGTGTACAAGGTGATTATAATTAAAGTCCCTTTGTAAAAATGCTATAAAAAAACAACCATGAGTCCGAATGACTTCAAATTTGGACTGAGCATTCTTGAAGAAGGGGCATTTGATATGGGATAAGAAAAAAATAGTTCCAAAATTTATCACTAGATGGCGCTGTAAGCGGCATATTATGTACTGTATAATAAAAAAAAATCATGTTTAACTTGTTTTAGTGTCAATTGCATTCCTTGACCAACTTTAATGTAAAAACATCATGCCATAAACAACTCATGCCAAAGCCGTCGTATTTCAATTCAAAATGTCACTTCTAGCTGAATCCGCTTCCGTTATGCCGCTTACAGCGCCATCTAGTGATAAATTTTGGAACTATTTTTTTCTTATCCCATATCAAATGCCCCTTCTTCAAGAATGCTCAGTCCAAATTTGAAGTCATTCGGACTCATGGTTGTTTTTTTATAGCATTTTTACAAAGGGACTTTAATTATAACCACCTTGTACATTTCTTCAGATGGGACAAAAGCTGCGCTTTCACAAAGCACATCGAACCAGAATAAATTCCAAATGAAATACACTGAGGTAGTCAATAAGCCTATCCAGCCAATAAGAGTGACGATTGTCAGAAACAAAATATAAACGAAATAAAAAGAACAACGAGAAAGAAAATTATCACATCTTCCAGTAGTCCGGGAAAGAAACGTTGCTGATGTCTTCAAAGTTAAAGTCAAGAATGCGCCTCGGTTTTCGATACTTCATATGCCACTTCATATCCATTGAGTTCTTCAGTATACCAGTCACTAGGTCATTGTCGTGAATGTTCATAATCAAAAGGAGGTCCCGTATAAACTTTCAGATGTGGACCATGTTTAAATCTGAATGGATAGATTGGTTGTTCACAGTCCTTCTGCCAAGCTGGGCAATGGTCCTCAGAGTTACATCCTGGAATGACTATAGCTCGCTCCATCTGCTTCTATAGATAGTCGCCAACGCAGGCATGCCATAAAGGAGCATGGTCCGAATAATCGACTTGTACAGAAGTAACTTATTGTCAATGCTGAGGGTGCTGTTGCAGCCCAGAGAGCTATGAGACTGTACTTAGCCCTCTTCGCTTTGTTCAGAGCGTAGGTCACGTGACGATTCCACGAGAGTCTTGAGTCGATGATAACGCCCAGATATTTGTAATTGTCTACCCAGACCAGTTTCTTATTGAATAGAACGAGAGACTCTGGGGAACGCTTGAACTTTCTGTTGAAGTACATAGCCTTGCACTTTCCGACATTAAGGTTAAGCTTCCAGCAGTTAAACCAGTCTTGAACATCTTCAAGGCGTGCTATAGACGAGAGATAACGTGAGCCGGCTTGTGTGCCCATGTCAAAATGGCAGTATCGTCAGCACAAAAATACAGATTACAATTTTTGGGTTTCGGGAAATCATGCACAAAATAATTAAATAGCACAGGTCCGAGGACAGACCTTTACAACACGGGGCGTGGATAGATTTTCACCAACTTTAGCTTGGTAGGACCTGTCGGTGAGAAAGGATTTCACCATCAAAATCAAATCGGGAGGAAACCCGTCTCTAATCATCTTGTAGACAAGACCCCCATGCCACGTTTGGTCAAAAGCCTTACTGACATCGAGGAATACCACTCCACAGTACCTGGAAAGGTTCAAGGGGGTGCTCAGGTCTTCTACGAGCCTCCATATCTGCATCTGACAAGAGTGGGCAGCACGAAAGCCAAACTGATCTTTCCGAAGTAGATCATTGGCGAGCCAGTGGTCTTGGAATCTGACGAGGATCGTTTTCTCCAAAACTTTAGGCATTGAGGGGAGCAGACTAATAGGTCGGTAGCTCGAGGGAATTGCTGGGTTTTGTTCCTGCTTGGGAATACTCAAAACAATAGATTGTTTCCAAGATGCAGGGAAGTAAGAAAATTCCAGCAGTCGCTAATGATATTGGTGAGATAGTCAATAAAGTACTTTGGGAGATTCATAAGGGCGTTATTGCTCACCTTGTCTCTTCCTGAAGCCTTCTTCTTTTTCAGTTTACTTATCATGGTGGCGATCTCTCCGGCTTCGTTAAATGCTGCGGAACTTCATCAAAGTTGACAAGACCATCTTCCACACGCTGGCATGACTTGGCTCTCGGGATTGTTGTTGATAGGAGTAACAAATTGCATTTCTAGTGAATCTGCAATGACATGCTGCGATGTTGATCTTGTGGTGTACGGAATGGAGGCACTGTTAATACATCTGGTGATGTCTTCAACACGATGATCGATGTCCTCCGTACAGTATGCCACTTCGGGATGGCAGCCATAGTCCTTAAGAATATCTTTGTAGAGCTTCCAGTCTTGATGATGTATGAGTTCTTTACTGAAATTTATGTCGACAATGTCAAAGTTCAACGCCACAGGCTTGTGATCAGAAGAAAGGTCATCAGTCGTGAAGATATTGTACGGTTTGAAGAATCCCTTTAAGAGCGAGATGTCCAAAACGTCACTAGTAGGTGAGTGGTCGCAATGGTAGGTGTCCTCCACAGGTTCAGCAGCGATGATATCATCTTTTCCTTTTATGTACCTATAGAGAATCATGCCTTTGTAGTTCTGCGTTCTGGAGTTCCAGGTTGGGTGTTTGGCATTTAGATCACCAGCCAGGACGACTGGAGTGTCACCACTGAAGAGTTCATCAAGCTCGCTAACGTCAAGATAATGTTTAGGTGAATTGTAGAGCGCCACGAACTTTACAGAAGACGTCATTGATAATGATGGAGGCCGATTCCATACCTGCATAAGACTTGGAGACCAATTCTTGGTGTTGAATTCCCTTCTTTATGATGATCACAGAGCCTCCAGAAGCACATCTTGCAGCATTTGAAGCCATACGATCCTTACGGTACACAAAACAGCCAGGTAGCTTGAAGTCTTGGCTTGGTTTGAGGTGCGTTTCACAGAGGAAAGCAACGTCGATTTCTTGCTTTATCAAAAAATTATGAAACACGATACGCTTTCGGGGAATCCCCCTAGCGTTCCATATCACGCTCCGAAGTTAACCTTTGTTGACTACTGTATAACGTTTTGCAGCCATAGTATACTTAGTTGGCCGTAAGGGGGGCCACTCAACTGTGGGTAACTTTTGCCTAGATTAGAAAACAGATGAAAGATACGTCCTAATTGCTTGTACATACCTGGTAGGTCGTTAATGTTGAGGCCTTTATCCTCCGGCTTAGACACAGCAGCAGCAAGGATTTGTCTGCTGTCACTTTGAACCTGGGGGTATTTTGGACATTTCGAGTAGCTTGAAGTGTGCTGTCCACCACATCTGACGCACTTTGGGGGGGGTCTTGTCCTTTAATCTTGGGGCACTCTCTAGACTGGTACCCCTCTGCGCATTTGCTGCAACGAGGATCATCCGTGCAGCCCATGGATACGTGTCCGAATCGCAGGCAGTTGTAGCATTGAAGCGGCTTCTTGTTCCCTCGAAAGGCCTCCACTAACACTGCCAGCGGCTCAATACGAAGAGGCAGGCAAGACGCCTTTTTTATATACAGATCATGATAATATAAACAGTCAATGGTTGGTTGGATACAAAATAAGGTCATTTGCTATAACCATGCAGGTAAAATAGTTGTGATTAGTTGGAACACGATGATGATTGGTAAAACATGATGAGCGTATCAGAAAATGAAAATAATAACAAATACAAACATTTGCTAGTAAAATCAGAATACACGGTAAAATTACAGCGATATAAATAAAAAAGTGGCTATTATAAGCGGAATTCGGAAGCCAATTCAAATATTTTTACTACATATAAGAAAAAAAAATGGATAACAATCTAAGTTTTGATCACAATAAACGGCGTATTTAGTACGTACCGGGTGTCCCACAAATGAGCGACGATTTGAAAAATTAATTAACGAAAAACGGAAAGCGATAGAAATGTACGGTTTGCTGCGTTCTGCTTAGGAAACCAGGAAATTTATTCGCACCAAGTTTCAAAAGCAGTTAAAAGTTCGTCAACAAATGGCGCTGCTATCCTTTAAGCATTTCGTCCCGTCAGATCGGCAATTCTATACCTCGCTCAGCATTCGGCTAGCATGTGCTTCGAAAATGGTTTATTCATTGCAACAGCGGATATTTCTTGTTCTGGAGTTTTGAAAACATTGTTTTATAGATTTTTCCCCGTCAGCAGCGCCATCTCTTGACGAACTTTATAAATAACTGGCTGAATTACCCGGCGTCGCTCGGAGAAAAATATAGTTTTCCATATTTATGTATACAGGGTAGTGTACAAACATAGGGGGTGATAGAGGGATCAAATCTAAGCAACATTTCCCTCTTTCATTTTTTTCTCTGGGTGTTGTTTTTAGATAAAAAATGTTGGACGTCGCGTAGACGTAATATGCCACTCAACCCGTACTTCTGTACCACGTCAAAATCATGGTCAATCATGTAATAAAAAGAACAAAAAACACATTGCGTATAGTACAATAAGTTTCCTAGATTAATAAATGAAAGGTCTTAAGAGGATTTTTTTTCTTTTTTTCTTTTTTCTTTTTTTTTCACGCCAAACCTCAGATGTTGAAATTATTGATGAAAATATGAAAGAAAATTCCACAGCCTGGGTTCGAACCAGGAACGATTATACGCAGTAGGAAAGATAGTCCCAGCCTACGAACTAGGTACTGCTCCAACCAGCCCTAAGGACATATAGATAGTGTTAATGCTTCCATGTCCGCAGTGGCGCAATTGGTTGGCGCGTCTGCACGGTGAGCAGAAGGTTCCTGATTCGAACCGAGGCTGTGAAATTTTCTTTCCTATTTTCATCAATAAAAAGTGTTCTAATTCACTCCCTCTTGCATGAATGCATGCTTCACATCGTCGCCGCATGGACTGACATAAAAACTTCAAAAGTTCCTGGTTTTTCGCGAATCTGGTCCGCAGCTATGGCGATTCCGGCTATCATCTCTTCATCGGATCCCACTGGTGTCTCATATACCAATATCTTTAAGTGTATCCACAGATTCCAAACAACTGTTTCCTGCAGGTAGGATTTCAACATTTTTTATCTCGAAATCAATTTTCCCACAGAAAAAAAATGAAAGAGGTAAATGTTGCTTAGATTTTATCCCTCTATCACCCTCACCTAGAAGCCGAGAGAAATATACTTGGCAAATTTCAAGTGAAAATCATGAAAGTTTGGCAAAAAGTGTGCACGAAAGTGTAAATCCACCCATTTGGGTGACTTTCGTTGAAAATCATGATGATGTAACAATGTATGACGTTTCCGTTATCAGGCCTTCTATCTAGGAGGTGTTGATCAGAGGAGATGACGCAACCACTGAGCCATCGAGGCCAATAAGGAAAAGTAAAGTCGTCTGCTAGACAGAGAGTAATGCCCACGCAAATGGCCAGAGAGCGCCAGTGAAAAAAAAATCACGCTTTAAACAATGGAGTTTCCCATCCTGTATTTCTTCATCCATGACCATAGCCAAAGTATTTTTTATTGCCTATTGTTGCAGAAACTTTACTCTGCATTGTAGGACAGGGCATACATTGTTGGTCCGCGCATATCGTAGGCTCATGTCCGACAGACAGATCAAGCAAAATATTATTTTTACCCTTTCCCTTTTGGGCCAACCTAACGCTCGGCACATGTAAACCTCACCTTGAACCTAACGAATATCTCGTGCAAGTATGAGCTCAAAAGGAAAAGTGGTTCAAAAGTTTTAAAAACATTTACAGACGCATCCTGAATTTTTATATAGACCTTTCCAGTGAAACCGAAACTGGAGTAACTGCGCAGAAGCAGGACAGCAAAAAACTTGCGTTTCCTCCCTTGAAATGTGCAAACACTACTACACATCCGGAGGAAAACGAAAGTTTTTTTGCTGTCCTGCTTCTGCGCAGTTTCGGTTTCAAAGAAAAGATAAACAAACTCTGCCGCCATCTCTTGAGTAAACAAACAAACATAAACCAAGATATATGATTTTTACCCATTCACCCCTTACTTTAGAGACATGTAAACCTTACTCTGGACCTAAGGAATATATGTTGCAAATATGAGCTCAATCGGATAAGTGGTTCAAAAGTTTTTAGAACATTTACAGACGCACCCTGAGCCTGCATTTTTATATATAAAGATTTTGAAATTTGGTGCAAATAAATTCTCTGATTTTCTAAGCGGAACGCAGCGAACCGTACATTTCTATCGCCTTCCATTTTTCGTTAATTGATTTTGCAAATCGTCGCTAGTTTTGAGCTACCGGTATTTAGATGATGTTCCATACCAAGTAAAATTGATAACAGTAGTCGTTATCACATTAAGCGATACCCTTTGTACTTAGAAGTTAACATTTTCTTGAATTTTTTTTTAAAATGAGCAGTAAATGGAGATAATGGCGAGTTAGCAGACTATTGAAAGGCGGTAGAGGAAGCAGTCCCTTCGCTCGGCGCTGTATGGGTTTCGCCAGTGCCCTGTTGCACGCTGACAGTCCAGTATTTAAACACTTCAACAACAGCTGCTCTTGAACATTTAACAAATGCTGTTTTGCTGATGCGCGCTTCATGGCTCCGAGCGCCAACAATCATCCCAGGTTCAAAAGCAGTTAAATCGCGTCGTTTACCCATATCTTGAGACACGAATCACTTCTAATGTCGTGGTAAAGAACTTGCTTCCTTATTAAGTACCGAAAGGTGCTTTATGCTATCAGTGTGGGGAAACGTGTCTGTCCGTCTGTCTGTCTGTAACTCAAACTCCTCCGAGGTTATGAAAGATTTTCAAAATCTGTTTTCGTCAGTCGATGAATATGGTTCATGGCACGAACCAATTACAAATATTATTTAAATCGGTTCATTGGCACGTGCACAAATGGTACCTCTATTTTCCCGCCCAGCAATTTTCAATGGGAAGAAATATTGAGTAATATATCAAACAAATCGTAATGACGAGATAGATGCGGTTATTCATTACTATTTTCGTCAGTCGATGAATATGGTACATGCCATGAAAAAATCATAAATTTTATCTAAATCGGTTTATTAGCACGTCCACAAATGGTACTATCACGACCCCACCTAGCAATTTTCAATGGACAGATATATTAAGTAATATGTCAAACAAATCTTAATGACGAGATACAAGCGAATATAAATTACTATTTCGGCCAATAAATATGGTGCAGGAAATGAACCATTTTGAAAATTGTTGCAATCGAAACATTGGCACGTGCACTAATGGTACCTTTATGACACCTTCAAAAATTTTCAATGATAAGATATGGCATGTAATATATCAAACAAATTGTGATGATGTATCATAAATGAATATCACGTAAAAGTAATGATAGTCCAAATTGGTTTCAAGGAACCTGGTTTAGTGGAACCATTCTGGTTTAGTGGAACCATTATGGTTCATTGGAACTTTCAATACCAAAATATAGCATGTAATATATCAAACGATTTGGAATAAGGTGCCATGAATGATTA